>OZ014469.1:13896118-14210922 GCA_963965965.1 Trididemnum nubilum
AACATTAGTCAATTAACAAAAAATCAATCTTAACAACCGTAACATGGTTTTTATCCAGTAGCTCATTCACGTATATCAAAAACAACTACTCTTAGGTGTTCAAATAAGAAGTAATGCAAGTGACATAATAATGACCTACTACTGTGTCTCATTCATTACGATCTCGCAATTATGTTCAATCATTTGAAAGATTTGAACAGCAAATGCCATTATTTAGTACCCCTTCATGAAAACTGTCAAGCCAAAACACTACTATGTTACAACACACATTAGGGTGTACCAAAAAACAACCTTATATACTCTCTCTGCTCTGGCTGTAGGCTGGCAAAAAGTTACGTTTGGGGTCAAAACTAACACCAATAAAAAATTTTGCAATTTTGGTTGTTGTTTGACGCCTATTTTCTTAACGTTTCCACAGAAAAGATCCAAAATTTCAAAAAATTGGCATAACTCCAAGCATCATTGGAGATAGAACATCAGAGTTCCTATCAATGTTTAATACATTTTGTGGGTCTAAGTAATAATGTACTTTATGAGATATTGCTAAAAAACAAGTTTTAAGGAAATTCTCATTCAAAAATTTTTATTTGTTTTTTGCTGCTCGCTAGCACTTTGACTGACTAATATTTTAATGCAATGTCACACAGTAAACATTTAAGTACTCGTATGGTGTAAACATTTTTGCAAAGTGTTTGACCATAACTCGATACATTATCAGCATAATTACATGTATGCAACACACATACATGCGAAATGAAATACACATGCAATTTGTTGACAATGCTTCAGACAAAGAGTATAAGAGCATAGCAAAGTAGCGGTGGTACAGACGCCATATGTGCATTGTGCATCTGATTTGTAGTTTTTGTAAGTACTGTTTCATTTCCTCTTTTGCCACTCTTTTTGTTGATGTAGCAACTGAACCTTGTTTTTCTCTACGACTCTTTATAATCTTAAAAACGTTTAGTTTTGCTGTTGAGTTTTGAGTGAGTTTTGAGTGAGTTTGTCGTGAAACTCAGTGAGAAGATCTAGTGCTCGAACAGATGCCTTATTGACAACTGTAATCACTTTGATTATGGCTTTAACTTTGAAGTATAATCTGAATTTTGGCTCCAAAATTTGGGATTTGTAGTCAAAAAACTTGTACCAATATTAGATTGGAGCAGTTTGAACACAATCCAATAGTCTTTTTCTATAAGATTAGGAAGTTGAGTCCGTTGTTGAAGAACTGGCATTTGCTGGACTTTGGTGTTTGATGGAAATCCTCCACACTGGTACTTCAGCGGTTAAAGAAGTTAGGTCTCCAAACAAAGCAAAAATAACTAGGCGCTCAGAAAGCTACCACAAATGTTTGTCATATTTTGTCAAATAAGCTGAACATATTTCAACAAAACATGGTAGAGTAGTTGTTGCACATTTTTGCATGATTTAATAAAATTTCTCAATTTGGCAAAGCAGCATCCAGTCATTTGTTGCAAAATCTAAAGAGTTTGATGCACTAAGCCAGAGCTGGATATGAAATAACGTTACAAAAACTGCCACAGAGGAGATTTCATTCAAAGTTGATTTAGATATTAGCTTCAATCGTAGCAATTGAGATTTGACTAACGAGGAGCATCACATTATGCTCGATGGATGAGCGGAATAATATAGGCTCTAAACATATGATTATTCAAATCTCAATTGCTACGATTGAAGCTAATATCTAAATCAACTTTGAATGAAATCTCCTCTGTGGCAGTTTTTGTAACGTTCTTTCATATACAGCATTGGCTTACTACATCAAACTCTTTAGATTCTGCAGCAAATAACTGGATGCTGCTTTGCCAAATTGAGAAATTTAATTAAATATATGCAAAAATGCACTACAACTACACCATCATGTTTTGTTGAAATATGTTCAGCTTATTTGACAAAATATGACAAACATTTGTGGTAGCTTTCTGAGCGCCTAGTTATTTTTGCTTTGTTTGGAGACCTAACTTCTTTAACCGCTGAAGTACCAGTGTGAAGGATTTCCATCAAACACCAAAGTCCAGCAAATGCCAGTTCTTCAACAACGGACTCAACTTCTTAATCTTATAGAAAAAGACTATCGGATTGTGTTCAAACTGCTCCAATCTAATATTGGTACAAGTTTTTTGACTACAAATCCCAAATTTTGGAGCCAAAATTCAGATTATACTTCAAAGTTAAAGCCATAATCAAAGCGATTACAGTAGTCAATAAGGCATCTGTTCGAGCACTAGATCTTCTCACTGAGTTTCACGACAAACTCACTCAAAACTCAATAGCAAAACTAAAACTACAAATCAGATGCACAATGCACATATGGCATCTGTACCACCGCTACTTTGCTATGCTCTTATACTCTTTGTCTGAAACATTGTCAACAAATTGCATGTGTATTTCATTTCGCATGTATGTGTGTTGCATACATGTAATTATGCTGATAATGTATTGAGTTATGGTCAAACACTTTGCAAAAATGTTTACACCATACGAGTACTTAAATGTTTACTGTGTGACGTTGCATTAAAATATTAGTCAGTCAAAGTGCTAGCGAGCAGCAAAAAACAAATAAAAATTTTTGAATGAGAATTTCCTTAAAACTTGTTTTTTAGCAATATCTCATAAAGTACATTATTACTTAGACCCACAAAATGTATTAAACATTGATAGGAACTCTGATGTTCTATCTCCAATGATGCTTGGAGTTATGCCAATTTTTTGAAATTTTGGATCTTTTCTGTAGAAACGTTAAGAAAATAGGCGTCAAACAACAACCAAAATTGCAAAATTTTTTATTGGTGTTAGTTTTGACCCCAAACGTAACTTTTTGCCAGCCTACAGCCAGAGCAGAGAGAGTATCTATAAGGTTGTTTTTGTACAACCTAACACACATGCTGAAGAAAGACAGTACATATCATTCAAAACTATTTGTTTTTTCAGCAATAGTCTCCGATAGAGGGACGCTGTCAAATTGTGTAAGAAGTGTCTAAGAACAAGCTAGAGTGCAGCTAATAGGCTACTGACGGCAAAAGTCTCAAAATAAGCAAATGCGGTAGACCTACTCCAGTACTGGTAGTGTTATTACCAATTTGAGTTGGTATATTAGTCAAGAAATAAACAGCCTTACAGTTAGGCTACGATTTGGCAACATTCTTAAATACCGTACTCGATTTTTACTGAGATTGCTTGGCTACTGTACGAATGCTCTTCTTTTCAACTCCGATCTGCTCTGCTGGCAAAATCAAACTAATCAGTGCTCAAGAAACAGCCTAATGCAGTAGCTTGATTGCCATGTTGCCTTGTGACAACTGTCACCTCACTGAGAATCGAAGCTTTATTCTGTTCAATAAACTTGTGATGCTAATCACGCAACTTCACATCACTGTTGGCGTTTGCAAACAGGTTGCTCAAAGCATATAATGACTGGTGGAATGATATTGCCTTTTTCTCACTATCCAAACTAAGAGGCAGTCTCACTATCCAAACTAAGAGTCTTTTGAATTTGAACCAGTCAAGCAACAACATTTCTACGTCAGGGTATTTTTTTGATTCAACTCAAGTATTTAAGTATTTTGCGTAATTTAAATTTACAGTAATATATGTAGGTTCAAGTTAATTATTGTATTTGCTATATTTTTGAGTGAAATACAGAATAATCTTAGCTACAGCATAGTGTGACCTTTGCTTTTCTCAGTTTTTGCAAAGTTAGTTATATTTGCAGATAACCTTATGTCACAAATTAATGACCCCGTTTTAGTATTCTCGGTGCATATTGACAGAGTTTATTGTTTTTTTTTCTTGTGGCATTTTCAAGACGTTTATAAATAGAATATTTTTTGTTTAAACTGGCTACTGGAACTAAACCTTTTACACCAAACCTACTGGGACTAAACCTCACAGGCTAAGTCAAGTAATTTCGACATGAATGAATTTTGTGAACTTCCAGCTTCAACTGTACATTCCAAGAAGGAGGATTGCCTACAAAGCAATACTTACAATTCTGACGACACTTCAGTAGCAACAATGCATGATAAGGTAAAACTTACAAAAGTAGAACCGAAAGATGAAGCTTTGCAATTTTCAGTCACTTTGACAAACAGTTTCAGCGCTGAAAAATGGTCCAAGTTCGAAATGATGCTGTGTAACTGCCCTTGTCTCATCATCTTTCTGGTCCTTTCAAGGGTATCAAGCAGCGCGATAAAGATATTTTTTATTAAAGGATCTGATCAATGGTTCAGAAAAGTAAGTGTCTGTCGACAGATTTAAGGTCTTCCATACAGCCCCTAATGCACACACCACCAACATTTGATGAAGCAGTCCCTATCAAACCCCCCACTGAAGAAAAATTGCTCACTACGCATAATGATGATGATTCAACACCTGTACGAGCTGCAAAATCTATCCAGATCAAGTTTGAACCAGGTATGGCAAGATACTCAAGATTGTTTAACGCTAACAATGTAAGTAGTGTTTATTCAGTGCTGAATCAACATGTTCTTCTACATTTCAGCACTACGATGGTACAACATTGAGTTGAGAGGTACCTAAGTTTTATGTTAATCATTCAAGGTTGAGTAAGTATGTTGCTATTGGTGTTTGAGAGCATGTGAAGCACTGGCCAGCCAGTTGTGTGATTGGTTGCAGTGGTTTGCTTTTAAAATTGGTTAGCTTAACTAAGGGGTTGACAAACTACAGCCCACTGGCTGGATCTGCCATGCCAATGAATTTTGTCTGGCCCCCAGCTTTTAACTCCCCTTAAATCCGGCCCACAATCCCATAGATTCATCCAACTTGTTTGTTTTTTATGATATCCACACATAGCTTCTGGGAATCGAAAATCTAAAATCACTTCAAAATAAAAGACACTTCGTTTTATGGTCTTCACCACTAACTCAGCTAAAAAGTACCTCAATTTCTGGCAAAAACTTTTTTCTTTCAATCGACAGAAAAATTAGGTTTAAGAGATTGCAGCAATCTGCTGGAACCTTGTTGGGTCTAAATGTGGCCCTCGAAGGCGAATAGGTGCCGATCCCTGGCTTAACTCTTGTTCTCTTGTTTTTACTTGTCATTCCAGCTAGCGATCAATCTTGAGTAGTCGCTGTTGGTAGTATGTCATCAGTACATGTGCGAGTACTGCAACTTTCTTCCAGTTGTTTCGTTCTTGTTCAGACGAGTACAGTATCTTCACAGCAGGTAAATATTTATCTCAAAATCTAAAACGTCACTATTGGCGTTTGCAAGATGGTTGCTCAGAGCAGTCAACAACTTTTAGGCTCGGATGTTTAGATTCAGACAATTAGGTGTGAGACATTTAGGTGCTGTGCCAAACTTTTAGGTACCTGGACTATTAGGTGTTAAGACTTTTATGCACCATAGGTAAAAAAATTTTTTTTCAAAAATTTTTTTCAAAAAAATCTTTTTCAAGATATTTTGTTTAAAAAAAATAATCTTTTTTCCAAAAAAAATCTTTTTTCCAAACAAAAAAATTTTTTTCAAAAAAAATTTTTCGGTTTTAAATAACAGTCTTTTTTAAAACAAAACTTTTTTTTTCAGAAACCATTGTTTCTTCAAAATAAAAGCTTATCAAAACTTTTAACCGTGCCCACTGCCGACAAAAAAAATCCGATCTCAACTTAAAGGTTTTACACAAATGACGCTCTCTCATCAATCCTTTTCCAGCCAATTACTGCTCAGCTTTTTCCACGAGCTGTTCCTTTTCCTGTGCTCTCTATTCTGATGATTCCTCTTGACAAATGTCAGATGAAAAGCTGCAAAATATTAACATTTCAATCGAAGTATAACTTTTTTGTTTGAAAAACGTTGTTTGTTTGTTTTTCTTGGAAAAAAATCTTTTATTTGTAAGAAAAATATGTTGTTGAAAAAAAATTAAACCAGGTTTTTTTTCAAAAAAAAACTGTTACTTGAAACAAAATTTTTTTTTTTTGTTTTTTTTATCTCTGGTGCTCAGAAGTTTCAGCACATAAAAGTCCCGCTGCCTATAAGTCCCAGTACCTAATTGACAGTGCCTAAATGTCCCGTATCTAAACATCCCATGCATAAACGTCCCGCGCATAAACACCCCATGCCCAAAAGTTATGGTCCATGCTCAGAGCAAGCGCTGATTGGTGGTATGACATAGCCTTTTTTCTCACTATCCAAACTCAGATTCAGCAAATTCGTTTGAGTTCTCTTTTGGATTCAAACCACGATTATAAATACGGCAAGTTTTTTCAATAAAGGCAATTTTTTGGTAGTAAGCTTGAATGACGTGCTTTTTGCAAGAACTCTGGATACAAGGAGTAAGTTTTCTGTTTTTAGTGGGAAAGGTCAATAAAAAGTCAATTTTTTACCTTTATTTTTATAGATCAATAAAGTCAATTTTGTATAGTTATCAGCATCACCACCATTATTTAAAATTTTCCTTTAGTATTGGTGCGAAAAAGTGACAATTAAAAAGTTTATTTACATGTTCTTTAATTTGTTTTGCAATGCCAACTACTTGTTACACGGTAGAAGTGTAGATTACTACATCTGTCGCAATCAAAGAATTGTGATGCAATAGTTAAAACTGGATAGTAAAACAAACCAGTATGTTGCAATTGAATAGTTGCTTGTGACTCATGCCTCTTGTGGCTAGTTTAGCAAGAACATTATTGTTTAAGTTTTCCGCAAAAAATGATGGCAATGTAGCGCAGATAGGCATCTAGGTTGTTAGTTCAGAAACAAAGAGGCATCTGCGTGGTTAGTTTAGACTAACATTTCATTATTTAGCCTGCCATGCGGTAAATAAAAATAACAAAGTGAATTATAGTTTATTTAAGCAAGTACAGTCTGCAAGCTAACTAAGGCTATATGTTTACATAAGGTCTCACTTACAAAAACTTCGAGGGTAATTAAATGCTGGGACTGCCAGTTTTTGTCAGCTTTGGCTTTCACAGCGCAAAATGCAGCAGGCACCTTTATTCCAAATCGATATAGTTTACTTATCAAGCAAAAGTAAATAAACAAAGCATTTTTTAGTCTTTGAGTTTTTAGGAGGCGGAAACACAGCTCTTTTTCAGGTTTCTGTGCAAATGTAGCCAAACAGGTGATAGTTTACTGTGAATTCAACTGTCAAATCGGAGAAGTAACACATTAAAAAAATTTGTGGAGCCAGTACTTCAAGAAGTACTTGATAACATGTTAGAGCTGATTTAAAATTGAAACACGTAGATGCCCCTGATGATGGGTGAAACAAACTGTTTTGCAAGTTTGTTTTTTTAATTTTTTTACCAAGGTATTTCGATTTCAATTAATAAAGTATTTAAATTTGTCTTAAGATAGTGATTTAGATTCTTAAATAATGCTGAAAGTTAAAACTACCAATGCGTATAAAATTCAATCCATAGTTAAAGAATTCCCTGACGAATTTATGCAAAATATTAACAATGAATTATATTGCAGTTTGTGTAACTGTGCGGTCTCTTGCAACAAATGTTTTCTTGTTGATTATCATCAAAATACGTCAAAACATCAAAATTCGTTAGGCAGCAGATCTGAAGATCTTATCTCCCAGACTTTGCAAACGTTTTTAAGAAACAGTAACACCGATTTTGTTAAAAAGGTAACCAAGGCATTTTTGTCTGCTGATATTCCTTTGTACAAGCTTAACAATGTGCATATCAGAGACCTCTTTCATGACACTGGTCACAGATTGCCATGTGAAACTACTTGTAGACAAACAGCACTGCAATTAAGCGAAGATGATTTAAAGCGAATACGAAATGCTGTTCATGACAAACAAATTTCTTGTACTGTTGATGAGAGCATTGCGTCTGGCACGCAACACTTGAATATTCTAGTGGGAAGCCTTGAAACACCACACGTCAACTACTTGTATGACTGTCAACCTCTAAAATGTGTTCCTAATAGCAACATCATTGCTTAAGCAGTTGACGATGCTGTTAGAAATCTTGGAATCAACAGAAGCTTCTTCTGCCTGTTACTGTTTGATGCAGCCAAATATATGATTGCTGCAGATATAACACTAAAATCTCTGTATCCCAAGCTGTTTCATGTGACATGCATAACACATTTATTGCGCAATTGTGCTATGAAAATCAAATCTCATTTTGAAGATGTGGATCAGCTAATTGCAAAAATCAAATCAATAACAATTTAAAATAAAACCAGACAGGCAAAATTCTCTGCTATTGGTTGCCACCTCAGCCTGTTCCTACAAGACGGGAAAGCTGGTTAAATGCTGCCTTGTATTACGCAAAAAAATTTGCCTGAAGTGAAAGCAATCACGGAAAGTTTTGTAGGTTATGGAATTTTGGTAAATCAAGCAAAGGTTTGCTTGGAAAAAAGTGGTTTAGCTGGTCAACTGCTCAAAATCAAAGATCAATATGAATGCTTAGTTAAGCTTACTTGTATAGAAAATATGAAAAGTATGAAGTATACCATTAAAAAAGCAGTGCAAGCAATCCCACAACTTGACTCTGGTGAAGACACTTGTAACATCAACCAATACATTAAAAAAAGAATACAAAACAATGACATTTCTGAAATAATATACATGGAAAAGCAACATATTTTATCTGCTGTGTATCAATGCTTCAAAATTCTCAGCCCACATCTGCTTCTGTACAGTAGAAAGAAGCTTTTCCATGTTGAAAAAACTGTTGGCCACGGACAGAAATTTTTAAGGCCAAAAATGTGCGACATTACATGATTTTACACTTTAATGCGTCCACCTGGTGATTACTAGCTTGCAGAGTTAATTATGTCCCAAGACTTGACTTGTTTTGCAACAGCAATAGCCTTGAGTAGAAAGTTTTGTTGAGAAATTGTGTGTCTTTTGGTTTGTTTAATATTTGCTTTAATATAAAATCTCAAAAAATATTGTTTATTCAGTCTATATTTTTTAGGTCAATAAAGTCAATTTTTTTGAATTTTTAGGTCAATTTTTTTGTTTTTATGTCAATAAAAACTTACCCTAGTTATAAACAAAACTGTGGTAATTAACAAAACCCTTCTTAAAACAAGTATTTCGAACAGTAACCTTTTGTTCTGGTTTTAACAACAAAAACTACATTCTACTTCATCGCAAAAACACTTTTTGATCTGAAAATGCTATTATGATTTCTGGATTTTTATAACTTAAATAACTTTCACCAGAAATTTGACACACTATCCTAAATATCAAATCTACACCTTCAACTAGCCCTCTGCAGTAATTTTTTTTTTTAAGAAGAATGTTATATAAGCACATGTATGTACAGTTCCACTAATTTTGTTTCAAAATTTGAGAACTAAATCAAAATACCTGCCTTAGCAGCAATTAGCAAGGAAAAAGACACTTACACAAACAAAATTTAGAAACAAAAAATCCTATTCTTGTAAATTTATAAGGGATGTTGCAGAGTCTAACTTTACAATAACTTTACATTCAAAGCTCATAATAATTTACTCTATGCTTTCCTGAACCCTAAATGTAAGGTTAAAAGTGTTGTAGTTGGATGTTAAATTTTATATTCCTACAGCACCAAGTCAAAAATTGCAAGTCTTTCACATTCGTTTTCACATCAGTTTGACACAGCTTTATTTTATAAAGTTTCATTTATTTTATAACTTCTGTAAATTTGAAATTCTCTCAGCAGCAAATTTTGGTATTTGATGAGAATGTGCTTCTGAAAGAAGAAAGTGCACAGTAAAACTTTTGCATTTGACCACAGAATTTAATATTAAGAAATTATTTACGGAAAAGTATCGATATATTATAATTTCCAATTTCTGGTTCCATTTTACAGATTAATTCCTGTTTTCTATTTGAATAAGACATCATCTTCAAAATTTACTGTTGTGTGTGATTAACTGAAATGAAATGACAGAACATGCACCCAACCATGACAATTAGTGACCTCGACTTTTTTTGACCTATACAATATAACGCACGACAAATTATCAGCTAACAACAATTACAACCATAGGATAGTACTGTTTTGTATCAATGTCCATATCCATTATCAACCAAAACTTTCAAGCAACATCAGCATTACAGCAAGTTAGCTTGCTTTGGATTCAAACAAACACCTTTCGCCTTGCAAGATTCCAACCACTACATATTCGAACAGGAAACCTTTCGTAACATGAGAAAAGGCACGCCAATATCAATCATTGATAACATGTCGTGTTTACTTTCGCCACTCGTAGCAGGCTACTTGTTTTGCTTAGTCATGTTTAGTTTTTTCTTTCTTGACCCATAATGGTACGTAGCGGATTGGGATAAATTTCTCTGTTTGGGTATCTTGAATTTACTACTATTAACGAGAATGTAGTGATAAGTTGATTATTGTTTTTGCATTCGTCTTAGTATTTTCCAATATTTGAATTTACTAGTATTAACGAGAATGTAGTAATAAGTTGATTATTGTTTTTGCATTCGTCTTAGTATTTTCCAATACAATTAGTTTAGCTGGAGGCGATGAATAAATCACCCACTTTTGTAAAACAAAACTTGTTTTGAACAATGTTCACAAAAAATAGCCTTTTTCCCTTTAAATTTCCACGTGGTTTTTATTCTATTCTTTATAATTTTTCTCTATAAATGCCCTTGCAAAAATGCCAAATTATTTCAAATGACTCAAAACGTTAAAATAGATTTGAGATATAGGAAATGTTCGAATGTCGATTTCTTGATACGAATTCTTTGCATTACCGTCTCAAATAGTTAGTGAGTTTTGAGCACTTCATTTTCAATATTTGGTTGATTTGTGAACGTTATATTGCAAATTGGGATAAGTTATTTTGCTTTGATAATTATTTCTCTTTTCTAATGATGCTATACGTAAAAGCCTGAAGCTGAAATAATGTTAATTCACTCATAAAGAATATTAATTGTGAACATGGGTGTGCGTGACATGTCATCTCTATCCAGTCGGTTTTGCTTTCCTATAACTGTGGCCGAGCTTTCCTGTAACAATCAGCACAACTATAATCTAAATCGGTGACACAATTAGATTTTTTTGGGGGGATTTTAAGCCTAGAGTTTGTCAAAAAAGCAATACTTTACGTCACTTTACCTGTTGTCGCAAGAAATAGAAGCAAAACTAAAATGGCACCCTCACACAAAAACCAATCTTGTTGAAAATGCACCAAGCAATGAAGAAAAAACTAGAAAACCTACAGTAACTGAAGAGCATAACATGAATACTGAAGTGAAAAATTGCAAAATAATTGCAATCATGTTGCATTGTTTTTCATTTATTGCTTTTTGCTTTGATAACAATCACTGTAGTACTGTGTAATATGTCTGCAAAGTGATTTTTTCTTGTATTTTACTTTTTCAAAATAAGCTAAAGAATAATAATACTATGCTTTGAATGTACACTTTTGCTTTATTGTGTAATCTTGTTTTGAAAACATGTTACTGTTTGAAAGATATTTTAAAGATCATTGGATGGCACGACATCATATCACTTTATAGCTCATTCAGTACCAAAGACAAAGATCGGCTATGTTTGAATGAATTGAGTGAATCAGTGTTGAACACAACAAGAACATTCTTTGAAGTCCATAACACAATCAAACATCCACAGTTCAATTCTATTGCCAACACCCAATCTGTTGCCTACACAGTTGCCGAACTCTTAAAGTCGATTTATCCTAATACTGATATTTGTGAAATTTTTCATATGATTAATTGCTTTGAAGTCGTGTGTCCAAACATATGTCCAAATGTGTCTTTTCCATAGTGGGTATCTAGATGCACATTTGCATTTGTGTGTCTAGTCTTACTTCTTCATTAGTTAATATTCAGTTCGTCGCATCTACACCCCCTCATTTCTCATATACTAAAAAATAATTCCTTTTTCAGGAGAGTATTTCGGTATTGTCCTAGTTAGATGATTAATTTTATATTCTCACAGTGCTAAGTCAAAATTGCAAAACTTTACATCTGTTATCCTATCAATCTGGCACAGTTTTAATTTGCAACTTCTATAAGATTTGAAATTTTTTCGGCAACAAATTTTAGTCATTTTGATGAGAATGTGCTATGGAGAGAAAATAGTGCATAACACTGCTATGCATTTGACAAAATTTAACATTAAAAAATTATTTATTAAGTGAAGTATATATATATCATTTGTAATTTTGGATTTCTTGCTTGATTCAACTGGTTAATTTCTGTTTTCTATTTGAATAACACATAAAATTTACTGAATTGGGTGTTATTAACTGAAACGAAATGACGAAACACACACCCAACCGCATCAAAAAGTTAAACAACACATGATGCTCTTTTTAGTTTATTTTAACAGCTTTGTTTATTTGCTCTTAAAGTTTAAAGGTCTTAAAATCTAAAGGTCTTAAAAAGCTATCAAAATAATCAAGTAACGTCAATCACAAAGATCAGTTCCGAACAGTTTTTTTTTTTCACTTCATTATGAAATAACATGAAGCAATCTTTAAAATTCCAGCGGTTTCTGAGCAAAATATTATTATATCAGCCAAACTTAAGACTAACAACGACCAGAAATATGAATGCATATAACAGCTATTTCTATTTTGAGAACGATATTTAGCAGTGCAACCCAATGACCAACATATCAAAATATTGTACAGTATATAATATTACATCCACTATTTAGTACCAAAACTTTCTGAATAAAATAGTTCAAAACCTTTGAAGAGCAGGTAGAACTTTTTCTCCATGTCACAGGTGATAGTTAAGTAAAAAAACTCGACCATCCAGCTTAAATTTATCAAAGGCATAAGCTCAAGTATATCAATGTCTTAAATGTTGAAGTAATTCAATAATTTTGACTGGTTTACTTTTCTGTGATACCAGTACTAATTCAGTGCGAGAATTTACCTTTTAGTTTTAAAGATCCATCTAAGAGTTACTGCAATCTGTATTCCCTCTAACTTAATGGCTAATCGGCAAGTGCCCAAATTTTCTTGAAACAATTGTGCCCAAAGCTCTAAAAAGACGTTTATGTGCCCTAAATTTCGAACCATCCAGTATTAAAGCATACCAAATGTCATATTTCCACAAATTTGTCGAATTTTCTAAAGGTACGTTTTCAATGCTGCCAAAAATTATTTGCCCTTGCTCTAACGAATCGCCGATTCGCTGAAAAAAATCAGCTTAGTGGGAACACTGACTGCAATTATTTGAGTATAAGTAGCATGTGTGTGTAAATTGCATCCCCAAATTTGACATGAAAAACAGTGCAAATTTTTAAAAAACATTATTTATTTATTGCAATCACATTACAAAAAGTCAAAAACCATCAAAGTCATCGCTGATGTCACTGTCCTCAAGACTTGTGTTATAGGCGATATCTAACGAGATCAATCCTGAGAAAGCATAACATGACTTGCTAGAAGGCAATAACTTATATGATCAATTGTGAGAAAGGCAACTGAGTAGAAAGCGTAATGCATGGAAAGCAATAACTAACGTGATTGATCATGAGAAAGATAACAGAGTAAAAAGTGTAATGCATGGAATGCAATAACCAACACAATCGATCGAGAGAAAGATAATAGCGTAGAAAGCTTAACGTGACTCGCATGGAAGGTGACAACTGACGCGATTGATCATGCGAAAAACAAGAGTAAAAAACGTAATGCATGGAAGGCAATAACTAGCGCGATAAATTGTGAGAAAGGCAAAGCACAGAAAGCATAACGTGACTCGCATGGAAAGTGACAACTGATGCGATCAATCACGAGACAGGCGATAGCATAAAAAGCAATAGTAGGAAAATATCTTAGAAAATTTTTGTATCGCATGCAATGTACTTCATGTGTTTGTATATAAGTGACTTTTTGGCGATATTTTGGTACAAAAAATACAATTTATTTGGTACAAAAAAATGCAACTAATTACAAAAAACATATTGTCCAACATGGCATCCCCAAGTTTGGCATGTTTTATCTTTTTCTTACATTAGCCTCCTGGTTAGGGCATATCGCAAAATAGCAAATTTTTCAAATTTAGTTAGGGGTTTAACCAAAGAAGGTAAGGCTTGGCCCTCTGACTTGAAATTGAAAAAAAAATTGAAAAAAATGTTGTTTGACGGTGTGCCCTGGTCTGTTTCCATGGAGACGAGCCCAATTTTAGCAAATAGTCGATAGCTTAAACTAGTGATAGTAAAGACCTGGTTTTAGGCTCAAAATGTGAAGATATGGGTTTTTTATATGCTTTTACTGCATTATTTTCTTCTAAAGTGAACAGTTTTTGAGATAATTCCAAAAACTAATTTTACCATTATTTTTAAACACTGCCTTTGCTTTTACATTCCTATTTTCTATTGTTTTGATATTCTTCTTACTACATTTTTTATTTAAACTTAAAAAAGATGCCACTTGTAAAAAACTTTCAAATTAATCTACAGCATATCTAATTAATCAACCACCTATTGCGTGTGACCCCATGTTCACTATTGTAGCCCAGTAAAACCACCAGCAAAGCTAACAATCTGCACAGCAAAACGTTAAGTGTAGTCCATTCTACAGATGATAAATCTACCTCATGAGCGCAGGGTGACTGATTCGATGCTTGTTAGCTACAGCACTCACCGAGGGATTTAAAACAGATAACTTTGGCAGTTTGCAGTTGGAATTGGTCTCTTCCACAATGTCTGTTTCACTACCAGTTTCAGAAACACAGCAGCTGGTACATGAATCCTTACATTCTTCAGCCAGTGTTCAATAAGGTTCTTTTTTACTGCCCTAATTGTTTTCATTAATGCTCGTTCTTTTATTTGCAATTGTAATTCTGTATCTTTCATCAAAACCTTCAACTGTTGCTATGTAATTTGGTTTTTTGATTTCTTGCAAAAAGGCATAGTCATTTTTTACTTTAGGATCAGATCTATCTCATGCTTTTTTTCCCACAGAGCAGTCACTATCAGAAACGTTTTCTAGCACTTTTGCAAAAATACCTTTTTCTTGTTTTTCTGAAAGTCATTTCCTACAATTTTCTTTTGGTACTGATTTTTTCATTGCTTGTGCAAAGCAATTATCATATCAATTAAAAATTTTTAGCGAAAATCCACTACTGTTTTTCCACCTTGTCAACAGTTCAGAAACAGTTCTTTTACCAGCATTTCTTCTGCTGGATTGTCAGTTTGTTTTGGTTTGAAGATATTCATGTTGCCACAATAATTCAGAAAAAACATTTGCAACTATTGAGGCAATGCACCAGTAAATTTGATTTCGTTTTCTTCATCAATAATAGATGGGCACTTATTAAAAATCCATATTTGAGTAACTTATCAACTTTGATCTGCTTGCCATGAAAATGTTACCGGTTAGCAGATGACACGGAAATTGATGAAACACCTTGAAATAGAATAACAATAAGCCTATAGCTATTAGCACTTTATAATACTCAACTTTATAGTAAAGTACTGCAACAAGAATGGAGATCTGTGCTATTGACTTTTTTAAGATGTAGAGCACTCAACCCTTTCAGTTGGTAAGGCACACCTTGAAAAGAAATTAAAAACAAACGAACCACAATCCTCGAGTTATACCTTATATCTGCATTGATAGCCTATCCATAATAATAGCTGTCTAGTAAGGCTGCCGCTTCAAGGAATGTCACCTCTCATTGGGTACTGGGTAGATTTATCATTCCTCAAATGACTACACTTTACATTTCACAGCAATAACTATAAGCTTTTCGAGAAGTTTCACTGGGCTACAATAGTGAACATGGGGTAACAATCAACAGGTAGTTGACTAGATTTGATATTTTGCAGATTAATTAAAAGTTTTTTACAAGTGGCATTTTTTTAAAGTTTAAATCGAAAATGAAGAAAGTAGAATATCAAACCAACAGAAAATAGCAAAAAAAAAGACAGTGTTGAAAAATTATGTCAAAACTAGTTTTTGGAATTATCTCAAAAACTGTTTACTTTAGAAAAAAATAATGCGCTAACAGCAAATAGGAAACCATATCTTTTACACAATTTGAGCCGAAAACTAGCTCTCTATCATAAATAGTTGTCGTGATATAGACTATTTGCTAAAATCGGGCTTATCAACATGGAAACAGGCCAGGGCAAACCTTCAAACAACTTTTCTTTCCAATTTGTTATACATTTCAAGTCAGAGGGTCAAGCCTTACCTTTAGTGAAACCCCTAACTAAATTCGAAACTTTTGCTATTTTTTGGTACACCTTGCTCCTAATGCTCTTTCAATTTCCAGATCATGACTTTTAGGTGCAAACGTTTAGGCACCGTTGATTGGGCAATGAGACTTGGGTCCACGACTTTTCGACACGACCATTTCAGCACGGACCTTTTCCATGACAATTCCATGCCAATTCAGTGCTTTTTGACTAACCCTAACATAAACCCTAACCCTGACCCTAACCCTGAATAACTGAACGGTCAAAGAGCACCGAATTAGCGCAGAAACGATCTGAGCCAAAAACGATTGACAACAAAATAGGTGGTGCCGAAAAGCGCCGAAAAAATGTGATCTTGGTACTTTTAGGTGCCTGGACTTTTATGCGCCAGGACTTTTTGGCTCCAAGATGGAATAAACTTTTTTCCAAAAAAAAATTTTTTCAAACAAAAAACTTTCATTTTGATTAAAATGTTATTTATCTTTAAAGCTTTTCATATGACACTTGTCAAGAAGAATCGTCAGAATAGAGATTGCAGGAAAAGGAGCAGCTATAGAAAAAAAAACGAGCAGTGATTGGCGGGAAAAGGATCAATGAAAGAGCGTAATTTGTGTACAATCTTTAAACTGTACACTAGGGTGTTGCAGGCGCACCATAAAAATTAAAAACTTGTTTGTTTAACACATTGACTGCCAACTACGAGTATACTCGTAGTGAGGCATTTGTTCTTTGGTGCCAACTACGAGTATACTCATTTTTTTCTAAACGCCAATGAAAAAAAAACTACGAGTATATACGTGATTTCAATGCATGAAATTAACCCTTCGGCTTATGTAGCACAACACGAAAATTATTTTGGCACCTGTAACACCAATAATAGCCTTCAAAATTAAAAAAGTTGCCCAAGTTTACCAAACAAATTTTTGGTCGAACAAACGTTTTATACGCAATGTATTGCATGCATATATTGCTTATGAAACATTGCTGCCACTTTGAGTAAAACACCTAAAGTTGCTAAGCAGTTTCATCCGTAGTATTTGTGCAGACTCACTAAAGCTTAGTAGAGTTTGGAAATGATAAACATTGTGGGATGTTCATCTTTTTTTAAGAAAATCTACAGATTTATATGAAAGTTGCAGTAGCAACTGCTGTCGAATCAGCAGAAAGAGATAGGCTAGTAGATGCTGGCACAGGAGGTTGCACTGTTGCCGCTTCTTCATCTTCATCTGAACTTGATTCATCTGTATCTGATGCTACATATAGTGCATGTACATCACTTTCAGAATCAGATAAGTCAGAAAAATCTTCTGAATGAGAGTCACTCAAGTCCAAGTAATCATCCCATTCATACTGAGATATATACCTTTTTCTAGCCATATGTCTAAGTCAGTGTTAGTAAACTTAATTTTAGACTGTAAGCTAAATTGAATTTGACCAACTTGGTGAAAACATAATAGTGATTAGAAACAAGGAAAAGGCTAAAATATCTAAAAAAAACATAAAGAACAAAATTTGGGTTACTCAGAGTGATGTAACCTGTATGGCTACAGTACCAGTATTTGAACAGCAGCGTAACCTAATCAGGGGTGTGTGTAGCCGAAACTTTCTTCCAAAAAAATCTGGCTAAGTAGGAAATAGGATTACTATCAGAGGTGGAGTCCTCAAGGACACATCTTGAAGTCCTTGGCCTTGAAGCCTCAAGTCCTCAAAAATTGCCCTGTCCTTGGCTCGAAGACAGCACTATTTTTTGAGCCGTTGAAATGTTGGAAAACACCAGAAACCTCGCGGAAAATTTGCGAAGACCTTTTTTTGTTTTCCTCATCACCTGAAAAGAATTTTTGAAGACCTTTTTCGCCTGAAAAAAATTTTGAAGACTTTTTTTTGAGAACACTTGCTCCTGTGTCCTTGGCCTTGGCCTCGGGATTTTTTTGTGTCCTTGGCCTTGGCCTCAAGTCTCGTGTCCTCGACTCCACCTCCGATTACTATTATTCAGTTTATTAGATCTATATCCTGTCAACTGCAAAAGAGGAAAGTGAACTATGCTACTCTGGTATATGGAACAGTGGAAGGCTATTCTGTATTAGTATTGGTGTACTGTAGTGACCAGTACTGTAACTGGAGGTTGGTAAATATTGCTACCAGCTTACCAGTAGCCTGTTTGACTTCTTGTTCACCAGTAAAGAAGCATTATAAAAATTTGTCCATTAGCAATTGATTTCAGCTCACACTAGCTGTTGAATCCAAATTCAAATTTTATCTGATTCAAATTTGACTTCTAGATTTCTAAACTTTTTTCTAGTAACGAGTAACCACTACACACGCTAAAGCTAAACAAAAATATTATGTGGTAATCGGAAAATGTTTTTTCAATACAAATACACGATGATATCGTAAGTTATTTTGAAGATTTTGTAAAGCAATATATGGTCATGTGTAAAAAAAAGGTCATTTTCAGCAACAAGTAATCTCGTAGAGTGACATTTTTTGACAAATTTGTTGATTCAGGTGCCAACTACGAGTATTCTCGTAGGTAGTTTTTTGGCGTGATATATGACAAATAAGTTTAGCTGTTGCCAAAAATCGACTTCATAGCTTTGTGACATTCTTACTTTAGCTCTAATACGTTTGGCATTTTTGAGCAGTTTTGGTAAAAACCGGTCGGCAGTCATTGTGTTAAGCTTAACTATTTTTTGGTATTGCAGTTTGATCAGTAGATCATAAATACCAAGTTTCAAAATTTTTCATCAATGTTTACCTCCCCCACCAGGCCAATTTTGAGGCCTACTTTTCGAAAAATTTGCTTTTTTTGCCACTAGAAGGCGATATGGATAAGTTGTGGTTGTGGACACGTTTTCCAAAGATGCCCCATATTAGTCTCCAGCTTTTAAAAGAAACTGAATGAAATTGAGTCATCCTATCCAGAGATACTGCTATTTTATTACACTTTTAATAAGCGTTGCAGCCACCAAGTGGTGAAAATTGAAGTTGAATATATATAATACTAAATTTTTCGATGATGAATTTTGGTATATTATTCATTTCAAAACTGTAGAAGTACATTTTACTGCAACATTTGGTGAGTACCTAATACTGATTTATAGGTATTTTGGTGAAATTTTGTCGGTAATTCCTAGTTTTAAAAGATTTAAATTGTTGTCACAAAACATTTCGATTGGGTGGGGATATTACAGCCTCTTGAAGAAAATTACTCCAAACTTTTTCAAGAGTTCTTTCAATAAGCATTTTTTTAGTTCTTGAAATGCGGTAGAGAATCAATGGTACTTCATGAACTATGCTTTTTACTAGACTAAACTAAGATTAATGAATGTTGCAATTGCACAGCATGGTGGAGTGCCCGAAATACTAACAATAAACTGTTATGTTAGATGCCACATGTCAGTCTCCATCTTAAAAAAAAATTAATTGAAGTTGAGTCATCCTTTCCAGAGATATTGTTATTTTATTACACTTTCAACACGCACTGCTAACACAAAGTGGTGAAAATTAAAGTTAACTGTATCGATATTAAGCATTTCAATGTTGAATTTGTGCATACTGTCCACTGCAAAGTTGCAAAATTGTATTTTGATGTTTGTTTTTAGCAGTGGTGGAGTCCTCGAGAACGTCCTTGGCCTCGAGGATGTCCTTAAGAACACATTTTGAAGTCCTTGGCCTCGAAGGTCAAGTCCTTTGGCCTTGGCCTCGAAGCCTCAAGTCCTCGAAAAATGCCCTGGCTTCAACTCGAGGACAGCACTATTTTTTGAACAGTTGATATTTTGTTGGAAAACGCCTGAAACCGTGCGTAAAATTTGCGAATACCTTTTTTATCTTTGTTTATTTGAGCATAGGCGTAGTCAGGGGGGGTGGGGGGCAGGGAACCCACCCTCAATTGAAATTTCACCAATGACAAAAATGTGACAAAAAAGTCTATTGTTTCTTCAGTTTCAGTTTTTTTTTAGCATTTTTCGCTTGCAACAGTAACTAACAACAATATTGAAGACCACGGGCCCCCTCAATTCAATTTTTACCTGCCTATTTAAACGTATAACCCGGAAGAAATGGAGAGTTTTTGTCCTAAAAGTTGTTATCTTAGGCCCACATCTAACCTTTTTATGAACGTAATACATTAGCCAGGACTGGATTTACCATAATATGATGCAGTACCAGCTATGGGCCCCGCACTCAAATCAGAAGACTTTTTTGGGTTTTCACCTATACTTGGCAGAAAGATATTGCAAAAATCTCCAAGTGCCAGGGGCTCAGCGCGATGTGAATTCGGCCTGGCGATAACATGGTTAGTAGGCGTAACCATCTATTGTACCATTTTTCGATAACAATTCAGTAATTCAACTCTACCTTGCTGGTTTTAACGCACAAAATACTTTTAAAAAATTAGCCACAAAAAATGCTGATTGAACAAATCATTAAACTTTAACTAAGGGGGCCTGGGCCCACTGGCCGAACATGTATCCCTATAACTGGTTAGTTTCATGACAAAACAAAAATCTTTAAGGAAAACGTTTGAGTGGATCATTACTTACTGTTAAAATTATTACTTACTTACTGTTGCAAGAGACAATGCACCTTACTTTCCCCTACCTGGACCAAATCACTTGCAATTAAAATTTAACTCCAAAATGCAACATGTAAAACATGTTTTGGACTTAAATTGCTAGTAAAACAAGGATTAAACAAGTTCATTTTTTCAATTGGCTTTCAATAATAATGTCAAAAATCTAGTGCTTTCAAATGACTCTGAACACTTGCAAATTGTGATTCAATGGCATTAAAATAGCTTTTGTTTTCCAAAAATTACAAAAAATCGCCCAAAATTACAAAAATTTTCTGGCTACCTGCCTGGCCCCTTTTTTGAAATTCCTGCGTATGCCACTAGAACAGGGGTCAGCAACCTATATCTCTTGGGCAGTATCCAGCCGGCGATCTCAAACATCCATTCAAGATCCCTTATGTGACTTTCGGAAGTCATTGGCCACCGACCAAATTCTGCTCTGAAACTACCCCAACATCTGACAAAATCTTTTTTTTTCTTAGGGTCCTCAACTACAAATCTGATAAAAACTACTTTAAAATTTGGTGAATACCTTTTTTATTTATTATTTTTTCAAATGATTCCAAAACATGCAAAATTGTATTCAAATGGTGTTAAAATAGCTATTTTTTGCAAAAAATCACAAACATCACACTCGGGTGGCAGCTGCCTACTTGCAGACCCTTGTATGTGACATGCTTAGTTGCACCAGTTTACTCAGGGCGTCGCTTAAATGACATGTTTTTGATCAAATTTTTTTTAAACTTGGGTTCAAGTAGGGGTGCCGAAACCCGGGGGGGATATATCCCCCCAATAATTTGGCTGTATGCCCCCCAATAGTTTGAGTATGGTCTACATCTGCATCCCCCCCAATAATTTGACTATAGTGTGCATCTGAGCTAGGTATCCACTTGAATTCGGGGAAAAAGTGTTCCATTTTTGGTGAAGACCTTTTTTTTTTGGTCTTCACTTAATTTGCTCACATGAACAAAATCATGGTGTCGAGGTTCATCTCCCCCAATGTTGAAAATAGGGCAAAATTGGGGTAAAATTGCAAATTATCCTCCTCAATGCTCAACAAAGATCGACACCCCTGGGTTCAAGCCCCTGTTTTCCTCAGCAAGATTCTCGTTATGCTGCTCTATTTTTACTCAAATTAACGGTTGCCATATTTTTGAAGTAAAAATGCAAAACAGAATCATTAAAAAATCGCATTTCTTCCTGAATTTGAGTCAAAAAAAAATCAGAAAAAACGATGTTTATTCACTTCAGAAAAATTGCAATTTTGTTCAAACATAAGATGAAGTTAAATAAAAAAATTTTTGAAAAAGGTCTACGTCTTCATCATAGGTAAAATGTACACCACAATTTTTCATGGATTTGAGATGAAGACCAACTACTATCCAAGCGCAACAAGACTTCAAAAAAGTGACTAATACCAAACCCATTTAAACATGCAATAAATAATTTTGTTCAATATATACCTCTACACTTAGAAGAAAATAACTAGCATTGGGCAAAAATATTGTAGCTAAATCAAAATTTTATCGTGAATTACACTGAACGTCTGTATCAATAAACAATAACTCATGCAGTTATGAAAGCTTTTTTTGGATCAAAAGTTGCAGTGGTTCACGATTACTACTTCATAATGATGTCAGTCTGTTTGGTGATAGGCCTCAGCAATAACACAATCACTGCATATAACTGCAATTCAAGATGAATTTTACAACGACAAAGCAAACAATCAAGGATATTTTCGTTAAACGTTAAGCTACTGAAACGAAATTTGCAGCATAGTTAGTTAACGATATGAACCAAGAGTGGACAAACTTTTATTGTTGGGCTCCTTCTGCGAGCAAAACCCCAAGTAACTAAAGGTTGTTTATGTAATAAAATTTCTGATTTTTTTCTCTTCTTAAACGTACTGTTTTGTGACGTCGCAAAACCCCAAGTAACTAAAGGTTGTTTATGTAATAAAATTTCTGATTTTTTTCTCTTCTTAAACGTACTGTTTTGTGACGTCACAAGAAAGTGACGTCAAAATTATAGCCAGTCGAAGCCCGAGCTTTGACAGTTCCATCGAGACTAATTCTGATCCCGTGCGAACTCTACAAAAGGAGCTAGAACGCGATATACCTGGAGTAATGCAGAGGGGGAAAATGCTGCCCTCTAACGTTTAGGAGAGCAGTAAGGGATGAAGACGGTAATGTCGTCAAGCCAAGAAAAATTTCAAAACAATTCCTATTTTTTGGCGTTACCCTCGTCCACTCACCTTGTCACTATTATGACATCAAAAAAAAAACATCTCTGCTTTTACCTCTCAAAAAATGCGGACACACGTCACAACGGTTTTTGCATGGAGTGATATTACTGTATGATATTTATACTGTGCTATCAGTTTAAGCCCTCTCCCTTTGCAAAATCCGGTTTAAGTGCCAACAGGCAACGATTTCAGATCTTTGTGATTTGTGGTTTAGGCCTCCCCAATCAAAAATCCTGGGTATGCCTATGAATTGTAGATCGCCTGAAAAACTTTTTTGAAGACCTTTTTTTGGAGAACACTTGTGGCTGTGTCCTTGGTCCTTGGCCTTGAGCATTCCTGTCCTTGGCCTTGAGAGGGTCTGTCCTTGAAAAGGCTGTCCTTGGCCTTGAACTCGAATTTTTTTTGTGTCCTTGGCCTCGAGCCTTGTGTCCTCGACTCCACCTCTGGTTTTTAGGGATTTTATCACTATTCGAGTATATTAAGTATTGCGCTGTTGTAATCTAAAATTGATTGAAATTAACAATATTGCTATAATGTTTAAGAGCTGGTCACTATCAGTTACTCCATTTCGAGCATCCACCAATTTGAGCTAAGTTTTTGGATTTTCAACTCAACTGAGTCGACTGGTAAAGCAATATATTCTTCCTGTATTTTAAAGGGCAAAAATTATTCAGCAACAATGCAGAAGTACCACATTAAACAAATTGAAAAGGACGTTTTCTTAGGTTTGGGATTTTTCTAGGATTATCTTCTACAACAAACACATGATTTTGTAGATTTTCTTCCTTGTGTAGCTGGTGAAGAAAATCAGTAACCAGCTTGATCCCTCTCACTGTGGAGTCATTGCACACTCACAGACTGTAGATAGTACACACAAATTTTTTTCAAGTTATTTTTAGCATCACCAGCTTACGAAATCCTCCACCAAATCTTATGAATAACTTTCCGTCAGCATTTACTTTCCGTCAGCATTTGCAGTTACTTTATGCCAACAAAAGTTTTTCATCCCATGGGGCTAAGGGAACAAGCTCTCCAGTTAAATAGCTGGTATGTCTGGTCTTCAAGAGCAGACAAGACTAGATAAATTTATTCCGTCCCTTGGTAACAGCACAAAGTAGAAATTAATTCGCATTGGTTTAAGAAAGCAACAGAAAAGTTGCTAAGAACCTTATGGTCATTAAGTCAAGCAACCACTCTCTTTATCAGAGAGGTCATTTATGCCAATATTATGGAAGTTTTTAATAACTTTGTCTTAGAATTGCAACAATTTGAAGACTTCAAAGTCTACGGCCCAACGTGAGCATGTACTGGATCTTTACATGTACACAGAAAACTGTCGCTAAGATGAAAAGAAACATGTAAACTGCATGAGATAGTTTTTGTAACAAAATTTGAACTTTTTGTACAAGAATACTTTAATATCTGTAGGAATGCAATTCCAAATCTTGACTCCCTGATGTATAATACACAACTGTTATTAATTTTGTGCAGAAACGCAGAATGTGTTAATTGCTGCAGTCACACAACTGCCTCAAAGCTTGACTAGAACAATCAATAGTTTTACAAAAACAATTGTGAAAAAAATTTTAGTTTTGTTGTATAAAAAACAATGCACAAATTTAGCAAGTTCAAATTTGAACAATGGAGTACATTCCCAAAACCAGTCAATGATTCTGAAAAAGTACTAAAATTTATTTAAAGATAAAAATCGATTTCGGTCTTAAAAGACCATCAACAGATTTTTAGAAAAAAAGTAGGTTAAAGAATTAAAAAGAGAAAAAAAAGTGCAACAACCCTGCTTTAAACTTTGTTATGCAAAATGAAGTCATTGCGTAAAAGATTGAAAACAAAAGTGCAGTGCCATAATGTACTCCATGTCGCATTTTTTAATAAACTGTCTTCACAAAATCGTCATTTTGCACTTCGTTGATCAGGGTTTGATTCTCTGGATCTCTCCTATCAACAACCACATCAAAATTGAATAAGCCATCAGTTTGCAGAATCTAAAACTGCGAGTAATATGGGTTCATTGTATCTCAGAAATGAGCACCAACAATGTCTCTTATCTCTTGATTTTGTAAGAATTTTATTGTTTGCACACAAGCAGGATACTTGGCTCCCCACATTATTGTAAAATACAATAGTAGCGCATATACTAAAGCATAGTCGAGCTTTAAGGAAACGTTTGTTTTAGTTTATTTGGAATAATTCATCCTGAGCAAGCTGCACTTTGTTATCAGTATTTCAGGCACTCATACTGCATGTGAACTAATAATAAACCCATGCTGTGCAATTGCAACATTCATTAATCTTAGTTTAGTCTAGTAAAAAGCATAGTTCATGAAGTACCATTGATTCTCTACCACATTTCAAGAACTAAAAAAAATGCTTATTGAAAGAACTCTTGAAAAAGTTTGGAGTAATTTTCTTCAAGAGGCTGTAATATCCCCACCCAATCGAAATGTTTTGTGACAACAATTTAAATCTTTTAAAACTAGGAATTACCGACAAAATTTCACCAAAATACCTATAAATCAGTATTAGGTACTCACCAAATGTTGCAGTAAAATGTACTTCTACAGTTTTGAAATGAATAATATACCAAAATCCAACATCGAAAAATTTAATATTATATATATTCAACTTCAATTTTCACCACTTGGTGGCTGCAACGCTTATTAAAAGTGTAATAAAATAGCAGTATCTCTGGATAGGATGACTCAATTTCATTCAGTTTCTTTTAAAAGCTGGAGACTAATATGAGGCATCTTTGGAAAACGTGTACACTAGGGCAATGACTACAAAAAAAATTAGCCTGATGTGGCATTGGATGAGTTTTTTATTATGTTCGAAACATTTCAAAACAATTTTTGAAATTTTTGCAAAAAGGTCCCACACCAACCCCTTTTTCTGACCCCACTTGCCCAAAATTTTGGGTTTTTTGGTTTGTGGTGCACAGCAGCGACAATTTGGAAGCTTAAAAAACCCTTTAGGTGGATGGGCCTTATGACTACACACAGTTTGAAAAAAAATTGAACGGAACCGAGCAATAGGGTCAAAAGTTATGAGCAATGAAGTGTTGAACTTGTGAAATGCTGCCTCTTGCGGCAGAAATGCAAAAAGCACTATAACTGGCTTATTATGGAGTGAAATTGATGTCAAATTCTATTTTTTGGTAGAATTTTTTTAAAGCAAGTATTTCATGAACTGTTGCGACTATAGAGGAAAACATTACTGTTCTAATAATGAGATTTTGAAAAATAAACTCTTTCAAAACTTAAATTAAACACTATCATATATGCTAAAGAGTAGCAACTGGTGTTAATTGGTGGACTGCTTTAAAAAGACGACCACTTGTGTTCAGACACGTCGCTAGCGACAAACTTTTGGGTACAGAATTAAAGGTGGTTGCAACATATAACAGGTATTCGCAGCTTTATCTTACATGCATAGATATGGAAAAGAATAAAAATTCTGCAAATTTTTGTGAAAACTTAATTTTCTGTTTTTTTTGTGCTCCACAGAAGCTCTCTTAGTTATAGGCCTCCAGGTGCAACAAATTTCTGTAAAAAATCAAACGACAAAAATGGGAATAGTCTTCTCCTAAAAATAAAAATGACAAGAATAAAACATTGAATTTTCGGTGAAAATCTTTGGTTTGGTTTTCACCATTATCTGGCAGAAAAAAAAAAACATGAAATTTAGGGTGAAAACCTTTTGTTTTCTCCACCAAAATTAATAGAAAAATGTAGCAAACATACGGTGAAGCTTGCCCATTTGACTTAAACCACTAGTTGCGCTATTTCCAAGGAGGCTAAAGCATTTCCAGGAAGGGTCTTGGCCCAGCCGGCTTCTCTTTGGCTACTGCCTTGAATAGAATGTATCTGAAGCTGCATTCACACAGGTGACTTTTAGCTGCAAAAATCGGCATTTTGCCTTGTTTCTTTCTCATATCGATAAAGAAATAAACAAGAGCAATTGAGGAAGAATTAAAAGGCCGATTCCAGAGGCAGCGGAAGAAGGGGGTTTGGCCCTCCATTGGCATGCGGAGTATGCAAAATACCCTGTTTTTATTCCTTTTGAGGCCAGTTTTTACTCTAAAAGCAAAAATAGCCCACCCATTGACACTGTCAATAAGAATGTGACTGCTTTGACTCTGGACTTAAAGAGAATTCAGTCGCAAAACTCGATCCCAACATGGGCGAAGACCTTTTTTTTCTTTTCTTTTTTTTGGTCTTCACCTAATTTCGAGCAAAAAAACGTTCCAATTCCAATGTAAACTGTTTCACTTTTGTTTACACCACCGAGACAGCCCGCCATAGCAAATTCCTGGCTACGAGCCTGGCTAAAAGTCGCCCATGTGAATGCAACTTGAGAATGATCCCTTCGTCATCCGAAACTAAAAGAATTATTATGATTTTTAACATCATTCAAAAGAATGCTCATCATAGAATTCAATTTTCTTGAAGAGTTGTAGGTGTGGTTCTATGCAACGATATTTTTGTAACAAATCTCTTAGTTGATATGCAGTGGTTTGAAACTTTATGGCAACAATTGTCACTTTTTAATGCTTTTTTGCACTAAAGTTTAAATAAACGTTTTTAAGGCCTGCTAGTGGCGAAGTTTAAACTTCTCTTTTTTGCTTTTGGTTGCGTGCTGTAGCGTATTTTGACTGAAGCTTCAAGAGAGGGGGAGAACAAATTTAGAGTGATGCTGCTCAACTTTGTTTTGGATAGTCTTCTACTTGGGTTGATAATCTGCATACTTCAAATATTAAAAATCGTTGTACTTACCAAAAAACGAAACTTTATGCCTTTGATTAGATTACCTACTACTGTAACATTATAATTTGGGTATAGTTCATGATATTGTTTTTGGTAGGAAGAAAAACAATGTAGTATGGCAGTTCACAGCAATCTGTCACAATATCTTTGATAGTTTGAATGTGTTTGAAGAACCTTTGTGTGCAAATTCAAAAAATGATGGTTTTAGTTTTCTACAGTAAACTTTTGTGAAGACGATTGCAATAACATAATCAAAAATAGAACGTCAAAAGTTATACTACTCAAAATTGGAATTTGAAGCTATCATAAGCTTAAACAAGTTAAAAGTATGTCAACCTATCCACAAAAAATCATGTCTATAGCTTTAAAATGACAAATTTTAACTGAAATGCTTGCAATAGTTGTTTCCTAACCATTAAAATAAAATTTGACTCAATTTCACTCCATAATAAGCCAGTTATAGTGCTTTTTGCATTTCTGCCGCAAGAGGCAGCATTTCACAAGTTCAACACTTCATTGCTCATAACTTTTGACCCTATTGCTCGGTTCCGTTCAATTTTTTTTCAAACTGTGTGTAGTAATAAGGCCCATCCACCTAAAGGGTTTTTTAAGCTTCCAAATTGTCGCTGCCGCGCACCACAAACCAAAAAACCCAAAATTTTGGGCAAGTGGGGTCAGAAAAATGGGTTGGTGTGGGACCTTTTTGCAAAAATTTCAAAAATTGTTTTGAAATGTTTCGAACATAATAAAAAACTCATCTCATGCCATAGGAGGCAATTTAAAATTCTGCAAAAAAATTTTTAATCATTGCCCTAGTGTCCACAACCACTACTTATGCATATCGCCCTCTAGTTGCAAATAAAGCAAATTTTTGGAAAAGTGGGCCTCAAAATTGGCCTGGCGGGTGATGTAAACATTGATGAAAATTTTTGAAACTTGGTATTCATGATCTACTGATCAAACTGCAATAACAAAAATAGTTAAGCAAAATCGGTAAAGGTCGGGGCACCTGCAACACCTTACTGCACACAAATTCTTTTTGTCGGCAGAGAGTGCGGTTAGAAGTTTTGATAAAAGCAACTTCCAAAAGCAGATAGATTGGAAGTAGAGCGAAAAAAGTTTAATAAAAAAATTGATTTCTTATTACATTTTTTTCAATAATTGAAAATGTTTTACGCTACATGTTTGCAAAGTTTTCTTACCTAATCTGGATGCATGCAATTTCCAGCCCGCAATCTCAAATTTTGTGGTGCACATGCACGAGTTGTTTGCGTAATAATAGCACATACAGCAACCAGCGTGACGTTTCATGTGTTTTTTGAGTTTACCTCCACCAAACAATACAGTACAAACTTTTTTAAGAGCTAAGAATTCATCTCTCAGTAGATTAGTAAAAACAATGTTTAAATGGATATTTTGAGGTTGAATCTTTACACCTTGTTGTAAACACACTTATAGTAGCAACAATGTTAAATTCTTGTAGTTAACTTCTTCAGAATTGCTTTAAAAACTTTTGAAGTTGTAGAGGACTGTATGCTGCTTCAAATTATTGTTTCACTTTCGAATTATTTTTGTTGCAACACAACTCCCATATGCCGGGACAAAATTTGAGCTGATCTGTACTGCTCAAAAACCTAGCAAAAGCAATCGATTTTGAAGCACAAATAAAATGAGTTTTGGTCAAAAGCAAACTTCGTTTTCAGGATAGTCTCGCCTGCGTATCCAGAATTTAATTAGGAGAAAGTCGAATCAAAGTATAACTTAGTCGTTTGTTTCACTTGCATGTGTTGGATATAAGGTAGTCTTTAACAGCTGATAAATTGAATAGAACAACTGTCACGAGTAAAGCAACAACAAATTTTAATTGCAGGAAATGCAGTCAGTGGCACACCCAAGGAGGGGAGTTAGAGGGTCAACCCCCCCCCCACCTTTAGAACTAAAAACTTTTGTTAATACAACGCAGTTTCTAACACTTTGCTATATGTACTTTTCCCAAAATAACCACTTAAGTTGTTATTAAACACTTAAAATGTTGTTTTAGGGTCGTAATTTGATCCTGCGTGGTATTTACCTATCAATTCAAAAAATTTTGCATTTGTCTCAGCTACAATAGTGCTGACAGAAACATTGGGTAGCTAATGTGCATTTAATACATTCCTGAACATTAAATAATGGATATAGCATACTTGACCAAAAACTTCTAAACAGAGCAGAGCTTGACTCTAACAAGAGACAGTCTACGGCCATTCAGCATAAAAGTCGCCATTGTTTAAAAAAAAAACTACTAGGCCAAATGCATTTTTGCAAAAAAAAAAAACAAATCCGCCATTTGAAAATGAATGCCTCAACAAAATTATAATCAAACGTTGAGATTTTTATTCTGCAACCAAATTCAGGAATTTACAATGAGCTTTTAATAGCATCAAAGCTATCATTTTCAAGTAGTTTTTTATTTGTCATAATAACAACCCAATATCTATTTCAATGTAATCAAAATTCTATGAATACCACAGCATTTTAATTTTTCTTCATCATAGAGTAAAATCATAAAGAGAGCTGGATGAAAACATACAATCTGAAACAGCCTTTTTCAAGGCTACCCATTGCTCAAAGAGTGGAAATGATTGCTCCAACGTTATTAAAAGCTATTTTGAAATTCTGTACCGCTAACAAGTTTTTTTTAACTTAAAAACGCATTCACTAAAAACATTTAAACCAAATACACAATTTTTCAGCATTTAAACATATTTTTGGACTTGGTCAGTAAGTGTGCGGGGACTGACTAAATTGAGCAAAATAAATTCTTTTAAACTCTTCCAAATCTTAGTAATTTAGCTTTTCCTAATTGCTCTAAAAACGTGCAAAATGTCATTTAAACAGCATTAAAATGGTTATTTTTTTTGAAAAAATTGCAAGAATCGCCCAGCGGCTGCAGGCTTTACCCTCAGGCCCCCATAGTGGTAACTAGTTCTCTCACACACGATCTTCACAACCAACAACTAAATCGCTATTAGAAGGGATCTGAATCAATAAATGTAACAAAATGCAACTACAAGTTATTGCAAAACCCTGTTTGACTCTACTAGCAAGAATTTTAATTAACGGTAAAAATAAATCAACTACAATTGGGTACTGGTTGGTTTTTGAAAAAGTGAACCCCTTCCCTGTAAAAATTTCTGCGTGCACCTCTAAATTCAGTGAGCGTGTTAAATTTAAACTATATAACACTTGTACACAAAATTTTACATGAAAAATTGTCAAAAATGGTTGTTGAGTTTGCAGCCACTTCTAATTCAACTCACAGCACAAATCGACAAAAATTCTATTTCAAAACGAACTACATAACTGGAGACAATTATTTAGCAAAAATGAATATTGTACGTCGTTTTTCAACCGAATTCTGGAAAAACTTTTGACTCAAAATAACCACACATCCAATCAAGATTTGAATTCATCCACAGTAAAGCGCAAGAAAGTTTTTTCTTAGTGTGCCTTATTCAGGGAAAACGTCAACTACTTTTTTCAAAAATGTTCGGGTTTTAATCAAAAGCAAATTGGACACGGAAATCACACCCATATTCAAAATAGAGCTCGACCGATATATCGGTCAGCCGATATATATCGGCCGATATCAGGGTCAAGCCGATATATCATATCGGTGTCTACCACCGATAAAATATCGGCTTAGAACAATTACCTTAAACTGTTTATTTTTGAGAGCAAGCACAACCACTCTTGCCTATGATTGCCAAATCGTTGTATTTTTTGTTTGGTTTTTCAGTGAATAATACTGGAGTGTGGCTTGTGTGTGCAATAGTCTTTCTTTGGATGGGGATTAGTCAAGCTTTTAGTGTCAAATTAGTTGAAAAATAGTGACAAAGCTTCATAGCTAATAAGTTAATATATCGGTTATCGATATTGGTATCGGCCTAACAATTTCCGAAATATCGATATCGGTATTGGCCTGAGAAAGTCATATCGGTCAAGCTCTAATTCAAAATCACCAAAATTTCTCGCTATTTTAATAGCAAGGAGCTGGACACCTTTTTATCTAGTCAAACAGCGTGCACAAATACACATGTTCACGTAATGTAAATGTAACCTACATAGATTATTCAGCACAGCATTTGATAAGAACGAAGCAACATATTAATGACTGCAAATCAAACAAAAGTGCAAGCAAAAACCACATTTTAAATTGTAACAGCTGCCTAGATGAAAACCATAAATTTCAACTAGACCAGTTTAGCATAATGCGTAAGTGTAATTGTGTGTCTGAGGCAAAAATACCTGAAGCATTCCTAATCAAAAAGCAGAATCCAACTATTAACAAACCAATGTATGCAAATGGAGCCTCCTTTTCATTGACTGTGTATCAATGTTTTCTAAGCGTGCAGTGATTTTTACCGTGATAGCCAAATAACTAATGATAGTTTGTGAAGTCACCATTTTGTGTTTAACGTCATAATTGTATTTTCATCAATTGCCAATTTTGAATTGCCTGAATGTAACATGACAGTTTAGCCAGATGCAGTTGCTCGTCCAAATTATTATTGTAAGTTGAGAAAAAGACTTTTAACTACGTTTGAGTTTAATTGAAAGTGATATTAGTTATTAATTTTAACATATTTTTAGTTTTCTGATGAGGGCGCTCCGTAAAATGCCGAAAATGTTCAATTCAGCATGAAGTTAGCCTAACTGAAAATAATAAATCTGTAGGCTAGTAACACGATCAATGGAGTGGTGTTTCTGAGTAGTGTTGCAACAAAAATAATTCGAAAGTGAAACAATAATTTGAAGCAGCATACAGTCCTCTACAACTTCAAAAGTTTTTAAAGCAATTCTGAAGAAGTTAACTGCAAGAATTTAACATTGTTACTGCTATACGTATATTTACAACAAGGTGTAAAGATTCAACCTCAAAATATCCATTTAAACATTGTTTTTACTATTCTGCTGAGAGATGAATTCTTAGCTCTTAAAAAAGTTTGTACTGTATTGTTTGGTGGAGGTAAACTCAAAAAACACATGAAACGTCACGCGGGTTGCTGTATGTGCTATTATTACGCAAACAACTCGTGCATGTGCACCACAAAATTTGAGATTGAGGGCTGGAAATTGCGTGCATCCAGATTAGGTAAGAAAACTTTGCAAACATGTAGCATAAAACATTTTCAATTATTGAAAAAAATGCAATAAAAAATCAATTTTTTTATTAAACTTTTTTCGCTCTACTTCCAATCTATCTGCTTTTGGAAGTCACTTTCATGAAAACTTCTAACCGCACTCTCTGCCGACAAAACGAGTTCGTGTACAGCTTAAAGATTGTACACAAATTACGCTCTATCATTGATCCTTTTCCCGCCAATCACTGCTCTGCTTTTTTCCATAGCCGCTCCTTTTTCTGCAATCTCTTTTCTGATGATTCTTCTTGACAAGTGCCATATGAAAAGCTTTTAAGATAAATAACATTTTAATCAAAATGAAAGTTTTTTTGTTTGAAAAACTTCTTTTTTTTTTTGGAAAAAGCTTATATTTAAAAAAATGTTTTTGAAAAAAGCATTAAAAAATTTTTTTTTTTGAAAAAAAAAACAGTTGTGTAACAGCATTTGTGTTACACCTGACATGATAGTAATTGCATTTAAATAAACAAAGGTATAATCCATGAAGTTTCTGTATTTTTAAATTTATTTTTAAAAATGTGAATTTCTACCAGTATGCCCAGCTACGTTTTAACCCACTTTATATTAACCCTTGTTTTTCACCATAATTTATTGGTTAACTTTTCAGGAATGCACTTGGCCTATTAACGTCAGCACAGAAATTGGCATGATCAATATAGCCAACTTTGTGGTGATTTGGTCAGCAAATCCTTCTCTACTAATTCCAACACCAAAAAAATAAAACACAGTCTCCCATATCACTAATCAACTGATTTTGATACTTTAAAGATGGAATGTTGCTCCAACATTCTATGCTAGCTTGATTCTTTTTCCAGATCTTCAATTGCTTTTTTTCCAATCTCATGATACAACCTAAGACCGCAAGATTGAAATCTATATCTAGTTGCAATTCTGTAGATGGAAAAAGGGGCACTGCATGAGATGTTAGGTGGCATGAAATTCCAGACCACAGTCAGATTTTTTTTTTCCCTTCTGCCAATTATTATTGTGTGCTGTGGTCTGCTTTTTGTTTTCCTTATATGTATGTAGTATTTGCTAAACTGTAATATCTGTTTCAATCTCGAAATTTACAACTTTAATTGGCATTACCATTGTTTTAAATTAATTATGAATCGTAAGTAGGGTGGCAACTGACTTTGACTATTCGGTCTTTTTGTTGTCTTTCAACCATTTGTATTTACACGTGGTGTGTTTAAAACTTTGGAGCAAATAAATAAACTTGAATCTGGAATTGTTCAGCTGACCCCATTTTGCCATGTTTTGTTGCAACACTCAAACAAGTAACCTCTGGACTCTCGACTGCTGGAAACTCAGTGTTTTCCACATTAACAATGCTGCTTTCCATGTGATTGGGGTGGTGAGAATAACATCATTTTATGAAGGAGAGCAGCAGGCGGTTGAGTTTGTCAACTTATATTGTAGCTTTGTCACTTCCTGCTCAAATTGTATGATGACAGGGCTGGTTCTGCACACTACCACATTTGTATTTTCTCTATACTACTCAAAAAATCTGATATAGCATAAGCTTCCAATGACTAGTAGTGCAATAAGCAGAAAATAAATTCTGCAAATGAGGAATGAAACGTAAAGTTTCAAACAAGAAGTAGACAAACAGCTGGTCAATAATGACAGGTTTGAAACATCTGTACCATGTACAACTTTAGGGAGGAAATATGCTATGGTTTAATCACTTTAGAAACATTGCAAAAGGACTGCTAAAATGCCCAACTATCCTAGCCCATTTCAGAAATCGAACAAATATAGTGGTGTGCACTTAAGTGTGATTCTCGCTGCAGTAAATTGTTTTCTTAAACTGACCGGCATTTGGTTTGGCAATACATGAGAAAATGTTATAGTCTTTTTTTTATCAACAAATTACGAAAAATAAGAAAGTTTAAAGTACTCCTAATGCAACTTTCGAGGTCATAGATGTCTTCCTCTCTAAAAAGCACTAAATATGAGTACCAACATTGCATAACTACCGCTAATGGTTCTATTTCTATCGATATTAGTACATTTTGGGGGACGTGATTCAAGAAAGCTCTGGGTGCAGTAAATAAATCGGGTTCAATTTAAAAAATTTTTGGATGTCCTATTTTTTTGGCGTAAGGCAAAAATCTAGCACCCAGGCAAGTATCTTCACCCATGTTGTGTCCAAATTTCAACTTTTCACGTTTAGCGTTGTTTTTTTTTGTTACAAGCAAAAAAAATTTTTTTCGGCTCAAAAATAGCCATTTTTTCTTGGTTTTAGGGAACCCAAATCATTATCATGTGATCTTTGACCCCCAAAACTGGCATGCATGATGCTTTGTAAACTTGTAATGTTGTGTCCAAATTTCAGCTTTCCACAATTTGCTGTTTTTGACTTATCATAAAATTTAAAAATTTTGATGCTCATCTATGAAAATGGCCGAGTGAAAACATAGAAACTATGCGCTCATGCGAAGTCCCAATTATGATGTTAAACACAAAATGGTGACTTCACAAGCTATCATTAGTTATATGGCTATCACGGTAAAAAAACACTGCCCACTCAAAAAAACATTGATACACACTCAATGTTACGCAGCGCTGTCTCCAAAGCACCACGCCCATGAACTTTTAATTGCGGCTGGATTTTATTACACACATATTTGTAAAATGCAGTTGTATGCAGTTTCTGAAAAAACAAAAACACAAATTCAAGCAATTATTGCCACAGAAATTATTAACCAAGCAATCAAAAAATGGTTGTGGCAGAAAAGTCTCTAACAGTTCGAATGACAGTAATAACAAAAAAAAAACGATTAATTGCAACGTAAATTTCGTATTAATGGTTTGCGGTCTAAGATCGTCAATTAACTCAGTAAAAAGTGTCGATCGGTTACAAATAACTAAGCAAGTTTTGCATGTTAAGAGTAAATAGAAATTAACAAGTAATGGCACTTACCAAATTTTTTATCGACCGCAATAAAGGTCCACAGTAATTCCCATTGGTCACAAATACAACATTTTAAACTGCATCACTAAAAGCTTATCATGAATACGTACATGTAAAACAAAAAAGCAGATAATAAAAACCCCTTTTTGAAAAGGTTCCTACAAAAAAAATAAAAACCCTTTTGTGCTGCCAGAATATCTGTCAGGCTACACGCTCAAACCTCAGGCATAACAAAAACTCGACTGATACCAAAAATTGGCCAATGCCTTCCTAAACAAAGAAAAGTAATCATACTCCCTACAAAAGTACGAAGCTCTCTTCAAATCAAGAATCTTATCAGAGGTTTTAACGAAACTTGACAGAAAATATGACTCAGTTTCAAAAATCGACAATTTCGAAGACAAGCTTATCTTACAAAGACAATTAGCCGCAAAGCGATATTATTGTACAAGGAAAAGGTTAATTACAACTTAACGATACGAACGGAAAATGTAACACTCAATAAAAAGGAGGCCTCATTTGCATATACTTGTTTATTGATAGTTGGATTCTGCTTTTTAATTAGGAGTGCTCAATGTACTTTTGCCTCATATGCAATATTATGCATTACGCTAAACCGGTCTAATTGAAATTTAGGGTTTTCATCTAGGCAGTTGTTGCAATTTAAAATGTGGTTTTTGCTTGCACTTTTGTTTGATTTGCAGTCATTAATATGTTCCTTCGCTCTTCTAACCAAATGCTGTGCTGAATAACCTATGTAGGTTACATTCACATTATGTGAACATGTGTATTTGTACACAACATTTAACTGTAGATAAGAAGGTGTCCAGCTCCTTGCTATTAAAATAGCGAGAAATTTTGGTGATTTTGAATATGGGTGTGATTTCCGTGTCCAATTTGCTTTTGATTAAAACCCGAACATTTTTGAAAAAAGTAGTTGACGTTTTACCGAATTTGGCACTGTAAGAAAGAACTTTCCTTCTTGTTTTAGATGAATTCAAATCTTGATTGCATGCACCATTATTTTGAATCAAAAGTTTTTCCAGAATTCGGTTGAAAAATGATGTACAATATCCATTTTTGCTAAATAATTGTCTCCAGATACGTCGTTCATTTTGAAATAGAATTTTTGTCGATTTGTACTGCGAGTTGTTTTATATTTTTTGTACTGTGAGTTGAATTAGAAGTGGCTGCAAACTCAACAACCATTTTCAACAATTTTTCATGTAACGTTTTTTATACAAGTGTTATATATTTTAATTTATCATGCACACTAGATTCAGGGTTGCACCAGGAAATTTTTAAAGGTGGGGGGGTATTTTTCAAAAACCATCCAGTACCCAATTGTAATTTATTTATTTTGACCGTTAGCTATTAAAGTCAAACAGGGTTTCGCAGTAATACTTGCATTTTGTTACAACATTTGTTTATGGAAAACCCTTGTAATAGCAATTTAGTTGTTGGTTGTGAAGATTGTGTGCAAGAGATCAAGTTACCACTATGGGGGCCTTGGAACAAAGCCCCCAGCTGGTGGGCAATTATTGCAATCTTGTCGAAAAAAATAACCACGTTACCGCCATTTCAATGACATTTTGCACGTTTCTAGAGCATTTAGAAAAAGCGAAATAACTCAGATTTGTGAGTTAGAAAGAATTTGTTTTGCTTGATTCAGTCAGTCCCCGCACACTTACTGATCAGGTCCAAAAATACATTTAAATGCTGAAAGATTGCGTATTTGACTTAAATGTTTTTAGTGAATGCGTTTTTAAATTCAAAAAACTTGTTAGTGGTACAGAATTTCAAAATAGCTTTTAATAGCATTGGAGCAATCATTTCCACTCTGAGCAATGGGTAAGCCTTGAAAAAGGCTGTTTCAGATTGTACGTTTTCGTCCAGCTCTCTTCAGGAATCTGCTCGGCAATGAAGAAATATTAAAATATGGTGGTAGACATACAGTTTCAATTACATGAAACTAGATAATGGGTTGTTATTATGATGTATGATGCTGCAAAAATTACCAAAAATACTATAAAGTTAATACAAAAATATAGAAAAAACTTTTGGAAATGATAGTTTCGATGCTACTGAAAGCTCGTTTTAAATTCCTGAATACGGTTGCAGAATTAAAAATCTTGACGTTCGATTATAATTTTGTTGTGGCTTTGATCTTCAAACAGCGAATTTGTTTGTTTGTTTTTTTTTGTAAAAGTGCATTTGGCTTTGTACTTTTTCAAACAATGGCAACTTTTTTCACTAAATGGCCGTAGACTTTCTCTGGTTAGAGTCAAGCTCTGCTCTGTTCAGAAGTTTTTGGTCGGGTATAATATATCCATTATTTAATATCCATGGATGTATTAAATGCACATTAGCTACCCAATGTTTCTGTCAGCACTATTGTAGGTGAGACAAATACGAAATTTACAATTGGTAGGTAAATATTGTCTAGGATCAAATTATGACCCTAAAACAACATCTTAAGTGATTAATAACAATTTACGTGATTATTTAGCAAAAAGTAAATATAGCAAAGTGTTAGAAACTGCGTTATATTAGCAAAAGCTTTGTTTTTGTTGCTGCGTATCAAATATTATGTAAGCAAATCATGTCATGTGCCGCAAAATTTGAGACTGCGGGCTAGAGATTCCATGCATCAGGATTGGGTCCACGACAACTGACCGCAACAAGCTGACCGTGAGCAAGCTGACCGCGAACACACTGACTGCGAACACACTTACCGCAAACAACGCCGATTGGCTGAAAAGGGCGATCCTAAATACATTTTTACTATCCCCAAAGCCATCTTGCCCAAACCCTCACTTTGTGACGAAATCACTGCAACGAAATCGGTGACAAAATCACTGTAACGAAACCGTTGGTTTGCGGTCAGTTTGTCGCGGTCAGTTGACTTGGCTCGGTCCGGATTAGGTAAGAAAACTTTGCAAACATGTAGCATAAAACATTTTTAATTATTGAAAATAATGCAATAAGAAATCAAGTTGCTTTTGAAGTCACTTTTATCAAAACTTCTAACCCCGCTCTCTGCCTACAAAACGAATTCATGTACAGCTTAAAGATTGTATGTACACAAGTGACGCTCTGTCATTGATTCTTTACTTGCCAATCACTGCTCAGCTTTTTTCTATAGCTGCTCCTTTTCCTGCGATCTCTATTCTGACGATTCTTCTTGACAAGTGTCATATAAAAAGCTTAAAAGATGTCAATATTTTAATCAAAATGTAAGTTTTTTGTTTGAAAAAGATTTTTTTTCTTTAAAAAAAGCTTTTATTTAAAAAATTTCAAAAACACTAAAATAAACGTTTTTTTTAATTTTTTTTTTTAAGAAATAAATTTTTTTTTTCAAAAAAATTTTTTCACCTCTGGCACCTAAAAGTCCCGGCACTATAAGACCAGGTGCCTATAAGTCCCAGGGCCTAACTGGCGGCGCTTAACGTCCTGCGCTTGAAAGCCTGTGCCTAAAAGTCACGATCTGTATAAAACTTCCAACACAATGTCAGAAATAGTGTATAAGTGACCAAAAGCATTTAAGTCATTAACCTGATTTTTATGTCTTTTTAACTCACCATTTGAAAATTCATACGAAATAGCTAGTCTTTGAATGAAAGCTAATAAGCTCACTATTAACACTGCTAAATCTAGTGCATTAGTTATATATATCTCAAAGAGCTAAAACTGCCATACAAAAACCAAAAATCTTATGTGATGGTCGTCAAATAGCTGTAAATAGTAATGTCAAGTACTTGGGACAGTGCTGTCGCTACAGGGGGGCCAGGGGGGCTGTGCCCCCCCATTTCGGTTTGCTCAAAATACTGATTTTGAAATATCACTCAATGACAAGACAACACACAATGATGGAAAAAGGAATAATTATACGTTCAAACATAACTCTACTTTGAAGTTTTCTCAATTCTTTGCGAAATTGCTGGCAACCAACTGCTCTGTACATAAATCTGATGCAATATTTTGTCTCATTGACACGCCTTTACGGATGTGTCGTGAAAGAGAGATGTTAAGCCTGCAGAATGTTACCAGTACTTCATTAGTAAATATGAGTTGAAACAATACATGATGCTTCTTTTTTTCGAAGACCAGCTGTTTTGATTTTTAGAGCACACTCAAGATTTTGTGGTTGCAGTCAGTGGCGCAATCAGGGTAAAAGGGCTTAAGCCCCCTTCGCCAAGTCACTTGGAAAATTTAACCTTAAAACACGAGCGTTTAAACGTATTTTAGACTTGACGTGAAGTTAAGGTGGGGGGTTGAAGGTGCTGGGTAATTTAATTCTTTGAAATGACTTCTGAATCTTAGTAATTTAATATTCATGTGGCTTCAAAAAGTGTGAAATGTGTTTAAAATGGCGTTAAAATCGCTATTTTTTTGCTGCAAAATCGCAAAAATTGCCCAGCGGCAGGGGGGCTTTGTTCTCAGGCCCCTCGTCCACAGCTACTAAATATTTAGTGAGTGTGTCCCATCTGTGACACGCTTGAGTTGCATTAGTTTGTTCAGAACGGGGGCTAAACCAGGCAGTTTTTGAGCAAAAAAATTGCTTTTGGTTCACCCCTCTTAGCAAAATCCTGCATGCACGTCTGGTAGCATTTACTGCTGTAGATAGATTTTTCAAGCAACTATGGGCCGTAGACGAATTGAGCTAAGAAATGCTGCCGGCCTTATTTTAAAATTGTGCATTATTGTAGCTGTACAAGATCTGAAGATCAGTTTTTACATGCAAATTTTAGCGCTATTCCACTTTTGGCTAGTGCCCCCTCACTTCAATCGCTCCGGCGACGGCACTGACTTGGGACCATGGATTACGAAAACCTTAACTTTGATATTTATCTCAAATTTGTTGAACGTAAAATCGTCTACGCTGTAGGTATACTCAATAAATTGAAATGCTATTTCCCCCAAGAAAATTCTTTTGCAGCTCTATCATGCATTAATTTATCCTCATCTTCTCTGTGCAATTCCCATTTGGGGTTCTACCAACAAATCTTATCTCTGCAAAATTTCAATTCTCCAAAACAAAGCTGTTAAAATCATTACCCTGACAAAATAGAATTTCAGTACAAAGTCTTCATATACCAACCTAAAGGTCTTAAAACTGAACAGACTTCACCAATATGGAGCTGGTAAAATAATGTATAAGTTACACCATAAGCAACATCCATGCAGACTAAACTAATACTTCACAAAGTTTAATGTCAGACATTCCCGCTCGACACCCAGTTCCACTTCTCTCATGCTTACTATCCCATTGATAAAAAGTACGAGGCTGCAACAATCTTACATATACCAGGGTGTTAAAACCTGGGACTCTATTTCCCACATATTCCAAATTTCCTCCTTCTCTATGTTTAAATCCGATTCTTAGCAGTTCTTTTTAAAAATATCTAACCAGATTTTTTACTAGAGTTATCTATCTCATCTCTCTTAAAGCAATAACCTCAAATAGACCTGAAGCTCTTGTGAGCAAGATGGTGTATAGTCGGTGGATGCTTGACTAGATGACCGTAACAGGTCCCTTCCAGTCTCTGGTCATGGAAAAAGTTATTTTTTGTTTTGCTATTGTAAACTATTTTTTATGTAGTGTGTCATTCATTGCATCTTAAAGCAACAAATAATAAATTGAACTTGAACTTAAGACGATGCACTGGGATGTAGTTTGAATTTACGCCAATCTAAACAATAAAGTTTGAAGCTAATTAGACTTAATTGTAACTATTTTGTTCAATTGTTTTCAGACTTAGTCTAGAAACTTTATAGATCCGTCCACTGGATGAAGTAGGAGTGTCAATTGCACAAAAAGTTTGGTTGTAAGGAACAGTACAAATGTCAACTTGCTCAGGCTAATAAAATGATGTTGATGGGTCATGTGGGGCTGTGGGCACATAAATTTAACACCGACTTCCAGTTGTGGTTCATTTACACTTAAAATGAGACCCACTCACCAACAAAAGCTATACCAGCATGCCACAAAATCCATGCTCTTAACTTTTTGGTATACTGCTGGTGAAAAATGAAATGTTGCAGAAAAGTTTAAGTCTGAGTAAATGTACTTGCATTCAATTTGATTCACTGATATTGGGTGATAAAAATGATGTGAACGTGTTCCGCTTACTTAACTTGGTTAGAGAAGCCTATACGTTTTGAATGTGGCTAATAAAAAAAAAAGCTCTAATCCACATCCTAGTTATCATTTGATACCTGACAATACATGTTAATTCAGTTTGACAAAGCTTGGTTTCATATTAGCCATGAAAAGCAGTCATTCAAGATGGGGTTAAAACATTTTTTAGGACAAAAAAAGTCAGAGCAACCCATAATCGAGGCCCAAAGAGAAACACCTAAATCAGTAAATAACTCAAATAACAACTTCTTTTAATTTGAAAATAACTGTTTTATTGGATTTGGCATGGTCAAAAATGGGGGGTAGCAATTTACTGCATCCTCCTACCTCAACTTTGAGCATTAGAGGTCAAAACCACTCATGCATATCCTCAAAATTCACTTTTTCGCCCAATTTTGAAAAAGCCACATCTTAGGAACGGCTTGTGCTAGAAAGATGAAATTTTTTGCAAACAGATTTTTTTATTCTGTTCTACTCCCATGCCAAGTTTGGAGAAGATTCGGGAGTAGTTGAGTACAAGCCGTCAGCTTTATTTCGGAATCTCTGCGACTTGTATATGAGCATGCGCACGCTCTTGCTCCTCTCATGCATGTGCGCATTAGGTTAGGTCTAGATCTGGGGAATAGCTTACATCAGAGAGAAGGAGAGAACGCACGCACGCTCATACACGAATCGCAAAGCTGTCAAAAATAAATCGACAGCTCATACTTAACGACACCCAAAGATTCTAGAACATGGGTTGACAGCCAGTCAAATTAAGCATGAATTTGACCCTTAACCCTTTCAGTGCCAAGGACGTAACTATTACGTCATGAACATTGATTTCTAGTATGCCAAGGACGTAACTATTACGTCATGACTTTTGAATTTTTTGCTTGCCACAGGTAGTGCTTGTTCATTATTTTTTGACAAACCTGTTACGTCCATGGCACAGTAGAAATGCAAATAGAGTAACGTTGAAATGCTGGTAGCCTGTTTAGTGCAATATTTCAACTGAAATTATCATTTTTATGATACAAGTTATTCCCTAATATTATTCAACTAAAAATTAAAGCTTTTTTTGCCCCACCATTTCCAAAAATCGCAAAATTATCAAAAATTGCAAACCTTTTTCAATTTTTAAAAAATCACACTTCTGCTTCGAGACGAATAAAGCATACTCTCCTAATTTGAATTGTTTTGTTTTTGTTTTGCCTTGGGAGAATGGATCCAAAAAGGCTGAAGATTTCTATAAATACTGGTGAGCCTTTTATAGTGTAGATTTACCGGTATGTAAGCTACCGCTATGTGGCAACAGGCCTTTGGATATATTGCCAGTAGTAGGCAAGACTTTAAAAACATCACTTACCGGTGTGTGAAGCTAGGCTAGACTATGCTTACCAGATAGTTGAGCAATATGCAAATCTAGGCAAGGCTATGCTTACAGATAGGCTTGTTGAGCGATAAATTGTAGGCTAGATAGAACACTTGGTTGCACCAAAATAGCTAATTTTATGGTTAGTAGTATTTAGCAATTTAGAATCCTGGGTTCTTGCAAGAAGAACTTATCATGACTATAGTACACACCGCTTGCCAGTATGTAGGCCAAACCTAGGCTGCCAGTATTCTTAGATGAAGAGGATTTTGTGACACAAACTAGGTCCCCGGTTCAGGGTAAGTTCTGGCCTCTTAGTTTGTAAGACGAGCTTAGTATGAGTATGGGTAGATGAAGCCTTTGTACAGGCATCAGTTTACATTATAAGTCAATGCTGACTTTCATTTGCAAGTGATGTGCTGAATCAGAGAGTGACGAATTGCCGAACAACAAGTCATCCGACTGGAAGAGGAGCCATTGATACAAGCTTTTCTGTTCTTGAGGCTTTGGACGAGGTTGTGTTAGATTCAGACAGTGATGACTCGGACCTTGATACGAAGGATGATGAAGATGAATGAACTCCATCGACTAATCACAACAATGAACCAGATGATAATGATCTCAATCTAGAAACTTAGTCTGACTATAACTGAAGTAAAGCTGATGATGGCATCAATAAATTGATGATTTCATCCCCGAACTTATAACGTAATTGATGGTTTAGTAAGGCAGCATGCAAGATTACGTAGCAGTATTTAAAATAAAATCTAGGCAATTAGGTTTGTAAAAAAAGTTTTTTTAAACGTTTTATAAAAGAATAAAGCTAATATGAATAATCACCATAAAAACACAAATGACATCATTTTCGCATCATCACAACAGGTCATTGATTGCCAGAAAAAATTATGCATGTCAAACACGTAAAATATGAGTCTATATTAGCTGTAAAATACGAAAAAACTTTAATTATTCCTAAAATTATCAGTGTTTTATGGAAGTTATCAATATTATGATGTCATCGATGACATAATATGACATCATGGACTAGGTATGCCACATACATCGAAGTAAGTGTGTCCAAGTCTGTAAATAATTTGATTTAGATTAACGTATGCACGCATAAAATCGTTTTCACCAAAATAGCATTTTTTTCCAAACTACCCTTGGCACAAGCAAAATCACTATTGAAAATGGGCTTGGCAGTGAAAGGGTTAAGCAAACTGACGAATTACCGATAAGCATTAGCGAGTTAGACGAATTCTACTGCAATTTCTGCCACAGAAAGATGGGACGCATGTCTTTTTGCCGCGGCTATTTCATCGCGTACCTCTTTGTCTCCACCTATTTTGTCTCTGCCACTTTTTCGCACAGGTCCTTTTTGGCGCCGATTCGGAGCCCTTTGACAGCTTACTGGTAATTATTTACTCTTTCCTTTTGCTTTTAAGTCGCTTTGCGCAGCTATTAAGTACAGTAGGTCAGTGGAACTTCTATAAAACGTTACAGTGACCAACAGTTGTTATTTATTTTCAATAATTTGAATACTGCTTCATGCTTAAATAACATATCTGTGTGGTACCAGTATTTTCTCCGTTTTTTTTTCTTTTTTTTTTGTAGTAGTCTAGAAATATTTCATTTTAAATTTAGGATCCTATTCAAAAGTTTTAGTATGGAAAACCACTTCCTACTACAACCGCATAGTTTGTGCCGCTTTTTGCGTTTGCGCTCTGAATAAACAGGCCTTCACTCTACCATACGTAATCAAGTACCAGTATAAACCAAGTTTGCCACTTTTTAAACAATAAACACAAAAATTTGCGTTAGGGCAAAATTTTTGACAAACATAACAAAATAGATAAAAAATTTCTGCAAAATTTTGCTGCGAGGAGTATAAAATTGCTCATAGTTTGTTCTTAAATTTAAAACAAAGTTTATTTTCGTATACTGAAACTGTGAAAAATTTTAGGAAGTGTCTGCTGCACCGGTCTGGTTTCAGACACCAAATCGCTACTGCGCCAGCAGCTTGTTATATTGCTTTTTTCTCATTGCTTTGATTTAAATACAGTACTTTGACACATGAAATGCGAAGCCCAGACATGTAGTGGCAAGCGCACACATCTGCCAAGCCATGGGTTCACATATCAATTCGTGCCGGATGCATTTGGTAGAAATAGCGCTACAGAGCTAATTTGCTACACAGTTTTTTTTTCTCTAAAATCTTACGATTCGAGTTAGGGTTCGGGCAGCGATGCCAGTTTGAGAGATAGTAAATTGAACAGCAAAATGATATGACTAGCGCTGCCGGAGCACCAGGCCGGTGCAGCAGACACTGCCAAAATTTTAATTCAAACGTCATCTTGTGCAGTTCCGACTATTTCATCATGATGTCATAACAAAAATAAAAAATGTTTATGAAAAGTTTGCTAACATCTTCGCCTTTCATCTGAGTTTAAAATTAACTCAGAACTGTCTACTACATCTAGAAATATGGTTTTTAACATTAAAATCAACAGTACCTTGACGAAAAAATAGAAGCTAATTTTACGAAGAATCCCCGATATTGCCCAAAATGGGTAAATACTTTTTTTAGGACACTTAGGACGTTTAGGACGCGTGTCCTAAATGTCCTAGCAAAACGATACGTTTTTTAGGACGCTAGCAAAAATCAACTCAAATCTAGTTTATTTAATTAAAAATTAATTGGGGACTCAATTAAACTGAACTAAAATCTAGTTTTTAATAAAAAATTGAAAGCAAATTTATCCTGTAGTAATTGCAGTTACAATATGTACTAAAACACCTCTGTCCTAAAAAAGGTCTCAAACTTTTTTTAGGACGCTATCAAAATCCTTCGAAATCTGGTTTCTGTTATGAAAATCATCAACCTAAAGTGATGCAAAGATTTGAGATGAATGATCAATCATTCTAAACCTGCCAACAAACAACATTAAATGCAAATCCGTAATAAATTTGTCTTGAAACATCTCCGTCTTAAAAAAAGTATAGCATTCTAAAAAAAGTTTCAGACTTTTTTTAGGACGCTGTACTTCTTTTAGGTCAGACTTTTTTTAGGACGCTGTACCTTTTTTAGGACGAAGATGTTTCAAGACAAATTTATTACGGATTTGCATTTAATGTTGTTTGTTGGCAGGTTTAGGATGATTGATCATTCATCTTCAATCTTTGCATCACTTTAGGTTGATGATTTTCATAAAAGAAACCAGATTTCGAAGGATTTTGATAGCGTCCTAAAAAAAGTTTGAGACTTTTTTTAGGACAGAGGTATTTTAGTACATATCGTAACTGCAATTACTACAGGATAAATTCACTTCCAATTTTTTATTAAAAACTAGATTTTAGTTCATTTTAATTGAGTCCCCAATTAATATTTCATGAAATAAACTAGATTTGAGTTGATTTTTGCTAGCGTCCTAAAAAACATATCGGTTTGTTAGGACATTTAGGACGAGCGTCCTAACCATCCTAAACGTCTTAAAAAAAAGTATTACCCACCCAAAATCCCAGAAACTGAGAAGTAAATATTGGCGATTTAGAAACATTACCGGTATGTACCGGTATTTAGAAAATTATGAAACAATACCGGTATATAAACAAAAAAAATAGTTCTTTTGAATGTTGTGGACACTAGACAATAAGATTTTAAGTTTCAATTAAAGTCCAACACGCATTTATAATTTTTCATTATCCTGTCAATGTTTTTTTGTTTCAATTTTTGAACTCGTAATGTGTAGGCCTAGACATTAAAGCATAGTCTTAACGCTTTCCATATCTTTCTTTCATTTTTCATAATGTAGAGATAAAATCAAAGTCTGGATTTTGCACAGGATCTAAAAATTAAACTGTAATATTTCTACCACAAAGAAACAAAAAAACAGAGAAAATACCATGCAGATACATACAATATATCATTGAAGCACGCAGCAATAATCAAATTATTGAAATCCAATTACAACTGTGGGTCACTCTCCATTGTTCCACTGACCTACCATACTCAAAAGTTGCGCGAAACGGCAAAAAAGCAAAAGGAAAGAATAAATAACTGAATGTCAAAAGGCTTCGAATCGGCACCGAAAAGGTCTGGGACGAAAAGAACCTGAGCCAAAAAGTAGCGAAGACGAACTGGCCGAGCCGAAAAGATTTGCAATGAAACGGTCGCGCCGAAAAGTCAAGGACCCACAAAGATGTACCAGATGTATTTACTTATTTTAGACAATGAGTGGATAAGCATAGGTACGGTAAAAAACAAAACAGCAACAACTTACCAGTACTAAACAACAACCACCAAGAAACAGAACTGTAAATAATGTCCATATTGAGCTTTCCAAATCAGTTTACAGCCAACTCGTAGCAGAATAAAACAATAAGTTTAGGAAGCAACTACAGTACGAGTAGTGTACACAGTCTGTCTGTCTGTACTGTAGCCAGAGTTATCTTCAATCTCTATGCAAATGTACCGGTAGGCTTACACTAGTAAATAACAGTGTTGGGACTACTGCCACTTTCACGAGTCCGAGTGCGAGTCCTTAGGCTACGAGTCCAAGTCTGAGTCCACCAAAACTCAAGATCACGAGTCCGAGTGCGAGTCCGAATGCCACGAGTCCGAGTCCATTAAAACTGAAGATCACGAGTCCGAGTTCGAAAATTTGACCGAAAAGTGAAATTTTAAATTTGGCCAAAGTTATTTCAATATGGATAAATGCTTTCAGAAATTCCGCAAGAAGACGTTTGTGCAACGTTTCTGCAAGCGTTGCACAGTCTTCTAACTCGGCCTTTTACACACAGAAAAAAGTTGCATAAACGCTTTTGCAAGAGCTCTTGCAAATAAGATAAAATTTAGTCGTCTACTTCGGCCTTAATTTATACCCGAGTTTGCAAAACTCCTCATGACCGAGAAAGACGAAATTCGAGGTTTTCCTTGTTTTATACCTGCAAATTTTATTCCGCCAGTTCAATTTTGACAAAGTTTTTTCAGTAAAAGTATGCGAGTGATGTCACATGAAACCCTCTTATATTGTAGTTTGAATTTGCAAAGAATTTTGTAAGTTATTGGAACTACCGGCGCTCGCGCCAAGTGTTTTTACTCAGCCATTTTCCAACTAATGAGTGCGAAATTTCAGACTTTTGCTTATAACTCGAGAACGATTTGGTCTAGCTACATGAAACTTTGACGGCAGTTTGAGACTATTGATCTGCATGTTCGTATCAAATTTTGAGGCAATTGGTTACGCGACTTTGGTTTTAGGACCCGAAAACCGCCCCGCAAGTTTGACGTAAAAAGCGGTCTCATTCAAAAACGGCTTAAGTTCCACATAAAATATTTCACACGGTTATATTTCTGAAGCTACCTTTTTATCCCAACTACCAGTAACTCACTTTTGGCCGCGATGAGGTTTTTTTCTTTTCTTTCCTTTGTTTTTCTTTTTTTTCTTCCTAAATCTTCTACACTCTTCTTCTCTTAAACCACAAATCATCAAAATCTAATTTTTTTGCAAAGTTGTTGAGTTGCAAACGCAATTTTGTCTGCCGAAATATTTTGGGACCACTCCCTCGGAAACCCCCCAAAATCAGGCCCAAAAACTGAATTTTTTGAAAATAAACAAAATGAAAACCGCTCAAACTAGAGCGCTGGTTTTTTTGATATCAGCAGATACTTAACAGACAAATATTTTGACATACTTTGGGGGGTGCCATCCCTACGGGGACCCCCCAAAAATCAATTTTTTGAACAGCTTAGCTTAGGGTGACAGTGTTTTTTAATATCAGTAAATATTTAGCACACAAATATTTTGACATAATTTGGGGGTACCAATCTCCCCGGGGACTCCCCCAAAATGGACCCTACAAAAATGAATTTTTTGAACAGCTCAAGCTAGGGAGCTAGTTTTTTATGATATCAGCAGCTACTTAACAAACAAATATTTTGACATAGTTCAGAGTTTGGGGGTGCCACCTCTGGGGATCCGCAACAATCAATTTTTTAAATGGCTTAAGCTAGGGCGCTTGTTTTTTTGAAATCTGTAGATTTTTGTGTCGGTCGTTCAAACGAGTTGCTACTCAGAAAGCTCCCTTCTGGTTTTTTACTGCAGTTGATTATTTTTCGAGATATCAGATTAAGAAAATAATTTTAAACCAAATCTTTCATTATATATACTTGTTGTTCCCTTTTCAATTTTTGTTTTATACTCGTTGTATTACGCCGAAGTGTGCAAAGAGTTGGAACGGCCCATCTCCGCGTCATTGCGGCCTGGGCAACACAGCCTGACAGCTTCTTTCGAAAAAATGTCGTAACGGCGGAGAGCCGTTGGCAACAGTGTGTCAAATTTCACTGGCCCAAGATTTAAACTTCGGACCTACCGCTCCAGAGATGAACGCGTTACCACCCAACCAGCAAAAGAGCTTGTTATTTCAGTAGATTTGTCGCAGCGTCCAATAAAAAGTAGAGCTTTATTAGAACTTTTAAGTTGTGTATTAATCAGTTAATCGACGAAAGCGTGCAAAAAAGTATTATCTTTTCGGAAACTGGGCAGACTGGTGGTGTAGTATTGCATTCGATTAATAGCCTACTGAGGGAACCAAATTTATTTGGCCTACGTTTTTTTTAGTAGTTTGACTAATTTTGGAAGTAACCTAAAGCCAAAAGTCGACCAGCTGAAGCTAAAAAATAGAAGGACCTTCATAATTTTCATCAGTTCAGGGACAAGGGTTGAGGATCATTAAGTTTGCGATCAAGCGCACAACCGGGGGGGGGGCTTTGAATTTGTTGGGTTATATAAACCCTTAAATTTTGGGGTTATATTTCTAAGTGATTTTGCGAAGGGGGGCTAAAGGCCCTTTAGCCCCTCCTGATTGCGCTACTTGTCGCCATGGTTTGGTATCTTTTGTCGTTTCATAACTAATAGGCTAGAATTGTTACTTTTATTTCAGAAGAAAAACCTTGGTTTTAAACACATTTGTCATAATCTGTACAAAATTTAGTGCATGCATTATGCAATTTTTGTTTTTATGGTTTATGAATAATTTGAAAAATGAAAGAATAGGTTTTTGCTGAATTGGCTGTATACACCTGTTCATGTTTTAACCAACTACGGTAATTCACCAACAGAAAGAATTTTTTTTGCAAAAACCTTTGAAAATTCAGGGCTAACCCAAGCCCATACACAGAAAAAGTTAAACAGCACTGCACTGCTGAGCAATCAAAAACACTTAATGCTTCATCATCTAGATACGGCAATTTTTGTCAAGTCACATCAGCAATTTTTTGGATGCAAGCTGATTCTTTTTAGCTTTTCATTCTCCATTGTAACATTAAGGAATCAGGTGTAAAATTTAACATAGGTAACTTAACACAGACAAAACTTATTATCTCCCTTCAATACCTGCGATTACTTGAATAGTGAATAGGCTACCTTCCAAGAATTTTTCAGCCATGCGATATCTTGAGCACATTTCACCTACCGGCATTATCGAAGCAAACGTGATCAAACCAATGACACCAAAACGCTAAAAAAATGCGGTTGCCAAACTACAAAACCAAATTCAATTATTTTCATTTTAGTGCAGTCGCCAGTGGCGTTCACGAGCACCCAAAAAACGTATTTTTTTTTACCTATATTTTCGGAATCCTGAATAAACGTACTTTAGGAATCGCCAATTTTTCCACCCAATTTCCCGTTGTTTTGGCGGATATCGGGGATTCCCTGGCGAAATGTTTGTGGCGTGTCAAAAGGGGGCGCGCTCCGATTGCGGTTAACCGGCTCGGTTGTACAACCAATGAGCTGATATGATTTGTTGACTTAAGAAGCTATCGGTTGGAATTATCTTTCGTTTGTGGTTACTTCCATGCTAGTTTCCACATCGCCACTGGATGAAGCAGGAACTGCGACACACTTCCCCCTTTCTGAAAGCAGTGGTAGGAAGGGCCTGCTAACGTCGTCTCGAGCGCCGACCATCCAATCACGTCGGGGTCACCAGTTGTGGCGTGTCAGAAGGGAGCGCGCTCCGATTGCGGTTAACCGGCTCGGTTGTACAACCTATGAGCTGATATGATTTGTTGACTTAAGAAGCTATCGGTTGGAATTATCTTTCGTTTGTGGTTACTTCCATGCTAGTTTCCACATCGCCACTGGATGAAGCAGGAACTGCGACATGTTGTTGACTTTTTTCGCTGAGGTAGGGTTGATTTTGATTCTAAAAATCGTATTTCTGTATAAAGTAGACAGTCGATTTTAGGTTCAAACGAAAGAGGAAGATAATTGCAAACTTTTCATCAAATAATTTTTGGTTTGTTTTATTATGACGTCACGATATGGCTGATTGATTCCAAATTTTTACAAAAAATTTTTAATCAGGGTGCATATCGTTAGTTATTACAGCTAAAGTTGACGGAATAATGTCGTGAAAGTTGCAACGTCGATAAACCAGTTTCTTACCGACAAAATGAAACCAAAGTGACATCTTTATGACGTCATTAGACAAAATTACGTAGTAAAATGCAAAACCAAATAGACGCGCTTTTCCAACAAATTGCACGTGACAGCGAGTATTTTGATCGCGGCGCTGCGGTTTTCGTAGCAAAACATCAAAGAAAATCAGTTTCACGTCGCAAACGCACCAAATGACGTTTGTATTAACACTTTTTTACTGTGTGGATGCATGAAGATAAACTCTGTTCAAAATTGAAGAACAAAATAAGAACATTTATTCTTGAAGTGAAATAGGTAGAACTAATTTAATAGTTCACAGACACATCACGTCTTACAATCCTACTTCATTTGACAACACCTTAATGCTGTCTCCACATCGAAATGGGAAATTGTTTCAACCCCTAGTGACGCCGCAGGTGAGGCGGAGCCCCCCATCGCGGGAGCATTCCCGTGTTTTGAAGTCAACTGACTTTGTCATCAGTGTTATGCTTCATCATCAGTGCTGTGCAAAATAAGAACAGTTTTATGCTCAGTGCAAGAAAAACTTTTAAGAATTTTTTTTAATTTATTGCTAGTTTGTGGCAAAGAATGACATTGCAATAGCAAAATGTTCAGGCACATTGTTTTGAAAAGTGATAAAGTTGGTAGAGTAAGAATAAATCTGTATATAAACGGTGTTTCTATCATTTTCTTATGAAAGAGTATCAAATTTTTGGAGAAAACAATATTGCCACCAGCAAAAAAGCGTGAATAAGCTTATCTAGATGTTTTAATTTTCTGTGTTGTCCTGAGTGGACTCCTTGTTCGCAAAAGTGTCTTTTAATATAACTGAAGAATTGTAAGTTACAAAAGATATTTGATTATCGTTCATGCAGAAAATACTTGTAAGGAATAGCGAAAATGCTGTCACCACGCATAATCCGTCACGAAATCGTAAGTTGATGGGCGAAGGAGATAAAATTTTTTTTCGGGGGCGTTGTTAAGAAAACTGATGGCTTTGCATTTGGAGATATTATCCAATTTTTACAGTTAAAACATCACTAAATCCATTTTGGGGGGTACAATTATTCACATAAAACCTATTCACCTTACGCTAAAATGGAAATCTTGGTTTCAAAAAGCAGTTTTTTTTGGCACTTTTACGCTGGAGATTACAAGCACATTTCAAGAGCTTGTTCAGACATGTACGCACAGCCTGTGCGAATCCTCCACACGCCCATGCTCAAATGCGCAAACACCACGCATTCTTAAAACAAGAACGGTTCCGAAAAAATAGCCTGTTTACATGTGCACTTTTGGGAACCAGTTCTTGGTTCTAGTGCCTGAATTTTGCTGAGTCACACACAAAACCTTTTTTGCCTGAATTCACACACAAAACCTTTTTTGTGTGTGACTCAGCAAAATTCAGGCACTAGAACCAAGAACTGGTTCCCAAAAGTGCACATGTAAACAGGCTATTAATGAGCCACCCTTTGTTAAGTACCCCTCAACAAAGAGCCCTCTGCAAAAAGCCCCCAGTAAAGAGCCCTTTTGTCGCAGTCTCGCGACTGCTCTAATTGATGACGTCATTCAATCAAGCAACGGAATAGAAGGAACCAAGACGTAAAGACGACAGAATAGCGTTATAACTCAACAGATCAAACAACTCACAAGGCTGTGCAGTCAAGCCGGTTGGATTAACCGCGATCTGGACGCTTAATTCCTTTTGAACCGCTACACTTTGCAAAACGGGGTCCTTCTATAATCTAAGGAGCTCTTTGTAAAGAAACCATCCAAACAGGGCCCTCTGCAAAGGAGCCATTCTCAAGAAGACACCCTGCATATCGAGTCTCTTCCATAGCCGAAAGGAGGTTTTTGGAAAAAGGTTATCCTAAAAGGGCCCTTTCTCTTAATCTCAAATGGCCCCTCTTCATATCAAATGGCCCCTCCCACAAAGGGGCCCTCTTCACAGGGCCCCCACAAATGAGCCTTCTGTATGTGCTTCCCATGAAAAGCCCTCCACGAAGAGGGGCCCTTATTTGTACAGGAATGTACAAATAAGAGCCCTTCCAAAAATGTCCTTCCAAAAAGGGCCTTCTGTAAAAGGCCCCCCAAAAGGATCCTCCAGTGGGACCCTCCACAAGGGCCCCTGATTTCTCAATCTTAATGCTGGTACAAATAAAGGTTCTGCAGAACACGTAAATGTGCTACAAAAATTTGGGGGACATATGTTACGCTACGTATCTTTTTTGGGGGGGCCCCTGTAGCGCGTGAAATCAAGTGGGGGGGCCCCGGGCAACCGCCCAGCTTGCCCATGCTAATGACCACCACTGGTCTCAGGACAAATAAGTCCTGGACAAATGGGTCTCCTACAAATATTATTAGAACAATATATTCATATTTGAATATGTTTTTAAGAGATTTAAAAGTGAAGAGGCAACAATGCAGTGTCGTGGTAGTTTAACGATTCATTCTAAGTATTATCAAAACTAGGTGGGAGCTTGCTGAGAAGCAAACCCATTGAACGACCAACAAATGTGGAATAATGAGACTCTTAAAATTTCTTTTCGCTTTCCCGCTAAGAAAGCAATTACAAATTTTTTCCTCTTGGCCACTCAGCAGGGTTTAAAATTTTTAACAGTGTCAAACTGTATATTTTATCAACCACATAGAGACTGATAATAAGAAAAAAAATACACGCTGTCTAAGAAAGGGTAATGATTAATTGCTGGGGTGCACATTTGGGAAAGTTTTGGCCCCTTAAATGTTTATCTCTTAAATATTTATTTACACGAATCACATTTTGCAATTAAAAAAAAACAAACTTTCAATGCCATTTGGATTGCATTTTACAACTTTTTACAGTCATTAGACTCGGCTCAGATGAGGGGAAGCAAGGTACATTTACATTCCTATTCACGCGGTTGCTTTTAACCAGTACTTAAACTGTAAAATTTTGTATGGGAGGACGCTTTTGCAGGCTTCACCAAACGCATTCGGAATGTGAAAGTACTTTAGCTGAAATTATGTTTTTCCATCTTCGAAATCGAGTGAAAAGAGAAAAAGGTCTTCACCAATAATTGAAGAGTTTTTGTCCCCGAAATTAAGTGAAGACCAAATAAAAAAAAAAGGTCTTTACCGCAATTTGGGACTAAATTTGGCCGGAATTTATGGGATTTATTCATGCTGCCAGGCATTTTTTCGTCTGTTCAACCAGCGCTCAAACCTCGATGGAGAAACGCTGAATCTGATGAGGGGACGCTAAATCTCGATAGGGGGACGCTAAATCTCGATAGGGGGACGCTAACTGTCGATGAAGGGACGCGTCCCTCTACAATTTAAAAACTGCTTCGAACTCTTATTTACTAGCGCTCTTAATTATCTCAGCAAAAATGTTTGCTTACGACAAAGAGAAATGGACGACAGGTAAACCAAATAAAAAAATTTGACATCACCGAAAATTCCTGTTTACTTTTTGTTAATTTTGACTCTAACGCGAACTTTAATTATTACTCTAAAACGACCTCAAATTTAACCTAAACCCTAACTCTAACCCTAAATCTTCAATTATACTCGCTATAGTACGCCGAAGCTTGTAATGAGTTTTCGGGGCCCATCTCCACATTACTGCACCTGCGAACTACACAGCTTCGACTTTTTGAAGAAATAGCAACGGTGGCAAGCCGTTGGCAATACTATGCTCAATTTTGAATGTCCCGAGATTTGAACCTAAGACCTCCCGCTCCAAAGAAGAACGCGTTACCGACTTACCGCTCGACCAACTGTCCAGAATTCTAATCTTATAAAACTAAATGAAAAGTGGGCGGATGAATATTCTCAGTTTCGTTCTACTCTCTATGACTTAAAATTTTTCAGCGAAACAGTCACTCCCATTAAAATATTCTGTATTGGTGTACACTAAAATAGAAAATTCATCGCGGCCAATGTACGGTGCCAAAAAGCAATACGGAAACAAAAAGTTAGATGACTGTCTTATCAATGATTGTTTGCATTTGAAAAAGTGCGTTTACTTAAGTCAGGGTTATTCAAAGTTTTTCGATAGAGGGCTAAACTGTGCTCAATGAGATTGCGTGCGAGCCAATCAAGCCCACGAAAACAGAACTGAGAAAAACAATAGTTTGGTCAGCATTAAGATTTTGTGAATGAAAAGAAAGGTAAACCCCCCCAAAAAATAAATAAATAATGCGATGTTTTCTCAAGTTGGTATCTTTCGTTCAAGATTGTTGGCGATAAATGCATTGACACTTGTTGGTGTTATGTCAAGGGGGATATAAATTGCAATTATTATTATTATAATTTTGGCAGTGCACCAAACTTACATTCTTGATGCTGGCCGGATTAAGCTTCTTTGCGGGAAACAGTTGGCCTTTGGACTCCCATTCTTTAAGTTGTTTGCCACAAACGATTCGTAAAACTTAACCTGAAAAAGAGTGCCCAGATTCATTAAATTTTTTTTTATTAAAAATAAAAAGCCATAGATTAGGTTTTGGATAAATTTGAAACTAACTGTTTCTGTATAATAAACTGGACTCTTTGGAAGGTATGACACCAAGCATGAAATATGCTGGAAGATGGGCAAAGGAAAATATTTAGGAGGCTTTGTCCTTCCAACTGGTTGAAGCGTAAATATCACAGAATATTTTGAATATGTTTACGTCAAAATACACTCACAAGCAATTACTCAAATTTCAAAATTAAGGTTTGGTCTGCAATGGGCGTAAAATCGTGAGCGTTCGAGCCTATTCTTTGTTTATTGCACAAATTTAGCTTATACTCCGGTAAGTACGCCGAGCTACCGATTTGCATGTGCTGAAAAAAATTTATATGCGCCCACAATTTTACGCCCATGTGTAGATCAGGCCTAAGCCTGCTGTTTACGCATGGAAATACGCGTGATACCGTACAAAAAACAAAAAAAAAAACAGGCAAAATACATGCAATCAAATTTACGCGCGTAAATACACGTGATTGGTAAAACACACCGAATAGAATGTTAAAAAGTAATATGCAGTAACTAGCAAAATTGCCAAACAAGAAAGTGTCTACGGTGAGTGACTTTTGGGATATTGTATAAACGATTCTTAATGCACAAGCAGTTGTACACACCAAACAGTTACGCAATTACTTATACTAATATCAGTTATATTCCTGCAACGACTTGAAAATGGTTGCCACTTGAGTTATTCAAATAAATTGCATTATTGGTTCCACGCCCTAAGTTAAGGACATCGTGACAGTGCCAGCAAAATACTTTACCAAATTGGCACCACACAAAAATTGGAGTTTTCAGCCAAGATGAAGCAACTAAGCGTTCGTCAGTTGTCCCCCAAACACGATCTTCTTCCATCTTAGTGGTTTTTAAATATTCAGACGGAGACTTGCCGCTTGCTACATAGTTAATTTGGCGCATGTGTTCGTAAATGTGTTTCCTCACCTGGCTGTGATTCTTTTCGGATCCACTGCACACTAAGCTAACGTAACGAAACAAGCAGTTACCGTCACCAATAACATCCACTATATATTGTTGAGAAGGAACGGTAAACTGATTGATGGTATTGCCTCGACTAAAATAAGCCAAAGAAGAAACAAATTCTAAGTGGTTGCTTGAACACCTTTCTTCCTGCCATGACTTGGTTGGAGGATCAAATACCCATGTTATCACATTAGTTTTCTGTGACAACAGTACAACGGGGTCTTTGTTATCGGTGCTAGTAGCATTTCTTGTTTGAATGGATTGTGTGGTTGAAAGAAGATTTAAGTCCTCTTCATCTTTGGAGCTTTTGCTTTGACTTCACTTACATTACTGCTTAATACTTCGCCTTGTTGTTCCGTCGTAATGGGCTGGTGGCTAGTTGAAGAAAAAGCACTTCCCATAAACATAAATCCAAGGGACTTTAAATACATCATTTGTCTTCCTTGCGCTTTGACGTCAAAGTACAAACTAACTTTATTTTTGATGCGTTGGTCCAACTTCTTCTGCTTTGTATTTTTAGTTTTGGTAGGCAATCCAGATAAGGCAAGGGTTCGGTCGAAAGTGGCATCAACTTCAATGTCATGCAATTTAGAAATAAAGGAAAACAAATTTAAATGGCTGGCTTCACATAGCCGATTCAGTTTGTTGTGAAAGCCTTCCAGCAAGTTTGTGGTCCGGGGTAGTTCCTTTAAAACTCTCTCATGACAATTGCACACTTCGGGGGGAAACGTTGGTCAAGGTGTTTCCTGCCAACAGTTTTTCCGTGGACATAGTATTCGTGGATATGAGCCACAACAGAGTCTGGCTTTGAGTCGATTTTGTCAACTAGGTCATCAAAGGTAGTTTTGATGTCATTGACCGGAACAAATGCAAGAGCAATAATGCAATGCAAATCTGTCCGGAGGTTGTGCAATTCGGCTGATTAAGGAAAGCCTGCAAGCCAGCTTTTTGTGCACGCCTCCAAATCATTTGGCCGAAATGAAATAAGCATCCACGAACTTCAGCAGATGGAAAAACTTCCGCAGCGGCTTTCATGAAACCCAACTCAAAGTCGGATAGGATAAAAGTAAGGTTGGGTTGCATGTTCGTCTCACTACAAATAAGTCGTACAACTTTACTAAGCAGTTCTATGTACGCTTCCTTTTGCTTACTCGAAAGCAAAGCATAAACACCAGGTGTCCAAGCTCCGTCTACGTAACTATGAATAGTGTACAATTGAGTAAAGATTTGAGGCACCACCTTAAAACTCCCATCGGACAACCATGCAGACCCAATGCCTAAGACTTGTAAAGAACAAGTAGTTCCAAATATCAAAATCCTTGTTCCAGCAGCGGTGGTAACATCTTTTTGCAAAAAAAGTTGGTCAGCAATGTATTGGTACCTCTGGGGTATATCTTTTAGCTCCTGCAATGTTTGAGGAGGCCTTGGGTGAATGGAAGCTTGTTGGCGTCGAATTGCTCTTCGAATACTTTCTTTTTGAGGCAGTTTAGCGTAACAAGCTTCATTCAACAGATCTTGAGATTGCTTGACAGTGGTTATCAAGACTTTTTCGGGCATTGCATCCGAGGATAGGCTGTTTTCCTTAAATCTTCTTTTTAGAATCAAAGAGTTGCATTCGCCATAGTCCACGACGTGTCCTACGTGGCAAGAAGAGGGAAATCAATCTAAAACCTCAGTTCGTTTTTCATTTAAATGCATAGTTGCGGTCAGTGGCGGATTTAGGGGGGGATGGGGGGGATGCATCCCCCCCACCAGCCTAAAAGTAACGATTTTGGCCAAAAAACAGCCTCTATTTCGAATAATTCGGCTCCATTTCGAGATGCATCCCCCCCCACCAGCCTAAACGTAACGAGTCCGGCCGAAAAATCGCTCCCAATTTTGGTGAAGACCTTTTTTTTTTTTTTTTTTTTTTTTTGGAGACCACCTGATTTTGGGCGAAAAAATTGTTTGGATTCCCGATTTCGGCCGAGAAATCGCTCTCAATTTTGGTGAAGACCTTTTTTTTTTGGAGACCGCCTGATTTTGGGCGAAAAAATTTTTTGAATTTCCGATTTCGGCCGAAAAATCGCTCTCAATTTTGGTGAAGACATTCGAATTTTTGAGGTTTTGTGCTTAAAATCCCCCCCCACCAAAATTTTCTGGATCCGCCACTGGTTGCGGTACTACCCAAACGTTTCATTCTGCACCTCCATATCTCTCCTCCATTTTTAGTTTTTTTCCGCATACATAAGCAAAACCATTCAATAGCAGCATTGGTTTACCTTTTTGAGTGACCGTCCATTCCATTATCAACATATATACCGGTATCGTAATGTGTACTGACTTTACCAAAACTGCGCGAAAAACACAAAAAATGTATGACGTTTTTGACAAGTTATGAAGCTGGTATCTTATTTTAGGAACAGTAATGAAAATTTACTAAATAGGCCTTTAACGCTAAATCCAGAATTTTCAAAAACTGTGTATCTCGATTGAAATTTACAGAAGGTGATGGTCTTAAAAAAAGTGTGCCAATATTTAGTCCAAATTTAGGGGCCGCAATTTGTTGGGTTTAGCCGTAGTCTCCAGTGACAAACCGGAGAATTTACGAAGTTGGTTGGCGGGAGCTTATCAAGTTTGTTTTTAAATTATTTCTTGAGTTCGTGCTTACGTTTTTGAGTTTTGGGGGGGCATTACATGCTCTTCGTTATTTACCAAACATTCGTTATTCTTATGGTATTTCACTATTCATAATCGGTATTTGTAAATCGCTATTCATATTCGTTATTCGTTCGTTATTCATATGTGTTATTTGAAGTTTTTGTTTTTCGAATAACATATTTTTGGCTGTAACGAATAACGAATCGAATGCTATATAAGCCTATTATTACATGATCCATTCGTAACAAAAAAATTCATTTGAAAAGAATGAAATCACTTCGTTAACTCTGTTCTGACTGTAACGTCACAATCGCATCACCTGTAGTCCTAAAAGTTGCAATCAATTATAATTGTTTGGAATTGTTCCACCACACATCGCAATTATTTCATCTCTTCGACTGCTGTCAATTAACAAGCTTCGGTCGTTTATTTGTTATAAAGAAAAAAGTAACACTGGTATAAGTTTCAATAAACGAAGCCAGTTCTTCCAAAATAAACAGAAATAAACATGAAATAACATGAGTGAAAGGGAAAGAGTCGAGCTGGGCAACTTCGATTTGATGGTAAGAACTATCTAGCAAGTTGTGGAACGAAAGAATTCAATCGATTAATACAGCAGAAACTTGAAAAATTTGAGCTATTTCAAATGTTTGTTCACTCCTTTTTTTTTTGAACGACGATCAAATTTTATGTAGTGACATATAGTTTTGTAATTGTTTATTGAATGCCTTTTATATTCTTTGTTGAAGCATTTATAACTGTACTGTTCCAAAGTTTCAAATCAAATCACATCTTTCATTATACTCGCTGTATTAGGCCAATGCTGTTTATTTAATTCGATAGTTAATTCGATAGTTATTATCCAATTCGATAGTTGCGCAGCTTTTCAACGTCACAGTTATTTTAACTAGTTTATTTCTCAAACTTTATCTTCGTTTGTTAACAATTACGCTACTTTAATGTCATGTGCAAATTTCTGACTGTGACGTTACATTGATGTGATTTTTACGTACAAGTTAGTTTTTTTTTAGATTTTTCGAGATTGTTCCTTTTGCCTATAAATAACTTGAATATTCTTGACGTATAGAGTAGAAGTGAGAATAAGTTTTGACGTGAATCTGCTGTTAAATTGCATTACAAGTAGTAGCCTATTACGTCTCTCAGAATTTAGTTAATGCTAAGTTATGTAATAAAAATATAGTAGTTCTGTTATATTTCTGGAGTATGTCGAAGGTAAGGCGTCTTGACCTGTGCCCTTTAGCCTGTAGCGTAGCCGGAAGTTGGGAGGTATTTAGTATTAATTAATTCTCAATTACTTCTCTCAAATCTTTTTCCATTAGCCCCCCTAATTATCTTTCTCTATAAAATATAGACGAAATAAATCACCCTTTTCCTGTCTGGTTTCAAGTACCAAAATAACAGCAAAATATATTTAGTAGTTTTTTGGCATACTTTTTTTCGAAATTAAAATCTAACATATTTCATTTGGATCTAGCATTTTCTAGTGTATATTTGTATCATTTTTGTTTTGGTCTTGCATTTTTGTGGTTTATGATTAAATAAATTCTCCAAAGATGAAATTTGATTTTTTCTAATCTTTAGCACGAGTACGTTAATTGGTAACGCTTGAAACGTAAATTCGTAAAACAATGTTTTTAACTAGTGGCGGCCGTTAGTGCATCTATAGGATGTTTTGTGGCGGCAGTATAGTGATAAGGTTGTGCTCCCCTGCTTTTTAGCTTCAATTTTTTTCTCACCTTTGAAACAATTTTTAATACGGATGTAAATTGTTGATATATAAATACAGCTGTTTAAGTTTTTCAAAATGAAAAATAAAACGGGGTGCAAAATCTTTAAAACAACTACAGTAATTGGTTTGTCCTGTGCTCGTACTAAATAATTGTTGTCGTCCGCTTTTTTATTAATCCTATTTCACTCTTCGATATTTTAAAAGAATAAATAGAATATTTTATCGTACAAAACGCTTGATTATCCAACTAAAAAGAAGTTTTCTCTCGTTAATTGCCCTGGGGCGAGCTTAATTAAATTCAAAGCAAATCCATTTTGTCTAGATATAGATAGGAATAGCACCTGTCATTACCATAAACAAGGAGAACTATGTAGTTTCATGCATTTTGTATCGCTGAGAAAATTTCATCAAGCGATAGAGATTTTGCACAGCGCACTCAATTCAATAATTTTCAAAACAGGGTTATGCAATTAGCAATTTCCAAAAACCTTTGGTGTCTGAAAACTACATAGTTGTAATTGGAAATTGATAACAATCAATCAAAAACTTTCACCTTTTTGAGAAAATGTTTCATTAACTTGCGAAAAAATGTTGTACTTCTGCAGGTGGAAAAAAACATTAAACTTACTATCCGTAGATCACAATGATTCGAACGAAAAGATCGAGACTACGAAAATCAGTTTCGAGACCGTGACCGCTCGAAACGTCAGCTTTTACGATGGCAAATAGTAACAACAAAATTTCACTCATCTTTTTCATGCTAGTAACAGATACTGCAATAATCTATACCTTGGTAAAGCGTAACTTATATAGCCTTGATTGGGTGATTAGGCCTACTTTCATCTTTTTGTTGCTATTATAAAAGCAAGAAATTGCGGTTATTTTTAACGAAAGTTATAAAATTGCATAAAAAGACTAACATGGATAGTGAAATCAGAGTTCAAAGTTTGTGTTCATTATTAACTTAATTTATTTACAGGCGCAGCTAAATATTTCCAAACATTGTGTTGAGCAAAGTGGCGATGTTTAGCTAACAGCTTTCCCCAGAGTTGTGAGTCTAGCCGGCTTTTTGGTGACACCCGGGGCGAAATTTTGTGGCGTCACTCTTCATATAATGTATAGTAGGCTGCAAGTGCGCTACCAGGATTTTGTTAAGGAGGAAGCTTTGATCCAAAGAAACTTTTTTGTCTAAAAAATGTCTCAATGAGGCAGCGTAACAAGCAAACTGATGCAACTAACCGTATAGCACAGACGGGCAACTGTGGGCGGAGCCTCAAGGAGGCGGAGACTGCTGGGCTACGTTTGTGGTTTTTCGGAAAAAGTAGCCATTTTACCGCCTTTTGGATCAAATTTTGCGCGTTTTTGGAGCCATGTAAAAAACTAAATTGTAGCAATCAGAAGGTATTTGCAAAAAATAAATTGTCCAGTCCCTTCAGCCAGGGCCGCCCGCAGGTGAGGCAAGAGGGGGCACCTGCCCCCCCCTGGAAATTCAGATGCAAAGTATTTTTAATGATCAAATTTTCAAAATACGTCTAAATTTATCTACCGAAACTAAGAAAACAACCCTTTGTGAGCTGCTTTATCTTGTTTGTTGTGGTGCATAGGGCGGGGTCAGGAGGAACATGATTGCCCATTTTACGTGAATTATCATACAGCATTTTCTTTAAAAGCCAGCGTAAGCAATACTCTCTAAGATTAAGTATTAAGCTGTTTGGTTAAATAATCAGTATCAAACGTAGCATCCTAATTAAGCCCTTATCAGCAGTACTCAAATTGTAAAATTTTGCACGGGGGGACGCTTTTCCAGCCTTGACCAAACGCATTTGGCATGCGAAAGTACTTTAGTGAAGATTACGTAATTTCGTCGCTGAAATTGAATGAACACCAAAAAAAAGTCTTCGCCGGAAATTGAAGTGGTTTTTCGCCAAAATTAGATGAAGAATTAGGTCTTTTTCGTCTAATCTTCCATCGCTCAAATCTCGATGGAGGACACCTAAATCTCGATGGGGGAACGCTAAATCTCGATGGGGGAACGCTAAATCTCGATGGGGGGACGCGTCTCCCCGCGTCCCCCCTACAATTTAAGTACTGTTTATCAGGAACTAAATGCAATGCAACGTTTAATATTTCAAATTTACGCTGTGCTAACATAAACACTAAAATATCAATTACTTCACCATTGAATTAATTTTGCTCAGAAACCGAAATCAAAACCAAAGTTGTAATCAAAAGGGTAACCAGGGGTGCTTTCTCCTTTGCATTGGCCTGTAGATCAAAAGGCACGGTAAGCAAAATGCCAAAATCTTTGCGCTTCTGAGGCAGTCTTTTGCAGTAATACGGCCTCTAAAGTGGTGCAAAGCCACTTTTAAAACATTTATTACTGTTATTATTTTGCTGGAGCGGGGGAGGGGTGGAGGTAATTTATTTGTCAAAAATAAAGCTTACAAATTAATTGGTACAAACTCCAAAACATGGCTAAAACTAAGCGGTCAAAATTGATCGCTTAATGCAAAGTGCTCAACGTAAGCTTCATAAAAAAAAGAGTATGGGGGGAGGCTATTCAGCGTTTAATTTATTTGATTTCAACGAGTTTTAGGCTTGACCTATGAGCAACGTGGGGGTTTGATGGGGCTTAGCTATTCAATTCTTTTAAATGCCTTTCAAATTGTATCAACTTAGTTTTTTAAATGGCTCTAAAAAGATGCGAAGTTTTATTCGAATAGCGTTAAAATGGCATTTTTTTTCTGAAATATCACAAAAATTGCCCAGCAGCTAGGGTTTTGACCTAAGACCCAGGTCTGTGATATGCTTTAGTTGTACCTGTTTGCTCGGCACGCTGCCTAATTGAAGGATTTTGCAAAAAAATTTCAATTTTTATGTTATTGAAGCCCCCTCACCCTCCTTAACAAACTTAGGTTGCAGTCAATGGCGCAACCAAAAAGGCTAAGGGAGCTTAGCCTCCTCTTTTCCAAGTCATTTGGAAAACTTTACAGTAGCGTAACAATGGGTTCGGAGGGAGGTTATAGCCCCCCCATTGGCCTGTCGACCAAAATGCAGAATAAGGAAAGTACCATGTTTTTAGCACTTCTGAGACTGTTTTAGCCCTGGAATGGACTAAAAAGTGATTTGAAGCATCTTTTGAAACATATTCAGGGGGGCTAATTTGTCAAAAACAAAACTCACAAATCAATGAAAACAAAAAATGCCCAAAAATAAGCAAACAGATTTGATTGCTAGTGTAAATGTGCTGAACATAGGTTCATCAACAAATATACACTCAGCAACAGGGAGAAGGGTAGGCCTATTCAGCATTAGTTAATTACCAATCACTTCTATGAAACATCTTTCCATTAGCCCCCCCCCCCCCCCCCGATTATTTTTCTCCAAATAATATAGACGAAATAAATTACTCCGAGTGAGTTTTATTAAGCTATAGGATTTTATAATTTACCAGTATGAAAACAAGGGAACTAAAGTTTTACCATTAGCCACCTCCCGCATAACCCATTCATGCAACCAGTTTAATCAAGTTTGCACAGCCAATTTCTATGCCACGTTTTTAAAGCAATTTTTATCAAAAGTTTACTTTTTATCAAAATAGCTTTAAAATCACGTTATTTTTGCAAAAAAATGAAAAAATTTTGAGCGTTGGGGGCTCCGCCCCCAGACCCCCGTGCCACCGGCGGCTGGAGGCTTTGCCCCCAGATTACCAGCCTCCGGCGACTTGGGGCTTCGGACCCAGACCTTCAATGGTCTCCCGCGACTTGGGGCGCCGCTCCCAGACCCCAAAACAGCTCCCCAATTGCGAATTTCTGGCTACCCACCTGATCACATATGGAAATGTTAAAACGTGGTTTAAATTTGATTTACAAATATAGAGGGCTGAAAGGGCTAGGCAATTTAAGAATTTCAAGTAGATTCTCATTCTAAGCAGCTTTGTTCTTTCCAATGGCCTTAAAAAGCGTTCGAAATGTGATCTAAATGACGTTAAAGTGGTTATTTTTTTTAAGAAATTGCGAAAATCGCCCAGCGACTGGGAGCTTTGCCCTAAGACCCCCGTCCATAATACACTTGAATTGCATTAGTTTGCTCAACATGCCGCCCAAATTGCAACATTTTTTGAACAGGATCATTTTAATTATTGGTTCAAATCCCTTAGCAAAGTGTTGCTTGCAGTTGTAACGTTTTATTTCATCCAGTAGGTAATGGATACTTCGCTTGGCCCCCCGAAAAAATTTCTGCGGGCACCTCTGCCGTCAGCCCCCCTCCTTACTTACAGGTGAAGTCCAAAACTACTTTCAACGTTTGTATTTTGGGTTAAATTTTCTAAGTGACTCGGTTTAGGTGTACTGAAGCTCATTAGCTTTCCTAATAGTTGCGCCACTGGTAGGCTGCAAAACATTTTATTTTAAAGATAACGGTACTATTTCGTTACTGTAGATAGCGGTTGTTATTTGACTAGCTCAATAAATTTTATTGTAAGATTTTAAGACTTGGAAGTATGAGCAGTACACGTCTAGTATCAGGCGCGTAGCCAGAAATCAGCGATGGGGAGAGGCTATTTGGAGGACTGCCACCGTTAAAAAAGTTGAGTTTTTTTTTTTTGCAAATGTAACGTAATTTTAGGCTTATTTTAATAAAAATTAATGCTTTCCAAACGTGGTTTAGAAATTAGCAGTGCATAAACATGATTAGACTGATAGAAAAAATGGGCTATGTCGGAGGTGACTAATGATAAGATTTCAGTTTTCGTATTTACAAGCTGGTAAATTATGAAATCCTATAGTTGAATAAAACTCACATTGATGTTAATTATATTTGAATAGCAAACGGAAGATATGCCTTTGTAGGCGAATTATATATTATGTCGATTTTATTGTCGCTGATTGCTATGTGGTCTATAGACCATAAGTTTTACCTCTCAAAGAGTGATCTATTTTGTCCATATTCTATATAGAAAAATAATAGGGGGAGTAATGGAACGAGATTTGAGAGAAGTGATGGTAATTAACTAATGATCAGTGGTCGAGTGGATAGAGCGTCTGCTACTGAAGCGGTAGACACGGGTTCGATTCCCGGTCGAGTCAAACCAAAAACTATAAAAATTGGTATTCACAGCTTCCCTGCTTGACGTTCAGCAATTAAAGGGACAGTGTGAAGCCTCCATCGTGTGTGGTAGACAGATGGACAGGTGGCAGCTTGACTCGAAGACCGAAAGGTCCCTTCGCTGTCTCCTGGCCAAGGCAACTTGGTGAATAAAATGTAATTACAATTACAATTACAATAATTACAATGCTGAAGAACTCCCTGCCCTTATTCCTAAGCTTAAATATGAATATATGTTTTTTTTCATGAAACTTATTTTTTGCATTTTTCAGCAAGCGATCAAACTTTATTGCTTATTTTCGGCTATTTTTTAAGTTTTAACTAATTTGTGAGTTATATTATTGACAAATTAGCCCAATTCTTCCAAAATAAATCTTTCAAAAGATGCTTAAAATTACTTTTGAATCCATTCCAATGTACTGAAGATTTCCATTGATGTTAAACATTTTGTTTTTTTGCTCGATTGGTATCATAAAATAGTGTCACCATAAATATGGGGCCGCAACTAAAGGAGGGGGCCAGGAAAGCGGCGCCCTCTCCCAAACAAAAATTTTACCCTATCAAACTGGCTAGCATGCTCGTATTCAGTGTTTCCTATAAGCGCAAAATAGTGTAAAAAATGCGAAATTTTTTCCGTTTCGACCTGTTTAATTTCCACCAATTGCAGCTGCACAACCTGATTACCTTTTTTTAAATAAACAAAGATTCCAATGACGTCAATCGTTTTCGGAAATTTTTATTTTGATTATTATAGTTATAGGTTTGGGTTAGGGCTAGAATTAGGGCTAGGGCTAGTGCTTTGGGTTAGGTTTTTCAGCCTTAATTACGAAATGTCTGCGCGCACAGAACGTGCGCCGAGCCTTTTCCTTTTTTTTTGGAGACCGACGGAAAATTCGGAGAAATATAGCTATCATCAGCTCAATGACCTTTTTTTTATTTGAGATACTCGTATTGTAGAAAAAGGCTTAATTTTTTGGCCCCATCTGAAAGAAATTTTGTCCACCCTAATACAACGCTCTAGTTGCGGCACTGCATAAAATGGTGACACCCGGGACGGGTGCCCCCCCCCCTAGCGACGCCACTGCTTTTTCAGCCCTGATTTTTGCCTTTAAATCACTTTTCGTGTTTGGGCCAGGTTCAAGCTAATGTTGTCGGGTTCGAGCTGTACTTGTCGGCCCGTTTACAACTCTAGGTTTCCCAGCATAATAAAGTTCTCTCGACATTTCCCGATGTTGATGGGCATTGCAACAGCTTAGAGGAAATTTTGAAACAGACATAAGGAGACTCGTCAGCAGTATTTTGAAACAAGGACACTGAACAAACTACTGGGCACAAAAAATATTTGCTTACTGAAATTGGATTGCCGTCGGTATTATTTATTTCCTATGATCCATTTTCAGCTATACTCCAGCATATCTTTTGTTTTGCAAGCGACAAATAAAAACAAAAGTAAAAAAAGGATCATTACTTTGACTAACTATAATTCCACAATACCTGGACAAGATTGTCTTCTTTCTGAGCACATCTACCGTATTTACTCAATTGTTAGCCGCCCTTGATTGTAAGTCGCAGTTGATTGTAAGCCGCATGTGATAGTGTTAAAAATTTAATGTAAGCCGCATTTACTGTATCGGTGCCTACCGTATACCGTATGGGTTTTAGCATATCTGAATGAGTACGAAAATTAAAGTATGGTTGCTGGTACCCGTTCTTGAATTCGCGTATGATGTAGCACTTGCGATTAGTTCTATATAATGCACGTCACAACTCTCAACTTCCTTGTTTAGACAGTGGAAGACATAGCATCAGACAAAATACCGTATCGGCATAGCAACAAATCGCTAAGCAAAAAAAATGTAAACCGACCTTGAATGTAAGCCGCCCTTAAATTTAAGCCGCAAACATGATGGAGAGAAAAACTTTATAAGCCGCGGCTTACAATCGAGTAAATACGGTATGCGACTGATTGTAGGACTTTTAGTTTGTGCATTAAAAAACACTAAAAGTTCAAAGAGCTAAGTTTAAATTTTAGTTACATTTAGATATAAACCAAAATGCGAAATCTAATTAAGGCAGACAATTTCCTATTGCTAATTACTTATTATTATTAATGATTCAAACATATTTAATGACTTTTTTCGTGTTTGAACGCAAGTGTAGCGATTTGCCTTCTCCAACGCGAAAACTTAAGATTTTGGTATTTGGTATTTCTACAACAGCTTTTTAGAAAGATTTTTGAAGCTACAATTTTGTTTCGAAAGCAAGAAAAAGTATCCGAATACGAAGTTATTTAGTTGCTACATTTCTTTTTTCCAGCAAACTGACGATCTCGAAGAAAATAAAGTTATAATTTTACGAAAAAACTTTTTCAACTTTTTAGAATATGTTTGTCATAAACTATACCGAATAAAAATTTGAAACTGAAATCACTTTCGAAATAAGAATATTCGTGTTTTTTTCCGACGACTGCATTTATAGTACGTGGCCCAAGTATCAGGTATTGGTATTGCATAGTTTTGTTTTGAAGGTGAAGGTTTTTTCAATATACTCTGTTTTTTATAGTATTCATTACATTTTGAGTTGAGGCTGGTTGCCAATTTACAACCTATTTGTCTTAGTTTGGTCGTAAATTTTGAGAGCATCGATGTCAATTTGAGCGTCCATGTTTGAAAAACTGTTTAATTCCGAAAGCTTTGTCAGCTTAACGATTTTCTTATAGTTGCCTGTGTTGTGCGCATATTTAACGAAATGCGCAACAGCACCTCGGGTATTGTTGCATTTACTGAAAAATCATAAAAATCTTATTGCTTTGAATTAGTGCAGAACTTAGCTTCTTTTTGATTTGGTAGTTATTCTTTTTCATGCGCTCTTATTTTTTTTACTCGTGAAGCTGCCATTCTTCTTTATTTGTTCTTAAATTTTCAGCAAAAATGGGCCTTGTGTTCTTATAAAATTGTTCTTGTAAAAAAGGGTAATCAGAAATGTAACACTGTATCGCACACGCAACACTTACCGCCATACAAATTTTCAAAACTTATTAAGTCGGTTTTCAAATCATGATAAACCTACATTTTTACGTTAGCTTGCGTTACTTTTTTTAATAATTTTTTGATTTTATTTTGGTGTTAGATTTTATATGTGAATGAAATTTATTCTAGCTGGGTGAAAAGTAGTGTTAATGTGTCAAAGTTTTGTCAATTATCGAATTCCTAAGAACTAAGCAACATTGTGCTGTATAAACTGGCTGAGATTTCTAAAATCTGGTTACTCTGCTGTACATGGCGTTTTGTATAGAAGATAATTTGATTTATAAATTTGGTTCGTGTGCCGAGGCGGGCATTGTTCTTCATTTGTTCACAAATTTTGTACAAAAACTTTCCAAAGTATATACTTTTGTAAACGTGGTAGTTTTGGAATTATTATTAAAAACATTGTTTGGTTGTTCAAAACTTATAAATATTATTCATGACTAATTGAAATTAATGCCCCATAATTTTCATAATTATAGTTTTTAAGTTTGGTAAGCAAAAATAAAACTTTTTTTTTATGCAAAATATACTCGCACCATTTTGGATTAAAAAATAATGCAAAAACAAAGCAACAAATGCCAGTTTTAAATATAAAATAATTTGTTAAAACAACGTTGGTTACTCCTTTTCGTGAAAACTCAGCGACCTGTTGATTAAAGCTTACGTATCACCTCAGCTTTAGTAAAGTTTCTCTCCTGACCTAAATGATTAAAGAAAGTAATGCTATCTTTACGGCGATAAAATTAGAAGACGCTGACATCTTCATTTTTGCTCGATGGCAAAATGATTTTTTGGTCAGGCTTTGGTAGTTGTTATATAAAGGTCGTCTTAACGAGATGAACTATTAACTTCATTTTAGAACTTTTTAACTTCAAAGTCATCATTTATTGACTTCTTGTGTATAATTGTGTATCCTTATAAGATTCTTTGGAGTTTGACTGAAATGTTTGATGATTGGATAAGGATTATTGTTTCAGTAAGTTTTCGAAAAAGAATGATTTCTCCTTTTGTCTCATTAGCCTTCTGGTGCCCTTTTAACAGTTGCATTTTCCCAGAAAAGAAACTCTTAGTTAGTTTTACTTTCTTCATAAGCGTAACCGCGCTGTAAAGATTTTGATAGAAAGCGCTTATGTCGATCTTTAAAGGGTTCTGTCAGATCTACCGGTAGTTACAAAATATTTCATCAAATAAAATTACTCTATGCCCATCAGCATTTAAACGCGTGCAAGAAACTGCTATTCAAACCCCGTTTATCTCCACATCATTACGGCTGGAGTATTAAGTTTCATAAGTTCTAGTAAAGTAGTTGTTTACCATAAAATAGTTTTGGTCATGCTGTTGCGTGGATTTGGTAATATCCAATTCCATCTGCCAGAAATCCTATCGACTGATTATTCTAAGTAATTATTCTTTCAAACTTTAAAAATGCTTAAAAATTACTTTGAAAAAGCAAAAAAATTTTTAAATGCACTGACTATTTTTGTCGTACCTTTAAACAGGGATGAGGAAGTGGTGGAAGCGGCAAATTTTAATGGTAGCCTAGCGGAAGCTGGAAGTAGTAAAAGAGTGCCACTTTTGCCTCCACTAAGTCATTCATATCGAACGTTTAAAGCTCGAATGTAAGGTGCAATTTTTTGCCTAATATTCGACGATAAGTTCTTGTTTGATAAACCAGCTTTGCAAAGAAACCTTTATCAAGGTTAACGGTTCAATATAGACACCTTCCCCCGCTATCAATTCAACAATGAACCAAATGTAACCTACTAATTCATTTTAAAATGTAAAAGCATTTAAAAACTCGCTGTCTTACTTTAAAGATTTAGAAAATATATTCAAAAATTTGTGGCTTTGCCGATTTTTTGTAATCTAGCGGCATATTTTGATATAACGCTGCATTCAGTAACATAAACAATTAATTTCCGATTGCAGCATTTAATTTTTCTCACTGTAACAATGTATTCTTGAAAAAGTAAATAGCGGAGAATATCCTAACTTCACTCAAGCAAAGTAATAATAATATTATAGAACTTTATGTCTTATTGCCGTCTACCGCTGCTGCATAAATGACATTTTTTCCAATATGTTCCAATGACAGTTTCCACGTGGGTAAATTACGTACCGGTACCTGACAAAAACTATATACCGGCCAGTTGGTCGAGCGGTAACGTCTTCGTCTCTGGAGCGGGAGGTCTTAGACTCAAATCTTGGTCCGGTCAAATCGGACACAGTGTTGCCAACGGCTCGCCACCGCTGCAACATTTCTTCGAAAGGAGCTGTGCTTTGGCGTAATACAGGAAGTAATGTGCAACAAAAGATTTAATTTGTAAAAACTAAAATTTGCTGAGTACGCATGTAAACGAAATCGTTGGATAAATACTAAGCTTCACCTGATATTCAATTAATAATTTTTTTAGTGTAGTAAAAATGTTTAAAACACCGACCAGCGACCACGCATTGCTGATGCCCAGTGACATAATAAACATTATATTGCTTTATTTTGGCTTAATGTGGGCTTGTGACGGGGTGTGCGGTTCTCTATTCCTAGGTGTATGAGTCAGCACAAATTTACAAGTTCATGCTGGCAATAAATTATCTGCCTTGTTTTTTACTAGTTTCCGAAAATTCTTTTGAAGAGTTAAAACAAAACCGCCAAACAATTTGACCGCTCAAAGCACCCACAGCGCAAGAAGATTTAAATGTTGAAAAAAATTGTTCTGTTAACTTTGTGTTGATTCAGTTTTCGAAATAAAACTTGTCATACTGATAACGTTGTATTTCAATACAAAATGGGATTTAAAATTTGATTGCTCGGTTTATAAAAATGTACTCAGATTTTTCCACATACTTGTTAGTAATAAGACTTCCACCGTACATTTTTGTGGTACTTATGCCGGTACTGTAACAGTCTAGGTCTTGTGACGAAATTGACCAGCATTCATTTGTCTCGGACCCATTTGTCCTGGGACCCCTTTTTGCGGGACCCATTTGTCCTGGGACCCATTTGTCTGGGGACCCATTTGTTCTGGGACCCATTTGTCCGGGACCCATTTGTCCGGGACCCACTTGTCCTGGGACCCATTTGTCTGGGACCCATTCGTCCTGGGAACCATTCGTCCGGGACCCATTCGTCCGGGACCCATTTGTCCAGGAACCCATTTGTCCGCGACCCATTTGTTCGGGACCCATTTGTCTGGAACTCATTTGTCCAGGACCCATTTGTCTGGGATCCATTTGTCCGGAAATCACTTTAACAATCCAGCAACGCGTTTTGTACTCGCCACTAGGGATGGAACAGAAAGCGCCTTCATTTTGTCAGTTGGCTTGGCGATGTCACCTTCTTCGGGATAAAAAAAAGCATTCTTTATGTTTGATAAAGCTTTCCTAAACTTGACTTCATAATCCGTTTGAATTTCTGATTTCGGCGGGAAAATCCGTCTCAATTTCAGATCTTTTTTTTATGGAGATCACCTGTTTTCGGCCGGAAAAACTGTTTGAGTTTCTAATTTCGGCCGGAAAATCCATCTCAATTTCAGTGAAGGCCTTGTTTTTGAGATCACCTGTTTTCGGCCGGAAAAACCACCTCAATCTGATTAAAGACTAATGAAAATTTAGATCAAGGTCGCTTACAGTTGTCTCAACCTTCCAAAAAAGCCCCCCCTTTACGAAATCCTGGCTACGCACCTGAGAGTTTGTATGGAAAAATGTCGCTATTCATCCATCTGCTATGACAGACAATTCCAAAACTTTGCATTTGTGCTCCTTTCATTCGCGTTTCTACCTGCTCATTCGCGTTTCTACCTGCTCATTCGCGTTTCTACCTTCTCATTCGCGTTTCTACCTGCTCATTCGCGTTTCTACCTGCTCGAATGCAGACGTGTTTTGCAAAGCAGAAAAAAAGCAAGTAGACGTGCTTTTCACAGCAGAAAAGAAGCAAGACTACATTATTTTCGAGATAAAATGGGTCGCAAAAAAGGTATTGATAAACCTTGCAGTAGCAATGTGGTTGAATTTGGCAGTCCAATCGAATCTAACATCTCTGAATTAGCTGGATTTAGTCTAGAAGATCGAGAAAAACTAACTGCTATTTTAGAAAGTATGAAAAGCATAGAAACTCAAGTGCAAAGATTAAACAAGAAACTTGACACTAACACGAAAGAAATCGGCAAGTTAAAAAATGAGAATATCAAGTTAAAGCAGGCCCTTTCGTTAGCTGTGTATAACGTTGACGCTCTAGAACAATATGGGCGTCGAGAAAACATTCGTATTCACGGAGTTGCCGAGAAACTCAACAGCAATAAAGATGACGGAGAAGAGGTCGTGGCTAACATCGCAGCTGAACTAGGGATTGACATCAACGAATGCGATATACAAAGGGCCCACAGATTGGGTAAAAAGAAAAATTCACCAGGTGGTAAGCCGAGACAAATTATCGCACGCTTCATTTCGTATAAAAAGCGAAACGAATTACTGCATGCAAAAAAAATTTGAAAGGAAGTAAAAACTACCCGAAAGCCTTTCTTACAGAGGACTTGACCCCCCTACGTTCAAAGCTATTAAACTACGTAAAATACGAATGCAATGACAAATTCGTATTGTGCCATTCCATGAATGGTCGTATTCGTATGAAAAAGGCATCTGGTCGTTTCGACAAAGAAGGAAAAGATAACGGTGTAGGAGACTGGATCAGCGTAGCTTCACCTGATGATCTTTTCAAACATGGAGTAAATGATTTTGACTTTGGTAAATTAAACTATTATCCATTGTTGTTTAATGACGAAAACGATAGCGATGAGGAGTGATTGCGAAGTGCTGTTTTTTGTGTTGTAATATGTTTATTTTTCTAGTCTAAAAATGGCTAACTCTAGTTCGCAATTGGGTTGCAATGACATTCAAGCAAATTATGAATTAGAAAATGACTACCCTGAATTTTTTGAGAAATGCGATTACGTAACATCGGATAATCAAACTATTATTAACAAAAAAAGACAAGATGATTTATTTCTGATGCACTTCAATATTCGAAGCCTTCAAAAACATATCAACGAACTTAACAATATAATAGCGGGTTTTGGTGATAAGCCAAAAATTATAGCTATATCGGAAACTAAACTACAAGAAGGGAAAATTTATCAAAATATCGAACTAGATGGCTATCAATTTATTCACAGAGACAGTATAACCAGTGCGGGTGGAGTGGGGCTCTATATAAGCAATTCGCTTGTTTTTAGTGTTAACCCATGCTCAAATCTTAGATTATCTAATGCTGAACACTTGTGGGTTGATTTGAAAACAAACCAAGGTATTGTAGTAGTAGGGGTTGTTTACCGGCACCCGGAAAACTCTACACATGCCATTGATGATTTCAATGCAAATTTAAATATGCTGATTCTCTCCTTAGAAAAACCGTTTTATTGTCTCGGAGATTTTAATATCAATTTACTAAACATTTATGCTCGAGACGAAATTCGTAGATATGCAAATATGCTTTTAGGCTGCAACTGTCGGTGTTTGATTGATGTGCCAACTAGAGTAAGAAACATCAAAAACCTTGATTGATCACGTAATCACGAATGATAAGCGAAGAGCAGTAACTACAGGAGTGTTAATATCAGATCTTAGTGATCATTATGGAGTATTTGCGACAATATCACACATCGATATTAAAAATAAAATTAGTAATCAAGTATTTATCAGGGATATGACCCAATTTATTTTAGATGATTTTTTGCTGGCCTTAAACTATGAGCTTTATAGTTTATTTGAAGACAAATCAAAAAATGTAAATGAGCTTTATGAAGGTTTTGTAGAAGCCTTTACAAATTTAGTAGACCAATTTGCACCTCTGAGAACTGCAACAAGAAAGGAGAAGAAGCTGGGTCTTAAACCCTGGATTACAAGCGATTTAATAAAATCAATTCGAATCAAAAACAAAATGTTTGATCGACTTCATAAAAACAAAGGCGATCTCGTGTTGACTAATCAATATAAAACATTTCGCAATGCATTACGCCGACAGTTGAAGCAAGCAAAGCTTGATTACTACCTCCATTTGTTAAATGAAAACAAAGGCAACGCTAAAAAAACTTGGGATGTGATTAAGAAATTGACCAATATTAAACGTCGCAGCAACGTACAACCATCAAAACTAGCATTGAATAACGATAATACTGTCTCTGAACCACAGATTATAGCCGAAGAATTTAATAGGTTTTTTGTTAACATTGGAAAGGAAATGGCAGCTTCTATTCAACCTAATGATTCTAATAGCGCAGAATGCTCAGTTGGGGAAAAGAAAAAAATAACCAATTCTATTTTTCTCTTACCTAGCTGTCAACAAGAAGTGTTCAACTTAATTAAAGAACTCAAAAATAGGAAAGCTACAAGGACTTTAGATATTGAGACCAAATTCATAAAACTCGCTAATCCTATTATTTCTTTTTTCCTAAGTGAATTGTTCAACATATGCTTAAGTACTGGTACATATCCAGATTTGATGAAAGTAGCTGAAGTAATTCCAATTTTTAAAAAAGGGCAAAAAGACAAACTGACGAACTATAGACCAATATCACTTCTTTCTCAGTTTAATAAAATATTTGAAAAATTGCTACATAGTCGTATATATTCCTACCTGTCAAAATTTAACTTATTTAGCGAAAGACAATTTGGGTTTAGAAAAAATTATTCTACTTCTTTGGCAATATGCAACATTTATGACGAATTATTAAATAATGTCGATGAAGGAAAATATAGTTGCTGTATTTTTTTAGTCTTAAGTAAAGCGTTTGATTCTGTCCAACACGACTTATTATTATGCAAGCTAGAAAAACTTTATGGATTTCGAGGAAATGCTCTAGAATTAATGAAAAGTTACCTAAGTAATAGAGTACAATATACCAAAATTGGTAACAGTAAATCCAAGCAGCTAAAAATAGACTGCGGTGTTCCACAAGGATCATCGCTTGGTCCTCTACTTTTTATGCTATTTGTAAATGACCTTCCTCAAGTTTCAGAATTTTCTACCACGCTATTCGCTGGCGATACTTATTTGGCACTATCAGATAAAAGTTTGGTTAGTCTTGAAACTAAGGTAAATACACAGCTTCAAAATATTGATATTTGGCTCAGAAGAAATAAATTATCCTTAAATTATTCAAAAACGACCTATTTGTTATGCAATAAACATCCTTACCAATCAATTAAAACCAAATTCACGGTAGTCATGAATGAAAAGGTACTTAGACGTAGTGATTTTGTAAAGTACCTGGGTGTTTACATTGATGAAAAACTGACTTGGTCTGTTCATATTAATAAACAGTACTGTCTTTACAATTGGCTAAGCACAATGCAATGTTGTATCAAATTCGCGACTATGTTACTGAACATACTTTGAACATGCTGTACTATAGTTTTGTATAAAGTATTCTAAATTATGATATCATTGTCTGGGGCACAGCAACTCAAAACCAATTGCATGAAATAAACGTGAGAATGAACAACATTGTGCGCACTATAACTTGAAACAAAAAGTTTTCTCATGTTACTCATTTGTATAAAAAATTAAATTATTTGAAATTGAATGACATTTACCATTTGGAACTTGCTAAGTTTATGCATAAAATTTGTAATAATAAATTGCCACTTTTGTTTCAACAACGATTTAATAAAATTGAATTAGTACACTCTCATTAAACAAGAAAACATACTAACTTAAACTAATTTTTACCTCGCGTTTCCAAAACTGCAGGTCAAAAAAAATTAGAATTTCGAGGCGCCAAACTTTGGAATGAAATCGATGAAGACATTAAACATAAAACGTTTAATTCCTTCAAAAAATGTTTTAAAGAAAAAATTGTATCACATTATTGACTTGGTTATGATTCTTCTGCTACTGTAATCAAATCAATTGAATCCTCTTCAACTATGAGAATTTTGATGCGTGTGCATTCCTTTTTTTTTAAGTCTTAATGTGTACTTCAAATACTTTGTGTTTATTTCATGTTGGTTTTTTAATTTGTTTTCCTTTTCTGTTTTTCTTTTTATATACATAATTTTTTGTTCAATAATTAATGCCTTTAGGTTGCAGTAGAAATGACGAGAACAAGGAGCGCCTTGACTAGTGTACCTCAGGGTTGTTCGGCGCTCCTTGGACTCAGTAATTGTATACGATACGTTTATTTATATAATTTTTGATATATTATTTGTACTCTCTTATTTTATTTATTTTGATCGTATGTAACTGAGTCCAAAAATAAAATTTACTTACTATTTACTTACTTACCTTTCAGCACTGGTTTAACCTTGAGGACCTTTGGACCACCGGTCTAAAGGTCCCTGCCCTAGCCGGTTTATTGGTCCCTTAGTCTACCAGTTTTTAGTGAAGCTGAAAGTAAAGTTGAAGATAATGCATTTTTTAAATAATTTGCACTGCATAATAAATTGCTAAGCTGCTGTCTACTATTGCTAAACTCATTTGTTGTTCTCTGATGTCGTCACACTTTGTAGCAATTAAGACACCGAATGATTTTTTAGAAGTTACTTTTAGTGCATCAAAAGCTACTTGCTAAACTGCTGCCTTAACTTGCTTGCTTAACTCAATGTTGCCATGTTTTAAAACAAAATAATTTATGTCGAATCCGGATTTTCTATTGTTTTTAGTTTGTAAGATAAGCGCTATGGTTTAAAGGTCTCACATGTCTCCTACAATAGGAGACGGAAAAAGCAAAAAATCAATTTCGTAACTTGTACCTACTATTTTAATATTGCGTTTTCTAGTTGATCAGCCAAATCTAATCATATTGCACCTCCGAAATTTCCGAATTCCAAAAGTTTATTTAATCGCAAGGTATTGCCACGGTTTCGGGCTTTCCAGGCAGACTGCTAAGCAGTAACCACAACGTGTATAGCCAACTGCTCAGCCTAAAAAACCAAGGCAATCCGTACCGTAGCTGGCTTTAACTGCAACTTTGCTTCCAGATACAATATTTCAATCTTCCTGCTCCCTCTTTCTAAATGAACGCTCAGCATAAAAAATGAAAGAGCGCTCTGCTGAATTGATAATCCGTTGGTGGGGGCAGCCCGCTAGCCAACATCCACTAACTGAAGTTTAAGGTAGGACACCCCTACAAAAACATGAAATTTTTAAAAATTATCAATTTTTCGCTGTAGCGATTTTTTGTGGGTTTGTTCTTACTAGAACAGTTTTGGTTTGGTTTTAGGTGGAAGTTGAGCTCCTTTGTGGGAGTAAAAGCGATTTAGAAAATGGTACCCCCTTAGCAACGCCCATAGCAACGGTAGTGCGGCAGTAGCTAGTGCTCTTCAACCTGCTAATTAGTTAGAAGTTGAGTGTATTTTTAGTCTTTAGCCTAATTTCTGTTCTTTGTAGAGTCTTATTTTAATAAAGTTTTTTGCAATAATGGGAGACAAAAAAAAACAAAAAGAGGCAAAAGAAGAATCAATTACGGGGTGTCGCCAAACAACGAAAGTTGGCAAATATGGTGGAGGCTCAAAGTAGGCCTATAATATTGGATGAGCCTTGCACAAGCACACATCAAGCTGAACTGGATAATTGCTTATTACATGCTGATGAAATGGAGACAAACGACCACCAGCATACTCCTCTGTCATCATCCGAAAAGAAAATTGGGGGTAATTTGGATTCTTGCTACAATCCAGAACTTGCTAAAGATCAAAATGCTTTCATTTTGGTGGACTCAAGGCTATTGTGTTCATTTTTGAGTTCTACTGTCAAGTGTGAAGTTTGTTCTGCTCATCTACAAACTAGAATTTCTTTTGAAAACGGAAGAGGATATTGCTTTGATGTTATGGGTCATTGCAAAAGTTGTGCAACTGATAGCTTGTTGTTTACAACTTCAACCAGGTGTGAAAAGAAAGGAGTATTTAAATCCAATCCTAAGCAAACTCCTTATGTAGTAAATACAAGAATGTTGGCATTTGCAAGAGAACTTGGATTGGGTTTGGCTGCTTTGCAAACATTTTCAAAATGCTTGAACTCTCCACCTCCAATGACCCAGAATTCCTATGATGCTCTTTTCACTAAATACTTGGAAGTGTCTAAAACAGTAGCTGAAGAAAGCATGAAACAAGCTGCCACAGAAGTTGTTGATGAACAAAATGGTAACCATGATACTATGGTGTCAGTAGATGGGTCATGGCAGCGATGTGGACATAGCAGCCATAATGGAGTTGTTAGCGCGATTAGTGTTACAACTGGTAAAGTTTTGGATGTTGAGCAATTACTGTAAAGGGTGCTCGCAATGGAATCAAGAACAGCAACTTACATCTGAGTATTTGACATGGAAGGCTACACATGTTTGCAATTTGAATGATAATGGTAGTGCTGGATCAATGGAACCAAAGGGTGCAGTTCAGATTTTAGCCAGGTCCGAAACTGAGCGTGACTTACGTTATATCGAGTATCTTGGAGATGGTGATAGCTCTTCCTTTCTTCGAGTAAAAGAAAGCAAACCATATGGAGAAGATTTGGTAACAAAAAGTGAATGCATAGGGCACATTCAAAAAAGAGTAGGTACTAGACTAAGAAAAATGTGCTATCAATTCAAAGGGAAAAAACTGTCGGATGGAAAACCACTAACAGGAAAAAGTAGATTAACTATGAAGACAATTGACACTCTTCAAAATTACTATGAGTTGGCTATTAGAGAAAACACACATTCTTTGGTTGACATGGTGAATGCAGTTCTGGCAGCATTCTATCATGTAGCCAGCACAGATAAAAAACCTATGCATACACTGTGTCCAGTTGGTGAAGATTCATGGTGTGGCTGGCAAAGGGATTCAACAACATACAAGCACAAACATGGTTTGCCAGAAGCCATAGTTGAGCTGTTGGAACCAATTTTTGAAGAACTAAGTAAACCTGATCTTTTAGGAAGATGCCTTCATGGCAAAACACAGAATCCCAATGAGTGCCTCAATAAAGTGATATGGTCGCGTTGCCCAAAAGAGATATGGGCTAATTACAGAACAGTCCAGCAATCAGTATATGCAGCTGTAGCCCATTATAATGATGGAAATGAAGCCTACATTAAAACAATGCAACAACTTGGTATCAATCCTGGACACTTCTGCTTAGCCATTTGCCAAAAACTGGACATGGGCCGCATAGCCAAATCAAAGCGAAGAAGTTCTGTTGCTGCTAAACAAAGAAGGAAAACACTCAGAGCCATTAAAAAGGGCTTCCAAGATCAAAAGAAAACTGAAGAAGGAACCACATATGCCAAGGGAGCATTTTAGATGAACAATTTTTTGAGAAAACACTCCACAGTTTGTTTAAAAGTGTTGTTTCAAATGTTTTTTGCAAAATGAGAAATTTTAGCTTTTGTTAATTTTCAAACGCAGGTATCTCAGCCATTTGTCAACTAATCTCTGTCAAATTTTCAGTGGTTCTAGCTTATGCATTCACTTAGAGTTCCTAGTCACAATTTTTAAAAATTTTGTTTACTTCACTCTCCCCGGCATTACGACTAATGATAGCGGTGTCAAAAATTTCAAAAAAATACAAAAACATAAATATTTTTTTAAAAACTGAGAATATTGAAATATCTTCACTCAGAACTTTGCTTTAGATGCTTAAAAACATTGTGTGAAAATTTCATTAAAATTGAGTGAGAGGTTAGTGAGATATTTGTGTTTAAAATATGTATGTTTTTCACCACTAGGTGGCAATTTTTGAGTAATTGGAGTCATCTGAAAAATTTTTTTTTCCATTTTTTGATTATTTGCTCTCTATGCATCATTTTAGAAACAAAATTACACTTTAAAGTTGATAAATGCACTGTTTGATTTTTGCATGGGTGTCCTACCTTAATATGACATAAACAATTTTAATCGTGCTTTTTCCAAATGCTGGTATCAAAAAATTTGACCTCGTATTGGCTCGTGATTGCGCTTCGCCAGCATTGTGATGTCATAAACTGGAATGATTACCAACGCGAGAAAAGCTTTACCACATCGAAGCAAGAGTTTTGCGGCAATAATTACCGTTCTAAAAACGACTTACATCGTAAACTTGAAGTACATAATTCTCTGCCAATCAAAAACGGCCAAATGTGGTAAATTTTAGACCATACTTTGTTGAAATCATAGTTGCAACTATTTTTTTCTAGCGACTAGCGGATTGGCTAAAAAAATTAGCTTGGATAACCAGTCCGATAACATTTTTGAACGTTAGCGGAACCGCTACCGATAATGAAAATGTTAGCTTCGCTAATTAGCGGAATAGCGATTTGTGCCCACTTATACCTGGATATGCAGGGGTAGGCTACATGGTAACAAAGTGGCAGACTATCTAGCCTAACCAGAATCTAAATCAAAAATGCATGGTTAAGGACTGGTCCACAGATAGATGGAAATCTATTTGGAATAAACGGCAAGACTGCTTGAGGATGAACGAGTCTGCGGATTGGACATCTTCTCGACTAACAATACGTCTTCTTAACCTTAAGAGGCCTTAACTAAATAGAGTAGTGCAAGTTTTAACTGGACACTGCAATCTAAAGCGACACAAGAAAACTACAGGTCGTGCTGAGTCTTCTTTGTGTGTCCAAAATGTAGCCTAGAGGAGAAAACATTAAATCATCACGTAGGCACCTGCAAGCTTTACCAAGATATTCGTGTTAAATATTTTGGAATCACCAAAACCGCAGTTCACCCTGTGGTAACGAAATGTAACATCATTAAACTGGCCAAGTACTTAAAGGGTATCTGAGTTCCACTAGTAACCAAACAAAACAACAATAACATAGCATTTACAGTTTCAATGGACCCAAATGAGGCCTACGCAATGTGTAGGTGGACTTTACTTAACGGTAGCAGATTTGCCAGCACCGCTGCCCATTAATACTAATGAAAAAATTTTTTCAGGCGATCTCTAATCGCAAAAAACAAAAAAGGTCTTTGCAAAGTTTCCGACATTTTCAACAAGATTTCAACGGTGCAAAAATAGTGCTGTTTTCGAGCCGAGGACAGGCCAACTTTCGACAACTTGAGGCTTCGAGGCCAAAGACTTCAAAATGTGTCCTCAAGGACTCCACTTCTGATAATCAATGCAAGTTTGCACCGGGTCCCTAACTGATGAAACTAAGACCTTAAAATTGACCATTTTTACGTTAAAAATTTATAGTTATTCCCCATTTTAAATTCACGAGTTCGGCCCGGGGCCGCAACTAAGGGGGTGGGGTTCCTGAACAAAAATTCCGCCCCCCTAAAATGCCAAGCATGCCCACCAAAATTCCCCTTTCCTTTGCGACAGTATCAAGATGGTGGCTTTTTTTTGGAAACCAACGGAAAACTAGGAAATAAGCAGAACAATTTGGCGAGATGACTTTTTTGTTCTTTTTGAGATCAACATAGAACTCGGAGAAAAGTAGAGCAACCCAAAAATTTTGACCCCCACGGAAACAAATTTTGCCCCTTAAGAACAACGTTCTAGTTGCGGCACTGGTTCGGCCTTAATTGTTTCATTACCACGACACCGCAACGGAACGTAAACAACATTCCTGTTAACGCGTAAAACCTCAAACTGACATTTACTAATTTTAGAAACTACTGTTTTCGAATTACCACGAAAAACTTAACAAAATGCAATATCTTACAGACTTTCGCGCTTGAAGTTAATGAAAAATTTGCCGAACATACTGTAAAAAAATTGTCCTTGGCCTTAGCCCCGCATTTTTTTCGAGTCCTTGGCCCAGAACGTTGTGTTCTTGACTCCACCTCTGGTTGTAACTCGATCCTGTTTGCAATATGTTTGAAGTTCGGACATGACTTAAAGGTGGTGAATCATCCAGCCAATTTCTGTGGTTTACAATAGCTAAAATATCACTACAATTTTTGGTATTTTTTGTTTTAATTTTGAGACTGCAGTTGCAAACATATTTAACAAATACAAAAAGATATCCTCCAACAAAAAGTTTTTGGAAACTCTGAGTTTTGTTCTTCCCGCCAAAACCACAGTTCTCTAAACTATTAGGCCTACTCTGGTTTTGGCGGGAAGAACGAAACTCAGAGTTTCCAAAAACTTTATTTGGGGGATATCTTTATGTATTTGTTGAATATCTTTGCAACCGCAGCCTCAAAATCAAAACAATAAATATCAAAAATTACAGTTCAATTTTAGCTATTGTAAACCACTGAATTTGGCTGTTCGATTAACCGCCTTTAAAGTAGGAAAACATGGTTGGGGTTTGGGTGAACCCTAACCTAACGCTAACCCTAACCTGTCTTTTAGCTAGGAAAGGGCAGAAATCGTGCTAAAAAGCAGGTTAGGGTAGATCTGGATTGGGGTGAACTTTAACCAAAGCTCCAAACGCCTTTTCCTAGTTTTCCGTCTTTTCGGACGATTTCGGCCTTTTAGTTTGTCCAAGTTTTCCCGGTCTCACAAAATAGTTGTAATAAATAGTATTTGTTGTTTCTGGTTTTGAATTGCGGTGAAAAGACTGTTGTGAGTATCGCGTTAAATTTTGCCCAAAGCAATTTTAAGACTTCTAAAAAACGTGTAGCGTATTTCTGGAAAGACAATTACAAAAATAATTAGTCTGTTTAAAATTTGATTTTACTATCAATTTTTGCAAAATTTGAATTTTTGTTTTCGAAGAATCGGCAAACTATTTCAGAAAAAATTTCAACGAAAGAAGACCTCTGCTGTGAATGCAATCGAAATTTTGCATGCTATACACGAATGCCATTTTTCATGACAAGGCTTTTATGAACTTACGTCGTCAATGTTTCTGCTAAACGTTAATCACAGTAAATTGATAGAAAAACAATCATTACTAATCGCATTTAAATTGCACTTGCACATTTGCGCTCAAAATTGCTAAAATACTTGCGGTGCACGCGTCAGCGCAACTTTTTAAAAATAATTGCGGCACATGCACTATCGCAAGTAAAATATTTGCAGCGCAACTGCTCTCACCTCTGCCTCTTATCCAAGAAAATCAATTCCAATTCGTTTGATTTCGTATTATTGGCAAGTGGCTAACCTGGGTTTCGAAATTTCTTGGACAACAGAAAAAGAATGACTATGCAAAATTTCTACGCAACGCTATGTTCGACTCGAGGATAACGGGAATAGTGGAAAAAGGCAACGGGCATCTCTTTATCACTTCAAAGTTCTTATTTCTTCAATTGAACCGATCTCGAACAGTACCTCTTTAAAGATAAGTAGGAGGGGATGAATTGAAGCCCCCCTAGTCAAATAAAATGTAGCCCAGTCACAGAGAAAATTTAACTTAAATATACCTGTTTTTAAATGTGTTTTAAACTTGACCAGCATATATGGGAGGGGAATGATCAATTTAATTCTATCAGAGTTTTCAAATCTTAGCAATCGGTTCTTTCAGATGCCTCCACAAACGTGAAAAATGTCATTCAAATATCGTTAAAATAAGTCAACCGACACGGCCTCACCTTTATCTATGATACGCAGATAATTTTTGCCTTTCCGTTAACGAGTCCCCTAAGAATATCGTAGTTGTGCGACTGCAACTGGTTGGCTACTTTTAGAAACCTGTTTGTTGGAGTAAAATTTCCAAGAAATGTACATCGGCTCTCTGACTTGGGAGATCAGTTTGGGTAAACCGGATAAATAGCACCACTGATTTTAACGCCATTCAAAAGAATTAAATTGCTGAATTTGGTCAAGTCTTAAAACACGTTTAAAAGCTTGCATATTTCAGTTAAATTTTAGAAGTAACTTGGATTGGAGGGGAAGGGGTTCAGCCCTCTTAGCCTTTCCTGGTTACGCCACTGAGCTGCAGTCCTTCCCTTAAACGAGCAATTATAAAAAAAAGTACATTAAAGTTCAGGTATTCAATTACACCATAACATCAACGAAAAGCATTTTTAAATCAGCGCTACATACACAATTTTATCTACGAGTATATACACTACAACTCACAACATCACTGCAAACCAAATCAATTTGTGGAAATATCATTTTAGAAGCAAAGCAAAAAACGTGGATTTGTTAGTCTAAAAAAACTTAGATTTGTTCAGTCTAAGCGGCATGTTAGTGCGTTAAAAGTTACGGTCAGACTTTTTTGCCGCTTTGGGTGAGATTCAACTCCCAAAATGACACCAAATTTTTTGATATTAACAAGTATGTAAAGGCAGGCGCGTAGCCAGAAATTCGCAATGGGGGGGCTGTTTGGGGGGTCTGGGGGCGGAGCCCCCAGCGCTCGAAGTTTTTGTATTTTTTGCAAAAATAACCTTATTTTAGCTTTTAAAACGTGGCTTAGAAATTGGCAGTGCAAACATGATTAAACTGGTTGCATAAATGTGCTATTTGGGAGGTGGCTAATGGTAAAATTATAGTTCTCTTATTTAGATGCTGGTAAATTATGAAATCGAATAATTCAATAAAACTCACACGGAGTAATTTATTTCGTATACAGTTTATAGAGAAAAATAATTGGGGGGGGTCTAATGAAAAGAAATTTGAGAGAAATTGGTATAGCCCCTCCCGCCCCCGTATTCCTTAGTTTATAGTATATTTGTTGATGACACCTATGTTTAGCATTTTTACACTTGCGATCAAATTTGATTGCGTATTTTTGACCAATTTTCAAAATTTTTATTTATTTGTTAGTTTTATTTTCAACAAATTAGCCCCCACCCCAAATATATGTTTCAAAAGATGTTTTAAATCACTATTTAGTCCACTCTAGTACATTTAACGGTCTCAAAAGTGCTAAAAACGTAGTGTTTTTCTCATTCTACATTTTGGTCGACATGCCCATGGGGGGGAGGGGCTATAGCCCCCCCGCCTGGCTACGCTCCTGTTTAAAGGACATATATTTTGACATACTTTGAGGGTACACCCCACCAAGAACCCTCAAAATTATTTTTTTAAACGGCTGAAGTTGGAAAGCTAAGATTCTTTTTATATTAGTAGATACTAATAAAAAATATTTTGTCGTAGTTTTGGGTGGTACCCTCGGAAGCTCCGAAAATTAATTTTTTACAATGGCTGCAGCTAGAGAGCAAATTTTTTTATACCAATAGATATTTAAGAGACCAATATTTTGACAAAGTGGTTCCGGAGGGGTGGGTCCTCCAACTACCAAATTTTAAAACAACTTAAGCTGAAGATCTACTTTTTTTATAAGTAAACATTTAAGAGCCCACGTATTTTAACATACTTGGAGGAAGCCACACCTCTAAAAAGCCCTAAACATCAATTTTTTGAACATATTACGCTAAAAAGCTTAGTTGATATCAGTAGATAATAAGAGACAAATGTTTTTCCATAGGTTGGGAATGCTACCCCCACAAAGACCTAAAACAGATTTTTAAAACGTGTAAGCTAGAGTCTAAAAAGAGCTAATTTTTTTGGATAGGGCAAGGGAAGGTAATTTGATACGATTTCAATATTTTTCGCTTTGAAGTGAAAGTAGATGAAAATGGAATTCAACAATTGCATTTACATTCAACTTCGGTCCTTTGCCAACCGTTCTGCAAAACTTTCAACATTGTATCTTAACTGCATTTTTTTATATTGCTTGTTAAAAATGGTCAAACACTTGTACCAAATTACCTTCCGAGTAAGATAAATTGATACACCCAAAAGGTATTTTGATACACAAGAAGGTAAATTGATACAGCAATAATATATCCCAAAAAACTGACAAATAGCAAAGCAAACTGCAATTTTTTTTGTAAAATGACCAATCAGAAGGTAACAACAACAAAATACTATTGGACATTGGCGTAGCCTGGAGGGGGCGACGCAGGGAGCTCGCCCCCCCCCCCAATCGAAGCGCCACCAACGATAAAAATGTTACAAAAAAGTCTTGTTTCTTCAGTTTAAGTTACTTTCAGCATCTTCGCGTACAACAGTTATTAACAAAAATATTGACGATCAGGGGGCTCGGACCCCCTCAATTTAATTTTTGCCAGCCAATTTAAATGTGCAACGGGGAAGAAATTAAGCGTTTTATCTTAACAGTTGCTACCTCAGGCCCTCATATAACTTTTTTATGAACGTAATGCAATACCCAGGGCCGAATATACCATATGGCTCAGTGCCAGAGGCCCCGCGCTCAGATGGTAAATTTTTTTTTGTCTTTACCTAGATCTGGTTGAAAGATGTTGCGAAAATTCCCAAAGTTTCAGGGGCTCCCGCGCAACGTAAATCCGGCCCAGGAAACATGGTTAGTAAGCATAACCAACTATTGTACCATTTTCCAATAACAAAACACCTGGTGCCTCGCCGGATTTTACGCACAAAATACTTTTAAAAATTAGCTAGGGGAAATGCTTACTACACAAATTATCGAATTTCAATTGACGGGGCCTGGGCTCCCTTTGCCGTACATGTACTCCTTCAACTAGATAATTTCGTGACAAAACAGAAACATCTACGGAAAATCTTCGAGTGGATCATTATTTACTGCGAAAATATTGCAGGAGGCGATGCACCTTACTTCCCCCTACCTCTGCCAAATCACTTACAATTAAAATTTAGCACCACAATGCAAGATTTTAAAGATATTTTGGGACTTAAACTGCAAATAAAAGGAGGATTGAACAATATCATTTTTTCAGTTGGCTTTGAAATGTTAAAAATGTAGTTCTTTCAAATGGCTCTGTACACGTGCGAAGTGTGATCCAATGGCATTAAAATACCTTTTTTTCCAAAAAAACTAAAGAAATCGCCCAGGGGCTGGGGGCTCCGACCCAAACCTCGTCTGTGTTACGTTTGAGTTTCACTAGTTTACTCACACACGTCTCCCAAGTTAAACATTTGCACTTTTTAACTATTAGTTTGCTCACAAAAAGTTCCCGTTTTGAAATTTCTGACGACGTCATTGCATGCAATTTCTGCTCCCCCCAATTAAAAATCCTGGCTACGTCTATGCCATTGGATGTGGTCGTTGAACATGTGATTGAAAGCGCTTTTTTTGCACATGTGATTGAAAGCGCAATTAGAGTGACTTTTTTCTTTTCGGTTCACTCGCGCTAAGAATATGTCCAATCAAATCAGTCAAATACGCGTGACCGCATAAAAAACTTCGCAAAAAGAGCCAACGTTTTTCTTCAATCCTCTTCTCTTTTTCTCCGCGTGTTTGTTTCTAGTGTACTAAATAAAGAGTCTATGAACGTACTTATTAAACCTGTTGTTTACTCTTGGAGTAATAACTTTACCACGGAAGGTAATTTGATACAGTGTATGTTATTGTATTATTACAGTGTATGTTACAGTATAGACAAAAGTTGAAATTTGATACAGTGTATCAAATTACCTTTTAATTCTGTATCAAATTTCCTTCTCTTTGCTTAATTTATTAAAAGTAAAATTTCATGGGTACGACACGCAAAAGCAAAACCTAACTATCGTTGAAAGAATGCTACTTTTGTGTTATTACAACTGGTTAAGTGCCATCTATATTGAACGGTTTTTAACTTTGTTCAAGAAACGTTAAAATTTACTAAACACAGTAAAATTTCAACTTTTGTCTCCCAATATTTTCAAAATTGAGCTAGCTATTGGAAATTAATCTGCAAGTGCTTTTTTTATATTTTGCATCACTTGGTGGCGGTAATTCAGCCAAACAAGCGTTATGAAAGTGTGCAGGGTAGTTGTATCAAATTACCTTCCGTATCAAACTACCTTCCCTTGCCCTATTAGATACTTAAAAGATCAATAATTGGAAATGCATTATTCGTCTGTTCGAGATATAAGAGTAAGTAAGCTTAGAATTGCTGTTTGAAAATAAACATGAGACTTATATGGAGTGTCATTATAATAGCTTTTAATAGCGTCGGAGCTATCATTTCTTGAAAGCGTCGGACTCTTTGAAATATGGGTAGCTTTGAAAAAGGCTGTTTTAGATCGAACGTTTTCGTCCTTCTTTCTTCATGAATCTACGCCGGAATGAAGAAAAACTAAAATGCAGTGGTATATATAGATGGGTAGTCAACTAAGTGATGGGTAGTCCACTAAGTATTGCTTTAGATAATATATTTGTTGGATACCATGAGAGCAAGCTTTTTGAGTCCACAACCAAGCCATCCTTTATCACCAATACGTGGATGACATTTTTGCCATTTTTAGATCAGAGGATCAATGCACTTCTTTTCTTGACGCCCTAAATTCAATGCATTCGGCAGTGAAGTTTACATTCGAAAAAGAAGCGAATGATCAGCTCCCGTTTTTAGACGTTTTGGTGGAGAAAAGCAATGAGGAATTTTTAACTTCTGTTTTGAGAAAACCCACTTTTACTGAACAGTGCTTTCGTTGGGATTCGTTTGGGTCTACAAAACGTAAAACCAACTTGATTAAAACACTTGTGCGTTGAGCATTGATAATTTGTTTGAAAAGTAAACTGCAGCATATACTGGAAAACATCAGCTCCATTCTACGGAATAATGGAAACCCAGAAAGCATTATTCAAATCACCATGTCGAAGAAAATTTGCGCTTTTTAACCGTAAACCAAAAGAAGAAACGCAAAAGTGTCTAGTTTACTTGAAGCTCCCTTGGATTGGCAAAAATTCTTTGAATTTTGAAAAGCAAACCAAGATTGCTATCAACTGATGTTACCAAGCTGTTAAACCTCGCATTATTTTTAAGAGAAAAATTTTGCCTGCAATTCATAAAAATGTTCTACCCTCCCTTTAACAAAGTATGGTCGTATATCAATACGTGTTCCGCTGTGACTGTCGGTACGTGGGTCGAACTTCCCAAAGATTGCAAGACGGAATTAATCAACACATTCCGAGATGCATAAGAAGTGACAAAAGACCAACAAAAAATTTGCCTAATCGAGAATGCAAAATCACTAGCACCCCTAGTGTCTACTGTGACACTGCAATCGGACAGCATTTATTAGAGAATGAAAAATGTGCGAAACATTACAACGATGCACAGTTTTCCATTTTGGCTACCACAAGATCTTTGTTTCATTTATCAGTTCTGGAAGCAACCTACATCAATTCCTTACAGCCAATTCTTTGCCGTTAAAAAGATTTCGTTTATTCACTCCAAATTTCACATTTATTTCTCTCTTTTTGTACGCATTTCCGACTAAAACCAAACAATATTTTTCCATCAATCAAATTGCCAAAATGACCAATTTTGACCAATCATAGTACGACGAGCAATTTTCTATATTTTTGCATAAACTTTATACAATTTTAGGTGATATCTTACGTCATAATAGCAACCCATTGTCATTTCAATGTAGTCAACCTCTATATAAACCACTGCACTTTAGTTTTTCCTCATTCCAGCGTAGATTCATAAGACAGCTGGACGAAAACGTTCAATCTAAAACAGCCTTTTTCAAGGCTACCCATATTTCAAAGAGTGGGGATGATAGCTCCGACGCTACTAAACACTATTTTTAAATTCTGTACCACTAACGAGAGTTATTATGTGAATAAATTGATGTTGTAGACAATGGCTTTAAACGGATTTTAAATTTATGCATAAGGTATACAAATTTATAGTACACAGTCGAAGCCTTAATTGGAACATTTTCTGATCTATTTTTTTTTGAAATTCTGTCGAAGGCAGAACGACGTCTTTTCGATCGCGTTTGGGCAATTATAGAACACCCGCTGTGACATGAAAGACAGAGCGATTACTGTATATAGTTTTGATACAAGCACAATCAAAAATAATTATCTACTTCAAGTAATTCAAGCAAATGAGAAATTAGCAAAACTCTTCGCGATTAGCTTATTGTTTTTAGGGTGCCTAAGAAGAAAATACTTTTAGTTGCTCTCTTAAAAGGGAAACCAAAAGCTTTCTTGAAAATCACATTATTCTTGAAAATAACATTATTCAACATGCTTCAATCGTTCACTAGGTTCGCAAGCTCCAATGTAGTGCTTTATAGACCTGCTATAACCCAAAAAAGCGGTACAAATGAAGCGCGATAAGATTAATGCAGATTCGATATTTCAATTACAAAAATTATTTAATTAATATCATGCAATAAGGTAGGTAAAACACAGAAAAATGTATCGTACCTCAGTGCAAAAAAAGTACATATATTTTTAAAAAGTACGCAATGCATAATTTTCTCGGTACTAGCCATCACTGTCAAAATCATTTTTCAACACACACACAAAAACAACAAGATTTCGAGATCACACAACAAAGACATTTTGCTGCACATTCTCGTCTGCATACAGCAGCATCACCTAAAAATATATGTAATTAAAATTAAATGTTATGTAGGTTGGAGCTTCCAGAAAGTGCTCGATGATTTCTCAGAGCTATATTAACAAACTCAGCGATACACAGGCGATAAACTTTAAAATATAAAAATGATAAACTAAAAGCTCCTACATCCTATTTCGTTTTTTCACTTGTCAAGAGGGTATGTCATTCAAATAGAATGGTAATGTATGGCATTTTAAAGTTTTACATTCTTTTTTTTATCGCATTTTTTTTGCTAGACGATTTCTGGCAATACTGCTCAACCCTAAGCTTGAATGCAAGATTTTGCTAAACAAGAACGCAACTTTGCCTCCTGTATCATACACTATCAGTGATCCATTTTCACTTTTGCCCCTCCGTATCTTTTCGTCTTCCAGGCGGTAATCAAAGACAAAAGCTAAAAAATTAGCCATAATTTTGACCATTTAAGTCCACAAAAACTCTACAACATTTTCTTCTCCCTGAGTAGATCTATGCGACTCATTTTCGATTTTAATGCAGATATCAAAAGTTGAACATTATATTACGCCTAAAATTATTTGAATCATTTTTACTTTAAAGTTAAATTACTTAAAATATACGGGATTATCCTTAAACTCAGTCAACTCCTCTCCACACTGATGATAAAGTCAGTTGACTTCGAAACACGGAATTGCGCCCGTGATGAAGGCTGCGCCTCACCTGCATCACTGGGGGTTGAAACAATTTCCGATTAAGACGTGAAGATAGCATTAAAATGTTGTTAAATGAAGAAGAATTGTAAGACGTGATGTCTGTGAACCATTAAATTAGTTCTGCCTATTTCACTTTAGGAATAATTTCACTTGGTAATATTTGCTTTATTTTTGTTTTTCAACAAAATGTTATAATTCAAATTTTGGCTACTTCAGCGACTCATTTTCGATTTTAATTTGTACAGTACTGTAATGAAAATATTGAAACAACAAAAATAAGTAAGTTTATTAGATTCGAAAAAATCAAAATACAAGCGAAGAATGCAGAAGAGGTAATAATTAAGTATTGTCTATTGTCAACAATCACACATTACTCAATATTTAGTGATTGTTACATATTTGTATGGAATGACAAGTTCAATGATGTAAGTAGCGCTAGCCTTTGCGAATTATCTTTTGAAATTGAGATTAATTCAGAAAAAGACCCTTCTCAGAAAATTAAATATTTTATAGTTGTTGGTAAATGTCGTCATGGAGTTTTTTTTACCGCCTTTCTTTAATCCAACTTCACAACGATGTTTCGCTTGTATTAACTTCGCCCACCTTTCAGGACAAAAACAACTCGCTACACTGCTAACTTGTAAAAATATTGCATCGGTGAAACAGCACCATTGCTTTAGCAGAATAGTGCAAAATGAATGGTGGTATGTCTTGAGTACTAATTTATGTGATAACATTAGAAAAACAACGCGCTATTGGCCAATAAAAACTGAAAAAAAAACAATAAGAACTGCAACCGATTCCAGCTTACTTCCAACATATTGATAAAAAACAATTGTTAGAATAATACTCCACAAGATAGCAACCGAAGAAATTGCTGCAACTTCATTGTCGGCCAACACTTGTTGAGATGATTCTCCCAAAATTCCCATTCGGCTACATGGTGCATCACAATCTACAACATCGAAAAAATTATTAAAAAAAAAACTTATTCAAATTTTCGTGAAATCAGACCCAATAACCAAATCATCAGAGCTGATTTTAATTTGGTAACGTCGGGCAACAATTTTATTAAAATTTGCCCGATTAATGTTTATCAGGCAATAGCAATAAAATTCAACATATCAGATCTGATGATAATGTCTTAACAATATTTTAAAGATTTAAAAAATGGTCATTTCAAATCTTTTGGATCCAAAACCATGATTTTTGTCAAAAATGTAGAACCAAAATGGAAGTTATTGGTCACTTGAGGTCATTGATCAAGAGTTGGTCGCGATAGATACGTATATGCTAGTTTGTAACCACATGCAAATGTTTTCCCCCAAGTGCATTTTTAAACAGATTATAGAGAGCAAGAATAGCTTGCCTATAAAACTTCGCACAATTGAATCTCGAGCAGTATTTAAATCTCAACTAAAGACATACTATTTTCGCCTTGCATACCATGTATATCAGTTTCAATTGTACAAGAATGTAGTACCGTACTCTACCCTCAGTGTTATATACCTTATTCAAGTGATGTTGTTGGCTTCACACTGTTTAAATTTAGATGAATGTACTAATAATTGATGAAAGTGTTCCTTTACTTTACTTTAAACCTGTGTTTTTTGTTTATACTGCATGCTACTTTAAGCAGCTAATTGTGTGAAATAAGAAGCACATGCGTAAGCAGAACAAAGCACCAAATTATTACAATTAAATTATTATTATTGAAATGTTTTATTCAAAGTTCTTTTTCCGAAAACAAAACTCTTGAACATGCCTGCAAGTGTTGCTTCTTGTCCTGTTATAGCAAGCATCTTATGCAGCTATGTAATTTTCATGCAAATAACTAACAAGTGTGGATTCGAAGCATTGCCTTTTTTTTACTCTTTTTTTAAAATAACCCACGGTGTGTAATCACATTTTTACTTCACCTTGCACAATGCAGAGTTGCGTTCATTACAATTATCAAACACTGCGTTCCCTATTCTGCGAGAAGCTTTGAAATTGGCAATTTCTTACAAGTCATCTTTTTTTGATGTCATAAAATTTCCACGCGCTGGGTTGCAATAGCACAGAGTCAAGCAGATATCTGTTTTTGCGATCGAGGGTACTAGTAGAACACGATTTGAAGCACCTTTTTATTACCTCGAGTAGTTCTCATCTCAATAACATCAATCTCAAATAATGTCTCTCTAGGGCTATCACACCTCATATCAGTGGTGGTCATTGACTTGGGGGGGCCCCGGGCAAGGCGACGAAAAATGGGCCCTCTCTAAAGCAACACCTAATGCTACTGAAATAGTGTAGAATCAGCGCTGCTGGTTTGGTACTTAGCTCAACGTCGAAAAAAGGTTCCTACTGAATCGATGTAGCCAACCATCAGTAGATGTAGCCTACCATCAGTCTTAGTAAATCTGAGGGTGAACACAACTAAAAACTCTCACAATTAGCAGATCATGATATGAAAAGGTGAAAGTAAGGTGAACATGAAGCAACTGCTCATACTCACTGAGCCTAAGAAACATGGTGAATATTAGGCAACTGCTCATATTCACTGAACCAAAGAAACATGGCAGATACCTGGCATATCTAGCAGTATCATAACACTAATGAGTTAAACTTGTGATGCACTTCCAATTCTCGAACTTTCAGATTTTTGTGGTTGCGGTGCACTATCAAGCATAGATACACCAAATATGCAAATAAGTACTCCTTTTACTTTTTTTTCCTCTACACTTGCTAGTGTGTTTGGGTGTTAGCCCAGCGCCAGTATCATAGTGCCGCACTTAATAAATAAATTGATTCACCACAAATCATAGAACTTTGCACGAAGTTCTTATGTGTTATGAACATACAGGGTGTTTCACAATTACTGAAACAAAGCGATTGGGCACAAATTCAGGATTTTAAATGATACCACAATGATGATTACATTTATTGAAAGGTGAAAGGATAACATTTTATAATCTGAAACTGTTTATCTTCAAATCAGAAATAATATGTCAAGAAGATTCCTAGAGTACATGCTCCAGATGTCCACCGTTCTGTCGAAGGCATTCTTGAATGCGGCGTGCAAAGTTGTTGATAACACGCTCACATTCCTCCTGTGTAATGGCCTGAATTTTCTCGGTAATGGCTGCTTTCAAAGCTGCAATAGTGAGTGGGTTATCCTGGTAAATGTTGTCCTTGAGGAACCCCCACAAGAAAAAATCTGGAGGATTCAGGTCAGGTGAGTGAGGTGCCCATTCCACTTCAGCTTTGCGGCTGATGAGACGCTTCCCAAACTTTTCACGGAGCCAAGCCATGGTAACATTAGCAGTGTGAGGAGGGGCACCATCTTGCTGGAACCACTGTTCTTTCTCATCAAGGTCCTCATGCTTATCGAGCTCTCCCCAGAACTGCTCAAGCACTGGAACGTAGCGCTCTTTTGTCACGGTTACTGCAATACCGTGATCATCTTCAAAGAAAAATGGTCCGATGATACCATGCTTGGAAATGGCAACCCATGCTGTGCATTTTTTTGAATGCAAAGGGCGTCCAACGACTCTGTGAGGGTTCTTACTTCCCCAAAACACCCAGTTTTTAGAGTTAACGTGACCATTCAAGAGGAAGTGGACTTCATCTGAAAACCAGACATCATTCAAGAATTTCTCGTTATTGTCGATCGCTTCCGAAAACCACTGGCACATCGCTACCCTTTTTTCCTTATCATTCTTGGTTAGTTCATGCTTTACGTGGATCCGGTATGGATAAAGTTTTAGATCCTTAACCAGCATGCGCCTTACAGAAGAGACAGAAATGCCAAGTTCTTGGCTCCTTCGACGGAGAGATTTGCTCGAACTCCGACAGACTGACTCTTGAAATCTGCTGACATTGTCGGGGGTGCTGATTGCTATTGGAGGCCCTGAGGGCAATGAGCCCGCTACCCTACGATCTCCACAAGTGCCATGAGCTTCAAACTTCTTGACCAACTTGAAAATCTGACTCCTGCTGAACTTCCTTCTGAACCTTGCTTGAACAATCTTGAAAGACTTCGTTTCGTAATATGTCTTTACACAAAAGATCTTCTGCTCCATCGACCAAGGCATAATTAGACTATTTTTTGTTTAACGTATAAAAATGTTAACTATTTCGCTATGACAATCTAAAAACAGAAAAAGAATAAGGTCATTGGTAAAGGTTTTAGAAGCTGCCGCTTTGTTTCAATAATTGTGAAACACCCTGTGCAGTCTATCCTTTCTTATCCTTAATTTGAATAAAGAAAAATTTGTCGTAAGCTGTTCGCACAGCAGTCAGCACTTTAAAACTTAGTAGAACTACAGTATGGTAGCTTGTAAAACAAGACTTAGGCTATGCTGCCCACAATAATGGCATACTGGCATTCAAGACTAAAAACAGTTTCATAACACATTACTTATTAGGCCAAACCATATATGCTCAGAACCATAAAACTAGGCGTTTTTATTGAGAACTTTCAAGTGGTAAGCAGTGAGCACTTTATTTTACTGTACAGAATGTAGGCTATGTCATATCTCGACACCACAACTGCCATCATTTAACAGACATTCAAACTGGGTGACATGCAAAAGTTAAATACAAATCTTGAAGTTACAGTACTGTGTAGTAACAACACTTTTAAAACTCAGCTCCTAACTGGCTGCCTTGCAACTTAAAAAGCAGAAAAGCAAGTTTCTAAAGACTTAAGTGAACACTTTAATCTTAATAAACACACAAACTGAGGGGGTGGTGCATAATGAATACTAGTAATTCCTACTACACAAAATAAAAACTAAAGTACTGCAATGCGCAAAAATTAGACAGAAGTAACTGCTACACGATCTAGCCCATCATGAATTAGAGCAAACCACAAACTTACTTTACTACACCCTGAAACCCATTTGGCATCTAGAACAGAGCAATTCCAGTACTAGCTTTTCTCAAAAAATAAACAAAAATGATAATTACATACCCGTAGAAAATAGAAAGTGCAGTAGACTGTAGTAGTCTTTATTAGGTTTTTACTAGCCTTAGTGTGTTAGCATACTGAACATCTGAAAATTTAAATGCTTACAACATAGTACATCTTATTGTGCTTCCCAAAAGAGAAACAAAAAAAAAAACAGCTCTTGCAAGAAACTAAAAATAAGGTAAAAAGTACTAATAACTAAGACGGAAACTAAAAAATAAAAAAGTTAAAATCGACAGTGAGGAACACTGAAAATAGTACAACTTTAGATACAGCACTGAGCATTGGAAAAATTGCTCAAGCTCAAAAAATCTAGGCCTATGTCATACGTTCTACAGCAAAAACAGAAAAATTCTAAAATGCGGTTATCTACTAAGAGGATAACATCTGTTAAGCACTCTAGATACCTACAGCCATTTCTAAATGTAGCCATATAAATATGTTGCCACTATACTATATAAATATCGTTACAGGGAGTAGCACCACAATAGCGATAGGCAATTTTGCTGCTTTTATAAGTTCTTCTCAACTGTAAATTGCAAAACTGTACAAAACTTTTTGTACAAGCAAAACTCTAAACATATCAACAAACTGGTAGGCTCCCTTCTCATTCAGCAGTAATGGTGTGAAAGGATTTCTTAACAGTAAACAATATAAGTCGATAATATCGGTGCTATAATTAAGCAATAAGTCAATGGTGCAATAAGCATACAAATATTTTAAAGCAAACGTTGTTAACTCACATTGTGGCAAATATAGTTTGCTATGCAAATTCGTACTGGTACTCGTTTAATAAGAATATACCGATTCTAAATAGTTTTGTAGATGTTGCTTGCTTTCATTGTTATATTAAACAGGCTATTACTACTACAACGTGACATTGCCGGTTAGTCTTATCAGTAGATTTGCAAGAACCATGAAACAGAAACTGCAGAACTAGCAGCATAGCATTATTCTCACAGAACACATATGACTAACACTACCAAGGCTGTAAAGCTGCGGGACCTTACCAAAACTTATTTTCAGTACGTGATGTTACCCACTATTTATATTTTTGGTCGAAAGCACTGTGTCAAAAGGCTAGCAAACTGCATGCTGACAAACCGTTTACTCTTGATCATTTTCTCACAAGACCTATGGCTAATACCACGTCTGTGAACGGATATCCAGCACCAGTAAACTGCAAATGCTTTGGGCTAGGCATTTTTGGACACTTAAAACGCCACCCTTTGCAAAGTGCCTCTCAACAAAGAGCCCTCTGCAAAAAGCCTTCAGTAAAGAGTCCTTTGCAAAATGGGGCCCTTCTAGTCTAAGGAGCTTTTGGCAAAGAAACCATTCAAACAGGGCCCTCTGCAAAGTGGCGTTCCTCAAGAAGGCATCATGCATAAAGCCTCTTCCATAACCAAAAGAAGCCTTTTTTGAAGAGACTATCCAAAAAGGCCCTTTCTCATAATGTCAAATGGGCCTTCTTCATAAGAATCTCACTAAGAGGCCCTCTTCATACAGCCACTACAAACGGGCCCTCTGTATGTCCTTCCCATAAAAGACGCTCCACAAAGGGGGCCTTTATTTGTACAGGAATGCACAAATAAGCGCCCTTCCAAAAATGTTCTTTCCAAAAGAGCTCTTTGTAAAGGTTACCCAAAAGGAGCCTCCAATGGGGCCCTCCACAAACGGCCCCTGATGCCTCAAATTTAATGCTGGTACGAATAAGGTTCTACAGTAAACGTAAATGAGCTGCAAAAATTTGGGGGACATATGTTGCGAATCTTTTTTTGGGGGGCCCATGCAGCACATGAAATCAAGTGGGGGGGCCCCGGGCAAATGCCCGGCTTGCCCATGCTAATGACCACCACTGCCTCACATCCCTTTGGCCACTAATAAAAACTCAAGGCTGCGTAATCTCCGCATCACTCCTTAGTGCTATCAGTAATCATACCCCCTCATCCCTTAATCACCACATCTTTTCATGCATCATCCAACCCAGGGCTGCAAACTTGATAGATTTTTATTCAAATTCAAGATCAGCTTATTTAAACGAGTGTGAGTTCTGTAATTTAATTTTTTCGAGTTTAAGTTCGCCAAAAATATCAAGTTTTTCAAGTTTAATTTCATTTTAACAAAAACACCGAGTCTACTTTTTGACTTAATCGTTCTCATTTTACATACACCATGCTGTTTTTTTATGCTAATCTACCCTGCACAATCAACGAAAAATGCTTTCCAACGATTTTTTAAAACCTTCAGTTCTTTTCTGTGAACTCGAACTTGATCAGTTTTATTTAATTTCGAGTTCAGAAAAACTGTCTTTTTGAGTTTGCAGCCCTGATCAATTACCACCCCATTATTTGAATCCAATGACTTTATATTTGCAATTTACCATATTTTTCAAACTATAAGGTGCAGGATCAATGAATAACCTTTAATGCTTTCATTTTTTTATGTAAAATAATATAGCCACAAGCTTATCGGGCATATACGAAATCAATCGTAAATTATATACGACTATTTTATTTATTAAAATTGATTTCACCCCAGCGGGGCATTATCAGTTAGATCTTATTCAAATAGAATCAATAGGATCTAACTGATGATGCCCCATTGGGGTGAAATCGATTTTAATAAATAAAATAATAGTATATAATTTACGACTGATTTCGTATATGCCCGATAAGCTTGTGGCTGTATTACTTTACTCATCCCTAAATGCGAAGTCGTCGGAATTTCTTCTTTCTTCTCGTGTGTGTGATTTGCACCCAAAACATGGCCTCAAACAATTTTTTTATGTAAGGTGCACCACATGAAATGTATCCTAAAAAGGTCAAAAAATTGTAAAAGCTTAAAATAGCGTTGAATTAAATTGTAAAGCGAAAAAGAGTATAACCTAATGCAGATATAAGGCACACCTTCAGTTTTTTGAGTGCGCTTTTTGGTCCGAGAAGTATGGTATTTCGCTACGGTTTACTATTTTAAATGTTTAACGTGTACCAGATATTCTATGTTAATGTTTTGCAGAATTTTGATCAGAAGTATTATCATTTGCATAATGTATAATATGTCTACAGAATGTCTGTAACATACATATTTTGCTTAAAGTGCTGAATGGTTAAAAGCACAGTGATGTATAAAATCAAAAATGCTATTTTTAATTCTAAACAACTATCAAGTAGAAGATTGAACTTTGGTGATGTATGCAATATTCTGTTTTCAAGGACATATTTTATTTTCAAGAATAAACAGAAGCAAATATCATACTGAAAAGAAGTTAATATGCTATTTGAATATAGCCACAAAAAATAATAAAACCAAGAAATATACACATGTTCTTGACCATGTTTCTTTAATATTTGATCTAAAAAAAATTACCAACAGCAACAAAATTACGTGAGTCGCCAAATGCTGTCCCACGAGTCATCAAATTCATTGAAGATCCATTCCAAAAAACTTTTGAAAAGTTCTACGGTAAATAGCTTTGAAAATCTGTTTAAGTTATACTATATAACTGTGTTAAGAAATCATTGTGATTGCATAAAATGTACAGCTACTTTTATATCACTGTAAGCACTCTTCAGTTACCAATACATGCAGGCATTTAGGGTGAATTGTTTAAATAATAGATACTATTTCTGGAACACACTGGAAATAAATAGTGATGAAAGTAGTTCAAAGATTTTGAAATTAAGTTGATGGAAGTCTGAGTTTAAAGTACAGTACTGGACTAGGAAAGCATGAAAGTTCATCAATTTTTCTGTATTTTTGATGATAAAAGTGGCCATTTTGTAGATTTCCATGAGTTATTGCTTATCATTTATAGCCGCTGGTTGCACTTTTTATTTATACCCAGCAGTAACGTTATGAAAATTTATAGTACTGTGTTATTATTGCTTTTAGTTCACAAAAATTATCTTGTCTAGCACATTGCAGAAATTTTTGTAGCTTTGTTAACCATTTTTTACAATAATGAAGTTATTTATATGCTTAATATTCTGATTTCCGAATGTTTTTCAGAAACAACGAATATGAAAAAGAATCTAGAGCTATCTTGCATCATGGAAGAAAGTGTAATGTAAAAAAAAATGCTGCGCTATATCTACTATGTCATTCGATCTACAAACTAAAGAAAATGCTTTTCTTTGCTGAAAAGAGAGCGTTCAAAAGAACACAATACTTTAAAAGGCTCTCTTGCCATTTTGTTGTAAAATGGTTTGTGATATGTCACTGCCAATTTTTAATTTACATCAGTGAAAGGTTGAATTTTTCTCTATCTTATTATCTTACCAGTAGGTATGATTTTATTTTTGAAGCCTGTGGTGTATTTGCTGTTCAAACATGCCAGACCAATTTGTGTGACCTATTACCATTTGTTCGTCCATACTGAAACGGATGTTTTGTGAAAACTAAAAGAGCATTCAAGTTCTGTTGACTAAAACGTTGAGAAAAGTCTTCCTCACCAATTTAAAGCTTTTAAAGTCCTACTGTTTTCAAGATATTGTGGTTTAAAATTGACAATTTTTATCTTCAGTAATTACTAATGCCATTTTGTCACGATTATGTGATAAAGATTTTATCTTTCCTATATATTTATTTACCTTAAAAATTTCATGTGTCCAGGTTTAAAGGGTAAAAAGTTTGAATTTCAAAGGGCCCCGTTTGGGGGAAACCCTCAATTTTGTTAGATTTAGTTTATTTTTAATACCTTCCTATTTTAAAAATGTGATCCATCTAGCTCAAATAGTCGAAAAGGTCAAAATTTTGGTGGTCTGCTTTAGGGGCCCCCCTCATTTCGATATCCCCAAATTTTGTCAAATTTTATCTTTTCTTCATATTTGTCTACCCTGAAAATTTCAAGTGTCTATTGTTAGTGGTTAAAAACTTTGAATTTTGGCGGCACCATTTGGGTGGGGTCCCATTTTGGTACTCCCTTTTCAAATTTTAATCTTCCTAATTACAAAACTGCCACTCAAAAAATACCCATTTTGTTCATGATTTTATGACAAGGAGGTCAAAAAAATCATGATTTTTTACGAAAATATAACCTGGTTTTATATGAAATTTTTTGACCGTTTTTATGAAATTTTATGACACTTATTGTCAGTCGAAAGCACAATACAGAGATGTGCAAAACTGACGATTATATAACTACTGTACACAATAATAAATTGACATTTATTGTTTATTATTTCATTGGATATTAAACGTATGTTGAGATTACAGTGATTGCTCCAGACACGACCCCCATACAGACAGAAAGGCTGCAGCGGAGGACTACTACCTCTCTGATATACCCCCTGCCAATCTCTGTGTTTGGACTGACGGTTCTGTCCTGACGAATTAAAAACCTGGTGGTGCAGGAGTCTTATTCTATGCGACATCTGCAAGGACTCAACATTACTTTCCTTCCCCGACAGTCCAATTTCATCCAGCTTCACAGCAGAGATCACAGCCCTCCGTCATGTTCTTGGATGGTGCTTCCAACATCACTCCACTTGCCCATTCATCTCCATGGATGTCTTTACAAACTCCTAGTCCTCCCTTCTCCCTCCTGAATTCTGCCTCCAACTTCCTTGCCCCGAATGCTGTATGGACATTCTGTTCCTCTATCACTGCCTATCTGGTTTGGCCCAACTGTCCTTCCATTGGATCTTTGGCCATTGCGATATATGTACCAATGAAATCACGAATCTGCTAGCCAGACTGGCGACAGCATTCCCTCCTCCTCCCTGCCCTTGGGTTTGCTTGTCAGCGCGTACCAGTAACTCTCTCAACTCCTCGTGGAGGCGCTCTGTCAAGCTAGACAAAGATCTCCTTCTCTTTCAAGTTCTTGATGTCTTGGCTGAGGAACTGGTACTCCATCGTAACATATGTTGTGCCCTCTTTCACCTTTGTTGCAATGGGCATAGCCTATAATTATTATCGTCTTGCAATAAATTAAACGAATGCAACAAACCAAACGAAAAGTGCTCTATAACCAAGGTTTACTTTATCTATGTTGGGCTTATTACTGCTTGCATAAACAAATTTTTCTTACGGTACTGTAAAACTGAACCAAATTCAACTTGAATTTATATAAAAAATGCTATTGAACAAGGTAGGAATTAACAAATAAAACTCCCAAACTTGGCTTCCATGACAGTAAAACTTGCAGGATCTTTTTCAATAGCACTAGACAGCCAACAACTGGATGGTATAATTTGGTCATTAGCTGAAGTAAAGAAACAACACATGCAACTAGGCAATCCAAATCACGAGTGTCTGTTGGCTGCTGGGTAACTAGCACACTTACTTCTAAAGGCCAGTAGGCCACATGGCAACAAATTAACGACGATGACTGAAATATAAAACGTAGAGCACTAAGTTCCCTGCACTGGCATCATTGTTTAAAAAATACTGTAGCTATAATAGAAAAAGTTGACACATCACTACTTTTCGTTTTTCTACAGGTAAATTTATGATTTTTTCTGTTAGGGAAGCAAGAGGTAAGGTAATAGGCCTACTGATACTGCGGAAGATTTCCTTTGATACCTCATTTACATCATATACAGTAAAATTGATCTGTAAAAGAATAAAGAAACGTAAAAAGTCCGTGAATTCCTAAATTTGTCCACATTCAATAACAGCTACATTTTCAATAGGCTACGCTACAATAGGCCTATATTGCAGAGGTATCCAGTACATGGTACTATTGTACTGCAGTACTATTTTAGTACTGCTACCGTCATTACTTTTTAAAATTATACCACTAAGTATCGGTAACGCAGTACTTTTTCCAGCTTTATGAGGTATTTTCGCGTGGCACTTTCAGTTCCAAAAGAACTCCGTATAAAATTGGATTGCGCGATGATGGTAAATTGAACCAAGAGAGTCAAGTTCTTTCAACCCACAGCGAACCGAGGGGAGTTTTGAGAGCCGAAACCCCTCTCCCTTTTGGAACTCAAAAAACAACATAATTTGTTGATACAACGTATTTTGTAACACTTTGCTATATTTACTTTAAACTATATAATCACTTAAGTTGTCGTTAATCATTTAAGATGTTGTTTCAGAACTCTAATTAATTGCAGCACAATTTTCACCAAGCAATTGAAATTTTTTCATTTGTTTCACCTACAATATTGCTAACCCAAACATTGCATAACTATGTATATTTGATCCATAGATATTGAATAATGCAAGTATTACGCCCGATACTTAACTTCTGAGCAGAACAAAGCTTGACACTAAAGAGACTAAGGGCCATTTAGTGAAAAAAGTTGCCCTCGTGTAAAAAAAAACTACTTAGCCAAATGCACTTTTGCAAAAAAAAAAAGCAAACAAATCCGCTGTTTGAAGATGAAAGCTGGAACAATATTTTATTCAAATCTTGAGATTTTTAATCTGCAAAAGTATTCAGAAATTAAAAAAAAGCTTTTAATAGTGACAAAGCTATCATTTCCAAACGTTTTTTTCTATATTTTTGAATTGACTTCATAGTATTTTAGGTGATTTTTGCAGCATAACACATCATAATAACAACCCATTGTCTATTTTATGGGGCACCAAGTGTATACCAACATTTCCGGTACTTTTTCTCGCATGTTTATGAATAAATGGTCACTATTGAATAAATATAATATTTAGTCACTATCAAATGAGAAAGTCTTTTTCAAGGCTATCCATTTACTAAATAGGTTATGAACAAATAATCACTATTTAATGTTCAATAAATAGTGAACATTTATTCATAAGCAAACATGCAAGAAAAAGTACCGTAAACGTAGGTATACACTTGGCGCAGCAGATACTTTTGTATATTTGTTAGTGGAGCGTGATGGAGCACTCTCGGCTGCTCTTTCATGCACTCCATGTTTCCAACTACTACAGCATCCTTAGTTATGAACTGTTAAAGCACTTGTCGTCTTGTACTTTTAACATGTTGCATGCGGTAAGAAACACATGACAAATTGCCCAAAAAATTATTTGCCCTTGTTTTAACAAATCGCTGATTCGCCGAAAAAAATCGGCTTAATGGGAACACTGATTGAGAGTAGCTTTTTACCAGTGCTCATTGAGAGCAGACTTGCAAAAATTATAATTGTGATTGACAAAATTGTAATTAATCACACGACTTTGCTGTAATTGTACCTGTAATTGAAGATTTTCAAAAGTTGATAATTGTAATTGCAATTAAAAATTTTTTTGCTGATTTTCAATTACAATTACTCTATTATTCTTTAAGATAGATGATAGCCAAATGGGTGTGAACAATATCAATTTTCCTCCGGCTGCAAATTGATATCGATATTTTCTGCCGATTGCAATCCCATTTGACGTCACAAACCGAACATCAAAGCAGGTAAGGGATAGTTAGAGTTAGGTTTACAGATAGGGTTAATCATATTTCATAACCTAAACTTAGCACCTACAACGAACCGTAAGCCAAAAATTAGCCTAACATAGAAGTGGCTTATGACGTCAGATGTGACTGTAACCAGTGGTAAGTAACCATTGTAACTTCAATCCTATTTGTGATATTAAGATTTTGTGTGCTTTTTTGCTTGTTTGCCATTGTGTGCATGTCAAAGCTACACTGATAGTTCTATTTTGTATGATTATGCTAAATATGTGAGAGTATTGGTGAAAGTTAAAATAGTGTTAAATACAAAAAAGGAGTCTTTAATGATGTCCTTGGCTTCGAGGACGTCATTGAGGACACATTTTGAAGTTCTTGGCCTTGGCCTCGAAGCTCAAGTCCTTCGCCTCAAAGCCAACAAGCCTTCAAAAATGTCCAGTCCTCAGCTCAAGGACAGCATCATTTCTTGATTGGATGAAAAGAAAAATAACCAGACAAAAAACAATCTAAACTTCAAGCCTGTCAATTTGTTTCAGTTCTTCATTAATTTAAAACAATAATGCAATGTGATAGCCAAGTAATAAACTTTATTTTAAATGGCCTTGTGTGAAACCTCTAATCGGAGAATGGGGTGGCAAAAGGCAGTGTAGAATCTTTTTTTTTTATCCAATGCAGGTCGTACAAACAGCAAAGCACTAAAACCATCCAGGGTCATAACAAAAGATTCAGGGGTCCAGACACAAGCATTTTTGAGCTGCTAAAGCAAAAACATGACCGTGCCAATCTGAGTGCGGATTCAGAAGAAAGTATTACGTGATTGTGAAATGTAACACAGTAACCTCTTATACTAAATACGTTAGTATATCCCTGATATAACTAACAAAACCATCTTGAGAACAACTTGTTCTGAAAATACATGAGCAAATAATGCGAAGAATTTGTTTTGAGATAAAGAGCAATTCTATAATCACTGACCATCGGTCTGGGAGCAAAGTCTTATCCCTTGAACGATTTTGGCGTTGAAAATTGCTGCAAAGAATACCATGTACTAAATTACTGTTTCTGTATCTGCAAAAAGGCTGCATGAAGAATTATTAAAAAAGCAAGTGTAAAATTAAATATAACATTAAATTGATCGTACGCCTAAAAAAGATGCGAGCTGCATGTAAAATCAATTTTTCACACGACGTCATGAAGATAAGGAAGTGAAGCTCCGGAAAAAAACTTGGACATTTTTAGAAAAAAATAATGATTCATTATGTTTACGTTTCTACAAATTGTGGGCCTTTTGAAGGGGGGCTTGGGAATAATTGCAAATGTCTTCAATGCCTTCCTCCTTAATACAGCAATGTGGGAATCTTCAGGTTACACTTTGCAGTCAAATACCTTATGCTAAATTTTATGAAGTGTATTGTGGCGAGTGAAACATGCTCGTTGCTCTCTCATTCATTGATAGGTAATATGCATTAGATGCAAAAACATAGAGAGACATCATGCGCACTAAAACATAAAAAAAAAAGATTGGCTTAAAGTGGTTTAAACTTTGAAAAAAATTGGGAAAATGGATTGAAACTTAAAAGTTTTTCTAACTTAACTTTAACGGTATTTTCTTAGTTGAGCAATTTATATCAAAAGTCACTAAAATTACTATTTTTGGAAAACAAATCACTAAAATTGTTCTACGGAAGCATGGTGACTTTGCCCTTTTCCCCAAAACCCCGCTATTTTTTTTTTTTTGAAGGACTTGAGTATGCAAATACCGAGTACGGTAGCACAATTTATTTTAAAAACATAAATTTACAGTATTTTGCAATACTTTTAGACAAAAATATTATATTCGCTAATCACTATGTAACGTTTAAAAACTATGACAATATTTTTAAAAAATTCTGCAAAAAGAAGTCGTTTAACCAAACAATAAGGTTTGTGTTGGAGAAACTACAAAAAAGTGGGGATCTATAAAAATTAATCAATGGGTGTTTGCACTGGGGTCTCAACTGAGGAAGTTAAAGCCTTAAAATTGACCATTTAGACGTTTAGATTTTAGCTATTCCCATTCACGAGTTACGGCCTTAATTGTTTCATTGCCACGAAACCGCTAGGGAACATCGTCAACATTGTTGGTAACACGTTAAACTTCAAAGTTTCATTTGTTATTTTTAGAAACTACAGTTTTCGAATTATTATCAAAAGCTTAACGAAATACAATTATCTCAACGACTTTCGTGCTAAAAAATAATGGAAAATTTGCCGACCATAATTAAAAAAATTGTGTTCTCAGTCCTTGGCCTCAAAAAGTCAGTCCTAGGCTTCAAATTTTTTTGAAGTCCTTTGCCTTGGCCTCAAAGGCAGTTTCCTCAACTTTACCTCTGATTAAATAGTAGTTGTAACTTGAAGTTGTAATGTACACGATTTCAACTTTTTTACAATTTTTAATTGTGTTAGGACTTTTTCTTTGCACAAATAATTGCAGTATGATACCATGGTTTAGCTCAAACCATAATGTTGCTGGAAGCGATATGAATTCAATAACGTACTTGACAGTTGCTTACAAATTAAATTATGTATCGCAAAAATTAAAGTTAAACAAAGATTGATGGAAGAACAAAGAGAAAGAAAAATGGGGCTTTGATAGGTCTGGTATAAGCAAACTTTGAGGCTTCCTATGTAAGAGAATTGATCGCAATGTTTTGAGAATCTTTTTGTTGTAATTGCAATTGAATTACAGTTACTTGAACTTAAATAATCGCAATTGTAATTGAAAATTTTAGGTTATAATTCTAATTAAAGCAAAACCAAGCAATTTTTCCAACCCTGATTAAGAGTACCTTCTAGTAGTTCTAAATTGCTTTTTAAAGTGTACTATCCTTAAGAAAATATCTTTAACATTATTATAAAAAAAGTCTAGTTCAGGGGCGCCCAAACCCCAAAGTTTTCTAGGAGCAGGCCACATAACATTTTTTTCTAACCTTTAACAAGGCGCACAATTCTTACAAAATGTTTGAATAAATTTTATCCAAATATAGCTGATTTAAGTTTTGTATCTTTGACTTATTCCAAATTAAATATTTTTTTAGCCAAAGTTGACCTATAACAAAGTTAAATATCGTTTTATGATAACCAAAAATTAAAGTTTCTTTAATTATATGGAAGAACACACAATAAACACAGTCCTATCTATTACACAGCACCATCATATTCAGATTTTGCTAAGGGAGGGGCTTCAACCAAACCTAACATTTTTCAATGTCGAAGTTTCAACAATATCTAGCACCCAACAAGTTGAATAAACTGCTGTGCGATTAAAATGCATCATGAACATCATCAGGTTTCTCTCCCAGATTCTAGATGGTTTGTATGATTTCGTGGAAAAAATAGTCTTTGTAACAATTTAGTTTTAACACCATTTGCAAAAATTTTTCTTTTCAGACCCACTTCAAAGGTTTGAATTGCCAAACCAATTCACCTCCCCTAATTGGTCAGGTCCAAAACATGTATAAAAGTTAGCATATTTGGGCAAACCTTCAAGTAACTTGGCTGAATAGAAAAGCTTCAGCGCACACAAAGCCTGTTGCTCGATAGTTGCACTACTAAACCCATTTTCTACAAACCACAAAATATACAGCTGTGAACCTTATTTTATCAATGCAAACTGTGTGGTTAAAATAAAAATTATTTAATCAAAAGAAAATAGTAATAGTATTCCGTAGCTACTGTAGTGACCAATGAAACACAAATTTTGCTACTTTCTAAAGTAATCATAGCACTATCATTAAGCAAAAAATTCATAGAAATTTATTGCAATTAGTGATTGAAATCAGAGTAAAAAAGTAAATATAGCACTATTATTAAGCAAAAAAATCACAGAAATTTATTGCAATTAGTGATTGAAATTAGAGTAAAAAAGTAGTGTCCATAAATCAGACAAAAACATTGCAAGTATTGAAAAAAACTTTAAAAGCAATCTCGAAATCAATTGCCAGTCGCAAAAAGTTGTGCGGGGCTGCATATACAGCCTGTAAGCCACACTTTAGGGAGCCCTGTTCTAAATAGAACAGTCAATTGATAACATGAATTTATGCAGCCTGGAAAGAATCTTGGAAGATAATTTATGCCACAAACGGACTTAGAGCAAAAAAATTGAACCCAATAAACTCATACACAATAATAAAGTAAAAACAGCAACTACTTTTGAAGCATTACCGTACTTCATTTGTTTTACATAAATCAAAAAAAATGTCTTAATCAGAGGTTGATATCAGGGTTTCGAAAAGTGTTTGAAAATAGAGTTAAGAGCAAATAAGATTACCACCGTACAAAAACATTTAAAATTAAAACCCAACAGTCTGTTTCACTTGAAAATGGGATCATCAGATAAAACTTGTTTAGAATCTAATTTTTAGAATTGCTAAAAAAAACTGTAATTTTAATGTTTTAATACTGTGGTAATTTGCAGTGAAATATTTCAATGATATTGTACTTGCTCAATGATTAGTTTAAGCTTTGTTGGTTGCACACCCATAAACACTATGTGTGTGTTGGTATGACCACCAAAACAGAAAGAATTTTACTGTGTGATGTATTTCAAACATAGTTACTAGTTTTTGCTTTTAACAAAAAAATACGTCTTTTTCAAGATTAATCATAAACACTAGGGTGCTTACAAAACCTCACTACTTTTTAAAACTTTTAGTACTTCTTACCTGTTGTCAAACTGTTCATTTTAAGAAAAAAAAAAGGATATACAAAAATTATTGAAATCCTACAAAGTCTAGGGGGTCCTCTGGGCAGTTTACATGAATCATTGTGAAAATAACCAAAAACGACTTTTATTTCTTAATTTTTTATGTTTGTATGATAATTTTTGCTGCTATTCAAACTAAATTGATTATGTTCACTTTGAATAATAATATTTGAAGTTTCTCTTTAAAAAAACCATCACATGCATTTAATTTTCACAGCAATTTTTGAAATATAAGAAAACACCAACACTACTGATGTTCATAATGTGTGTAATTCTAGATTGCATGGACCATGAATATGGTATTTAGTGTTTTAAGGCCAATCACCAATCTAACCGATAATTTAACCATCTAATATACAGCTTTGTCTATTACTTATTGCCTAATAGCACATACAGGTATCAAATGCTTAATTCTATCACCAGAATCACCCCATTATCATTCCACACTAAAAAAATCAACCCATATGACTTATACAAGAATATAACTTAACTTTTTTTTGCAATATTTACACTTTCTCTTTGAATCAGTGTTAAAGAGTAAGGCAATACAAGTGTAATTTATTCCTTTTTAAAAATTAAGCATGTTTTTAGGCCCTTAAGTTACATTAGCTAAGGACTTTGTCTTTAAAAATGAAAAATATTACAGCCATTAGCTTATCGAGCACATATGAAATCAGTTACAGTCAATATACTACACTACTAAAATATATTACCGTACTACCTAAAATTGATTTCACCCCATTGGGACATTATCAATTAAACAGTTAAATCTTTTTCAAATAACATATCATCTAAAACATGGCCTTGACCAAGTCTTAAGCAATGTAGATAAACAACGCTATTTACATCATTCCAATATGCATGTTTTGGGCTGATTTTTCAAATAGTTGTTAGCTTGACGAGTTTTCTAATTCAGTTTTAGTAAGGTGCCTAAAGTTGCTTCAACTTAAGATAATATTCAGCATGTGTGAATACTGACAATTTTGAATCTCCTGTTTAGAACTATTTTCTCACTATGCATAACGTTTTCAAAATAGTTTTGAGAAAATTTGTGGGCTCCTGAGTTTTACTCCATTTTAGCTCATTAGCACAGCTACTAAAATATTTGAGGCATTAACATTTTTAACAGTCATCTGCTTAGAAATCAATATTTTTCAAAGGAAGTTAAGGTCACTTTTCAAAACATAAAAATTCATCTATGTCAAAATACTAAATTTTTTAAAGTCTGCTTTATCAAACTTAAAGTTTGATGCAGCATTTAGGAACAACTGAGATGAGGTTGAGGTCACAATGCTGCTATCTTTTTTGAATCATTTTCTACATCCTAACTTGCATTTCCTAACCAAGAGAATTTTGTTCATGTGAGCTACCAAATTGTCATCATAAAGATTTTTTGCATTGTTTGGTAGGACCATTAATGTTGACGTTAATGACTTATTTATCAAAGTTTCAACATCAGCAGAAATAAATGGAGGCAAAAACCACTGAAGAAAAGCACTTTAATTTTGACATTTGAGGTGTAGATGCAATTCTATAGTTTGGTAAATATAGCATACCACTAGTTTTGCTTTAAAGTGCAGCTATTTTAGAAGTGCATTTTATGTTACACCTGAACAACATCCAAAAATAAAACGCTCAAGCACCTATATCAAAGTTTCACAAACAATTTCTAAAAAATTCACATTATTATATTAAAACCTTCAGATCTGGATAAATTAGGAAGTGACTAAATAGCGCATTGTCATACGCTAGGGTGCTAATTTCGCCTTAAATTTTTGTTTTACTTTTTACCGGTGTTCAAAAGGTGTGATTTGTATAAAAAAAATCTTCTCTGTAAAATATTTTTGAAAACAATCAATTTCTAGAAGGTTCTCCTGCAGAATTTCATGAACCATTGTGAAAATAAACTAAAACATCTCTAACTTCTTAATCGTTCATGCTAGAAACTTTATTTTGGGCTCCATACCCACTAATTCAAACCTGACGATGCTTTTGGAGTACATTAAAATGTGATCGAATTTAAGTGTACTTTGACTCTGGCATAATTTCACAACGGAGCACCAAAATTACTGTATTGCAGCAATTTTTCATGGTACATAATACAGTACTTAACAGTAATATGTCACCAAATCAACTTTTAGTATGAGGTGACAATGGTGATATTAGAAAGTTTTACTGCTTTCTTATGACGAAATGTTAACTGTGTATTAGGGTGCTTATAAAACCTCACTATTTTTCAAAGTCATAAAATTACTTTTTAGCTGCGCTCAAACTGTTGCTTTTAGAAAAATAGGACATACAAAAAATTTTGAAATCCAACAAGGTCTAGAGGGTTCTTTGGGCACTTTACATAAATCATTGCAAACATAAACAAAAACGGCATTGATTTCTTGATTTTTTTATGTTAGAAAGGGGTCATTCCATGCCAACTGATCCAGAAATTTTGAAAAATGTCACCCACCCTGTTTTATTTTGATATAAATTTGTTGGTTTGTAGAACTTTTGGTCCTGATTCCAAAAAACTAAATTTTTTTTGAAATCGGTCAACTGTAGCAAAAGATTTGGCTGTTCAAAAATTGAAATTTTGTGATCGCTCAAGCAGAAAAAAATTGCCAAAATTTAAGCATACAATTTGAATTGTCCATATCTCGGTTAATTTTCAGTGGTTACGAGTGTTCTTTTCAAGATTGGTTCTCCATATCCTGATGAACACCTTCAGAGGTCGTTTGACCTTTGTAACATCTGGAGTTGACCTTTGACCTCTTGTTTGATATGGTCAATTTTAAAAATCACTCAGGCGTGACAAAATTTTGATTGCTTGTGGCTCATTGATGACAGGGAGCATCATCAAGTGTAAGGTATCATATGAAAGGTCTTGACAAGGGCTTTCCAATAAAACAATAAAATTTGTGGGTTATTGCTTCTAACATGTGATAAAATTGCTAAAAATTCAAATTACAAAAAATTCAATGCTGTCATGAAAACTGTCAAATTAGGCTTTGTACTGAGGTGTTTTATAATAAAAAAAATGCTATTAATCAACTAGCCCTACACAAAAACATTTTTGTCAATTTGTTATTTTAACTACACTAGTGATAATACTGGTGTTAACTTCTTCAATTATGTTCTAAAATGCTTTAAAACTTTAGATTGTTGCAATGGATAGATGTAGAGTTGGTACTGTTTTAGAAGCTAGCTGTTTTAAAAAATCTTTTCGATCTCAACAAGACTAAATTATTTCATTTAAAGATTTGACCATTGAAGAACAAGAAATTTTACAAGTTCGAGCAGAAGCCAAATGCGAGTTCAGTAGTGAAACTTCCTTGACATCAATTTGTGCCTTTCATAAAAATAATTTTCTCGACAATTACTCTCATTTTCACAAAACTTGTAGCAACATATTTCAAATCCACAAGAAGCCTATTCGAAACTTAACTCTTGGCATAATTTCCTACAATTGGTACAAACAAGTCAAAAGATTCTGGTATAGATCTGGATATTGTTCCTGGTAGAAAACTATGTTGCAACTGTAGAAAAAAATTGGAAGCTAAAATTTCAAACATTGCTACAAGTTCAACCAATTTTGATTCCTCATCAAGTGGAAGTGAGGTCGAAGAAATTCATTCTGAAATTGAAGTGAACTCATCTTTGTCATCACTAAATGAAAGTCTTCAAACTTTGGGCGAATCACTTATAAAGCTGCACTCTGTTGGATTTGATAGAAAAACAGGTTATTGAAAAAGAAAGCTGAAAAAAATCAATGACAGTGTGAAGTCAAAGTTGTGCAAAGTACTTCAGGTTGATGAACTGCCAGAACAAGAAGCACAAAATGAAGAAGAAGAAAATGAAATTCAGAATGCTTTTGAAAACATGATATTTAAAGTTAAAGAAAAACTTCAAAATCCAACTTCGACTAGGGCTGAAAAAATTCATGTTCTAACATTGGCTCCGGAAACTTGGTCAAGAAAAAAAGTTTCAAATGTTTTTGAAGTAAGTGAAAGATTGGTATGAGATGCTAAACAGCAAGAAATACAGAATGTAATTTTTTCTCTTCCACCACCTCGAAAGGGAAAAACACTGTCACCAAAAACAGTTGAAAAAGTGACAAAGTTTTATGAAAACAATGAAAACAGCAGAATAATGCCAGGAATCAAAGATCGGGTTAGTGTGAAAAAACATGTCTATCAACAAAAACGTTTGCTTTTGTGCACTCTGAAAGAATTGTATAGTCTCTTAAAGAACAAAACCCTTCGATAAAAATTGGATTTTCCAAATTTTGCGAATTACGACCTAAATGGTGTCTCAGTGCAGGGTCATCTGGAAAACATTCAGTGTGTGTCTGTACTATCCACCAAAATGTTGTTCTTTTGATTCATGCAGCTCATCTAGACGAATCATTCAAAAATTTACTGAGTTCAGCAGTTTGCAGCAGGGAAAATCGTGACTGTATGCTTCAGCGGTGCAACAAGTGCCCAGGATTTGAATCTGTTTTGAAACTCTTGGAATCAAAATTGGAAGACTTAGATAAAATCATTAACTTTAAACAATGGGAGTCAGTGGATCGAACTGATCTTATTACTCAAAGTTTTTCAGTGTCAGAGTTTATCCAATTATTAACAAACAAACTGGAAGATTTGGCCCCTCATCGTTACATTTTTCATGCTCAATCTACATTCTTGAAAAATAGAAAACAAGAGATGAACCAACAGACAGCTCTCATCCTGATGGATTTTGCAAAAAATTACTCTTTTCACATCCAAGATGAAGCCCAGGGTTATCACTGGACACACCAAAACTGCACAGTTCACCCCGTGGTTTGTTATTATAAATCTGCTAATACAAATGATCTTCTCCACTTAAATCTGTGCTTTCTTTCAGAAGAGCTACAACATGACTCAGTTATGGTATATTTAATTCAAAGCAAAACCATAGAAGTGCTCAAAAGCTTGATTCTAAATTTAAAAACAGTTGAGTATTTTAGCGATGGATGCGCTGCTCAATACAAAAACAGAAAGTCGTTTTATAATTTATGCAAGCACAAAACTGATTTTGGTATTGATGCTTCTTGGTCTTTTTTTGCTACCAGCCATGGCAAACCACCATGTGATGGGGTTGGTGGGACAGTGAAACGAGCTACTGCAATGGAAAGTCAAAGACGTCCGTTGGATAATCAAATTTTGACTGTTAATGATATGATGTTATACTGTGAGTTCAATCTTGAAAAATTTAAATTTGTAAACTTGCTTAAAGAAGAGTTAAATCAAGTGAAAGTAAGTTTAGAACCCCGATTTGAGCTTGCAGTTTCAATCAAAGGCACACGAGCATTTTATCATTTCAGGCCTTTATCATTGACCAAATCGGGGGTGAAGCGCATTAGTCACGATGATCAATATGCTTTGAAAGTTGATCTAACTTCATCACAAAATCAAAAAATCTTCTTGCAAGTTCCAATTATTAACAAATTTGTTTGTGCTGCATATGATCTTGACTGGTATATTGGAACTGTTGCGGAAGTAGATATGCCAAATAATGATGCAATGGTCGAATTTATGCATCCAAAAGGTCCGTCAGATTATTTTCACTGGCCTCAAAAGAAAGACTCTTGTTGGATACTGTTTCAACACATTTTGTGTGCCATAGATGTTCCTCGTATGATGAACAATCGCGGACAATATCAATTGAAACGACAAACTAAAATGAGGATTGATCAAGTCTGGAAAAAAGTTCATACAAAAATGACTATCATTAGTAATGCTAACTAACAATTTGATTTGGTGCAAAATAGGTAAAACATCGACTGAATAAAAAAAGTATTAAAGTTTGGGTAATTTTTTGCATCATTTGTGACAAGAACTGAAACGTTAAGCTGATATTATAAAGTTTCTTTCTGGTCTGTTAAATGGTCTATATGCACTTCTATATCTTCTGCAAGCAGCATAGCCAAGAAAAATTACTCATTGGTAGAATATTTACAGCAATAATTTTGGCATGTAGGTTAGACACAATACAGTTATTGCTAATGGCAGAATATAGAAGAGCTAAAGCTTTTATTGATGAGCAAGCTTTATTATTCAGTTGACATTGACAGCTATCATGTTGCTCCACATGTTAATAATATTTATCCTAGTTTGATGCTACCAATAATGAAAATATGTGTGAGTTAAAACTTGGGCTTATCAGCCTTTTTGTATTCTTTTATTTTGAATTCTTTGTAATTAGCTTAGTTGAGTGTTCTTCTAACACTGGTATTGTGCCTGTAATTGATGCTGCTAGAACTAATAACTTACTAGTGCAAAAAATTTTTTTTATCGCATTAAGCTCTTTTACAATATGTCCGGATTTATATATTGAATAATCAATAAACACTGATGGCTTAAAGTTCAATACCTATGATACGATCATTAACCACTTCTTTGCGAGTGCCCTAATGCAAAATTTTTTTCAAACTCTAAGTTTTTCTAGATTGGAATATATTACAATTTTATCACATGTTAGAAGCAATAACCCACAAATGTTATTGTCTTTTTGGAAAGCCCTTGTCAAGACCTTTTATATGATACCTTACACTTGATGATGCTCCCTGTCATCAATGAGCCACAAGCAATCAAAATTTTGTCACGCCTGAGTGATTTTTAAAATTGACAATATCAAACAAGAGGTCAAAGGTCAACTCCAGATGTTACAAAGGTCAAACGACCTCTGAAGGTGTTCATCAGGATATGGAGAACCAATCTTGAAAAGAACACTCGTAACCACTGAAAATTAACCGAGATATGGACAATTCAAATTGTATGCTTAAATTTTGGCAATTTTTTTCTGCTTGAGCGATCACAAAATTTCAATTTTTGAACAGCCAAATCTTTTGCTACAGTTGACCGATTTCAAAAAAAATTTAGTTTTTTGGAATCAGGACCAAAAGTTCTACAAACCAACAAATTTATATCAAAATGAAACAGGGTGGGTGACATGGCCTGGATCAGTCGACATGGAATAACCTAAAGATAATTTGTGATGCTATTCACATGAAATTGATTATGATCACTTTGTATAATAATATTTCAAGTTTCTGTTTCGAAAACCTGAATCATGTATTTAACTTCGATAGCAATTTCTAAAATACAACAAAATACTAGCATTACCAATTTTCATAATGTTTGTGGTTCTAAATGACATACACCATGAATATGGTAGTTAGTTTTTTAATTGTCAATCAGCAATCTAACCTATAATTTAACCATGTAGGCTAATATACAACATCTATCTATTACTTAAAGCCTAAAAGCATATACAAGTATCAAATAGTTAATTCCATCGTCAGCATCACTCCGTTAACATTCCACACTAAAAAAAATCAACCCATATGACTAATAAAAGAATAAAACTTTATATTTTTTTGCAATATTTGCATTTTCCCTTTGAATCATTGTGAAGAGTAAGACAACACAAATGTAATTTATTCCTTTAAACTAAGCGTGTTTTAGGCCTTTAGCTACATTAGCTAAAGATGTTCTCTTAAACAATAAAAATATTAAAGCCATAGCTCGACGAGCACACATGAAACCAGACACAATTAATACATTATTTAAATCTATTACAACCTAATATCGATTTCACCCCAATAGAGAAAAATCAATCAAATCTTAATCAAATAACATATCGTTTTTTTTTTTTTCACGGCTGTGAGGTAGCACTTACCTCATGTATCTGCTTTCCCATTAGGCTAGTGTTTCATCAGCATCTGAATTCACACATAGCCTATCCTGGCATCCCACCCGAACCTTCAAACCACACTTGAGGGCAATTTCTACACTTGCCTTCCTTCGTACTCTCTTCTCAGATTACTCTGATCTAAGTCTGACAACAAGGTCACCAGAAAGAGGATTCTCGACCAGTATCACACTGGCACTTCACTTAGCTCAATCGCATTGCGCTAGCATCACTAAGCATGGACACCATATATGACATCACATTAGCAATTTACCACAATAGTTCGCTATATGCATATTTCAAACTTGTTTGTTATCATCAGGCGTGCATAACTGTGTAAATGCCTATTACAAATTTTGAACCCCAAAAGCCAAAATGAACCTACTTGTCAGTAACCGGTAAAGCAAATTGCTATATACAACGCCAGTCAACGCCCATACGAATAAATTTTCATTTACTCGTATGCGCTTTGAAAATTCAGAAGTTACATAGCAGACTTGAATCATAAAGTTTTTACTATTGTGGTAAATTGCTAATGTGATGTCATATATGGTGTCCATGCTTAGTGATGCTAGCGCAATGCGATTGAGCTAAGTGAAGTGCCAGTGTGATACTGGTCGAGAATCCTCTTTCTGGTGACCTTGTTGTCAGACTTAGATCAGAGTAATCTGAGAAGAGAGTACGATGGCAAGTGTAGAAATTGCCCTCGTGTGTGGTTTGAAGGTTCGGGTGGGATGCCAGGATAGGCTATGTGTGAATTCAGATGCTGATGAAACACTAGCCTAATGGGAAAGCAGATACGTGAGGTAAGTGCTACCTCACAGCCGTGAAAAAAAAAACAACTTTATGATTCAAGTCTGCGATGTAACTTCTGAATTTTCAAAGCACATACGAGTAAATGAAACTTTATTTGTATGGGCGTTGTATATAGCAATTTGCTTTACCGGTTACCGACAAGTAGGTTAATTTTGGCTTTTGGGGTTCAAAATTTGTAATAGGCATTTACACAGTTATGTACGCCCGATAACAAACAAGTTTGACATATGCATATAGCGTACTATTGTGGTAAATTGCTAATGTGATGTCATATATGGTGTCCATGCTTAGTGATGCTAGCGCAATGCGATTGAGCTAAGTGAAGTGCCAGTGTGATACTGGTCGAGAATCCTCTTTCTGGTGACCTTGTTGTCAGACTTAGATCAGAGTAATCTGAGAAGAGAGTACGATGGCAAGTGTAGAAATTGCCCTCGTGTGTGGTTTGAAGGTTCGGGTGGGATGCCAGAATAGGCTATGTGTGAATTCAGATGCTGATGAAACACTAGCCTAATGGGAAAGCAGATACGTGAGGTAAGTGCTACCTCACAGCCGTGAAAAAAAACAAAACTTTATGATTCAAGTCTGCTATGGAACTTCTAAATAACATATCATCCAAAACATGGCCAGAAACAAGTCTTAAGCAATGCAGAGATACAACACTATTTATACCACTCCAATAAGCATGTTTTGGCTGAATTTTCAAATAGATAATAGCTTGCCAAGTTTCCTAATCAGGCACATTGATTTCTCCAAATCTTTGGAGGGTCCAATTTAATAACCAGAGCTTTTTTTAGCAAAATCTTGCAAATTTTGTTTGCATGGTTTGTAAATCGTAGATTTTGTTTGCATTGTTTGTATGCCACAATAGCACATATGATGCAGTTCTGTTTTTTTGTTTTTGTCTTTTGGTGGAATGCCGTTTAGAAGATGAGCGTACAATATTTTGGATGAAAAAGGAAAAAATTCTCATTGCGACCAAAAGTGAATTGGTGGGGATAAAGGCTATCTTGAGATATAGAACCATGTAAAACATTTTTTATGGTATTTTTTGAATGCGACCTCTTTCATGTCAAACTTCTGGGGCGATTTTTGGGCCCTAAGTTTAATGTCACATGACCTGTTGCGTCGAAATTTAGTACAAGCAAACATCTTGTTATTCTGAATTTGCAGTAACCTTTTTGCTTAAAAATAGGTTGGACTTTTTCCGCTCTACTGTTCTGCAGCGTAGCTAGAGGGGGTTGGCCTGCTTTTGGTGGCACCATTTTAGGGTGCCACCTTGGATGACAATATAATCAAAATTTTGATGTAAAAATTCATAAAATAGTAGGAAAAATTCTTTCGCTAAATTAACAGCACACTAGATATTCATTTTCCTGGGGAAAATAAAGCGGAACTTCAGCCAGTTCCATTTCACCATCATTCTCCCCTTCATACTTTGAAGGTTACCGATATTTCTGTAAAATTCAATTGTATGCAATGCAAACAAAGTGATTTTGTGTCATGAAAAAATAAATGTTGATTTGAAATCTTTTGTGGTATGGGTAAAACAAATATCCGACAAAGTATTTAAACCCAACTCTGTTCAATCATGACAGTTTCAAACACCAGCATCTTCAATCATTATGCCACCACAGCACATGAACCCAGCTGATGACAAAAAGCAATTGTTAAATTTAGCTTTCAAAGAGTGTTTTTTCGGGGGTTCCTGGGGTTGGTATCGCAGAATATGTAAAAAATTGTCTTTTAAATATCTACTGATATAAAAAAGAAAAGAAAACTAGCGCCCTAGTTTAAGCCTTTCAAAAAACTAATTTTTGGGGTCCATTTGGGAAGGTCCTGTAGAGGTGGTATCCCCAAACTATGTCAACATTTTATCTTTTAAGTATCTCCTGATGACAATAAAAAGTGATGCTTCAGCCTAAGTTGTTCAACATGTGACTTAGTGGGGTTTCTTGGGCAGGGTAATCCCAAACTACGTCCAAGTATTTGTCTGTTAAATATCTACTGATTTAAAAAAAAACCAGCACCCTAGCTTAAGCTGGCACTTTTAACCACTAGACCACAGCATGACATGTGTGTACATGACAAAAATCAATTATTAAAATCATGTATTTAAGTTCTTTTCCGTTTTTGGCGAGTCTGCCACAAGCCACACGATGTAGCAACTCCAAAACAGCAGGTGCACAACTTCATATATAAACTTATCATATCCCCAAAGTTCAAGTTTATAGCTTTGGGGGTTTTAGAGTTTTTGTTAAGTTTAGCTTTAAAAAGTGATTTTTTGGATAGATGTTAGGTACCCCCAGACTGCGTAAGAAAACTTTGTCTTTTAAATATCTACTGCTACCTAAAAAAATCTAGCGTTCTGGTTCAAGCTGTTCAAAATAATTGAATTTTGGGGTCCATTTGGAAAGGTTCCGGAGGGGTGGTACTCCCAAACTATGTCAAAATTTTTGTCGCTTTAATACCTTCTAATATCAAAAAAACTGAAGCCTTAGATTAAGTCATTTAAAAATTAATTTTGTGGGGTTCATTTGGGGATTTTTGAGAGGTGGCACTTTCAAAGTATGTCCAAGTATCTGTCTCTTCAGTATTTTGTAATATGAAATAAAAACTAGAACTCTAGCTTAAGCCGTTGAAAAAAAATTGATCTTTAGGGAGTCCGTTTGGGGGGTCCTCAGAGGAATGGTACCCCCAAGCTATGTCAAAATGTTTGCCTCTGAAATATCTACTGATATCAAAAACACAGGCATCGTAAATTTGGTCGTGCAAAAATTTGATTTTTGGGGGTCCAGTATGGGGGTCCCCAGGGGGAGGGGAGGGTGGCACCCTCAAACTATGTCAAAATATTTGTCTGGTAAGTATCTGTTGAAATAAAAAAAAAGAAACTGGCACCCTAGTTTAAGCCAAACAAAAAATTAATGTTTGGGGGAGTTCTCGAGGGGTGGTATTCCCAAATGATGTCAAAACATTCGCCTCTTAGATATGTGCTGATATTAAAAAAAAACTAATGCCCTAGCTTGAACCAATTAAAAATTGATTTTTGGGTGTCCCCTAAGGGGGGTGGTACCCCCAAACCACGTCAAAATATTTTCTCTTAAAGATCTACTGATATCAAAAAACACTGGCACCTTAAATTAAGTCGTTCAAAAAATTGATTTTGGGGGGTCTATTTTGGCTCCCAAGGAGGGTGGTACCCCTGCACCACGTCAAAATATTTGTTTCTTAAATTTCTACTGATATCAAAAAACACGAGCACCTTAAATTAAGGCGCTCAAAAAATTGATTTTTGGGGGTCCGTTTTGGTTTCCAAGGAGAGGTGGTACTCCCAAACCACGTCAAAACATTTTTCTCATAAATTTCTACTGATATCAAAAAACACTGGCACCCTTTGTTAAGCTGTTCAAAAATTGATATTTGGGGTGGCCATTTGGGGAGGTCCCTGGGAGGGTGGTACCCCCAAACTATGTCAAGGTATTTGTCTCTTGATATCAAAAATGTAGCACCCTAGCTTAAGCCGTCAAAAAAACAGATTTTTTGGGGGTCCATTTCAGGGTTTTGGTACCCCCAAACTATGTCACAATAGTTTTGTCCTAAAAATTTCTTCTGACTTCAAAAAAAGTAGCGCACTAGCTTATGGTGCTAAGAAAGTGCTTTTTGGGGAGTCTTCACTGAGAATGAAACCTGATACCCTCTGATCATACCTAGTGTCAAACAAAAAATATTCAAAACGATTTTGTCGTAATCGAAAAAAAAATTAATATGCTAGATTCACTATAATCTTGGTTTGATAAAAGCGATGGCCAAGTTGATCATTGAACCCAAGTCTTAGGTTTCAAGCACTGGCGCCTTTAATTATTTGGCCACGGCAGCACGCGCGCGTAAGTGACTACTTCCAAAGTATGTCAAAATATTCTTGTCTTTAAAATTTCTACTGATAGCAAAAAAAACTAGCGCGCTAGCTTGAGGTCTTAAAAAACTGATTTTTGGGGCGTCTTCACAGAGAATGAAGCCTCATACCCTCTGATCATATCTAGTGCCAAACAAAAAATACTTTGAACGATTTTGTCAAAATCGAAAAAAAATTAATAAGATAGATTTAATATAACTTGGTTTGACAAAAGCGATGGCCAACTAGATACATGAACCCAGGTCTCTTAGGTTTCAAACACTGGCGCCTTTTAACATTCGGTAACGGCAGCAGCAGCATCACTCCCCAAAATACTCCAAAACCTCCAATTTTGGGTGCCAAAATTGGAGGCACACAAGTTCATGTGCAGACTTATCATCTATCCAAATTTCAAGTTTCTAGCTTAGGTGGTTTCGGAGTATTTGTCACCATAATATGATTTGCTTAATAAATAAAAAAAAAAAATGTTGGAATTGTCAAAATTTATTTTTTGAGAGTTGAAACTGCATACCCAGACGCTTCTAAATTTGGAAGTTTTATTCCACTCGTGCGATTAGTTTTCGAGCTCAAGCTGTTTAAACCTAAAATTGGCATTTCAGTTTTTGGCTGGGAAAGCCACATCACGTGACTGATTGACCCCAAAATTTGCATGAAGAAGGATTCACAAGTGCCCCATCTAAGCTCTAAAATTCAAGTTTCCACCTTTAGTCGTTTCAAAGTTATAACGTTTTTATTTTTGTTGCCGAATTGATAAATTTGCCTGGAAAAAACATATGCACTTCCGACACAAAGCGTCGCAAAAGTCCCAATTCATATAAACTCTCAAAATTTATTTTGCAACTCTGTGAAAAGGTAAACTTTCAAATCTTCTTAAAAATGTTGTTTTGACAAAAAAACAAAATTTTCCAAGATATCTTAGGGAAAAAGCAACAATCATGACAAAAATACATTGATATCGGTACAATGCAATTAATGTTACCTTGTTCCAAAAATTTGCAAAATTTTTCAGCAGCCAGCTTTGCTTCGTATCCCCGATACTTTCTGAAAGAGGTCGCAGTTGGGTCAAAATTTTTGATGCATTAGTGCGCCAGGTTCCCTACTTTGAAATCGTTTTGCCAAGCCTCTCCATGCTACTTTTAGGGATGACACCATCCATTAAGTTTTCGCCCGGATGGCACCATTTCTAGCAACGCCACTGCCTTTTCATACTAGCTAGCGCTGCAACTTCCACTACTGAACATAATAATCAACCTGGCTGACTGGAACCAATCTTTTTCCAATGAAAAACAGGTGGCCTATTTTATCCTCAATGGTCGAATGCAGTGCTGTCGCCAGCGCAATCGAAGTGAGGGAGCACTAGCCGAAAGTGGGGAAGCACTATGATAAACTGAACTTTAGTACATAAAAACTGATATTTTACGGCAACAAATTATGCGCTATTTTAACAATTTTGTATTCATGTTGAAAAAAGAGACATATAAGGTCGGCAGCGTTTCTAAGCTCAATTCATATCCGGCCCATATAATCACTTGAAAAATCTGTCTGTAGCAGTAAAGGTGACCAAAACCATAACCATAATTTTGCTGGGAGAGAGGGGACTTGAACCGAAAGTAAAAAAAAAATTGTCTAATTTAGGCTGCAAGCTAAACAAACTAATGCAACTCAAGCGTATTCCAGAGGGAGGCAGAGACTCCAGCCGCTAGGTGATTTTCAAGATTTTGTGGCAAAAATTGCGATTTTAATACCATTTCAATCATATTTTGAGCGTTTTTGAAGCCATATGAATAACTACTGTAAATTCATAAATTTAAAAGTCATTGAAAAATTAAATCGCCCAGCCCCTTCTGCCCCCCTTATACTTTAAGTCAAGTCCAAAACATGATTAAAATAATTGTATTTTTGGGTTAAATCTTCTAAATGACTTGACTACAGGGGGTTGAATCCCCCTTAACCCTTTCCCATGTTGCACCACTGACTGTGATCTAAAAAAATCTTGAGTGTACTCTAAAAGAACAAAAACAGCTGTTTTTTAAAGTTTTTACATGTTATTTTAGGTCATAATCACTAACGAAGTAGTGGTACCAACAGAGATGGGCAAAATCACCACCTTTTGATGAGCATAAAGATCAAGATCAGATCATCAAAAAAATGTGATCTTGAAGATCAAAGATCAGATCACCCAAACACTGTGATCTTGAAGATCAAGACCACTTTACTTTCAGTACTCAAAGAGAGGTGGTGGTGATAAGCTATAAATGTTAGATGCTGTATCAGTATTGACTATCAAAGGGCAATGGCAGTGCTGATTTTGCTAATACTACATACAAGACAATTGACACTCACAAACTTTTTGCAGCTATTTTACTAGTTTAAATAATCACGAAAACCCTTTTAGGTTACTTTCGCTAGTTTTGTATAACAATAACAAAATTCAAGAAAAGAAAATCAAACCAAAAATATCAAATCTTCATGGTACTTGCCTAAATACCCTTCATTGGTGCTGCAAGTTTGCAGAGCCCATTTCCGCGTTGAAGCACCACCGGCACACAATTTAGAACTTTGCTGTAGCTATTTAGAAACAATACTGGGATGAGGTTGAGGTGGCAATGCTGCCAACTTTTTTATGAATCATTTCCTAACTTGAATTGATTAAGCAAGAGAAAGCTTTTAGAGTGAGCTACCTAACTGGTATCATAGTGTTTTTTGCATTGTTTGGTAGGACCATTAATATCGACTTTAATGATCTATATTTATTAAAGTATGAACATCAGCAGAAAAAAAAGGAACCAAACACCAGCAACCAAAAGAACTTTAATTTTGAATCTGAAAAGTAGATGCAGTTTTATAGTTTGGTAAGTAATAAGTATTGCATGCCCCTAGTTTTGCTTTTAAGTGCAACTATTCTTGAAGCATGTATAGCACATTAACAACATCAAAAGTAAACACTCAAAATCACCACATATATTAAAGTTTTGCTAACAATTTCTTAAAACTTTCATATCTTAGTAACAACTTTCAGACCTTGACAAATTTGAAAGTGATTAAATAGCGCATTGTCATATGCTACGGTGCATGCTGCTTTACAAAAAGAGTAACTACCAATTTTTAGACCTTGGAAAAAATTTGCAATACCGAGTAAAATTTAAAATGAGCAAAATCTGACAAAGCATTACACATTTATTTACGTTAAAATATTTTGACATAGGTATGTACGTTGTTTTGATAGCCAAACACGAAATATTGCATAAAATTGGCTTGTTTTTACTTCAATGCTTAGAAATAAAGCAATCGGCAATCAAAGATGTCTAGTGACTACAAATTCAAAGTAACTAAGAGTTATAAAACTTGTCAAACCATGCTATAAAAAATTTCATACCAGCACAGCAAGACTGAAATAAATTAATTTAGTACAAAAACGTTTACGGACGACAGCCAATTTAGCTTGTACTAGGTTCGTATCCTCAAAATTAAAGTATATGTATAAAAGTTTGCCAATAATCTGCTACATATCCTGCATATTTTTTACTTAACTTGATGTTATGCTTTCAATAACTACCAAATAGTATGTATGATAAGGCTACCGTACAACCAAGTTGCCAAAGTACCATTAATAAATATGCAGTGAATAAAGATAAGTTACAGCAACAAAACTTTCTAATATCACCATTGTCACCTCATACTGAAAATTTTACCTAAAAGTTGATTTGCTAACATATTACTGTAAAGTACTTTATTTTATAACATGAAAAATTGCTGCAATACAGTAATTGTGGTGTTCTGTTGTGAAATTATGCCAGAATCAAAGTAAGCTTAAATTTGATCACAATTTAATCTACTCCAAAAACATCGTCAGGTTTCAATTAGTGAGTATGGAGCCCAAAATGAAGTTTCTAACTTGAACCATTACGAAGTTAGAGATGTTCTAGTTTATTTTCACAACGGTTCATGAAATTTTGCAGAAGGACCCCCTAAAAATTAATTGTTTTCGAAAATATTTCACAGAAAAGGTTGTTTATACAAATCACACCTTTCAAATACAGGTAAAATGTAAAAAAAATTTTGAGGCAAAATAAGCACCTTATTATACGCTATGCTGCATGTAGCTTACAAAGAGAGAAACTACCAATTTTCAAAACTTGGAAAAAAAAACAGTTTTGCGATACCAAATAAAAGTTAAGATACCAAAATCTGACAAAACATTACACATTTATTACGTTAAAATACTTTAAACATGATTAAGTTGTTTTGACAAGCACAAATTCAAAATGTTTCATGAAAGTGGCTTGTTTTTGCTTTAATGCTTAAAAATAAAGCGGTAGTCAATCAAAGATGCCTGGAGAGTATAGATTCAAAGTAACCAAAAGTCATAAAAAATTGTTTGTCAAACTATGATAGAAAAAATTTCACACCAGCACAAATAGGCAAAAATAAATTAATTCAGTACAGATACATTTTAAAACGACAGTCAATTTAGCTTGTACTACAGTATGTTCACTAACTCAAAATCGAAGCTATTGTATAAAAGTTTACCAATTATCTGCACATCACACAGTCTGCAGTGATCTTTCCTTGCTTTCAATAACTAATAGAATAGTATGAAGAAGCTACCGCTCAACCATGTTACTAAACTACCATAAATAGATTCACAGTTAATAAAGTTACGTTATAAGGAAGCATTAAAACTTTCTCATTCCGCTACTGTCACCTCACACTGAAAATTTTACCTAAAAATTGATTTGGTAACATACTTCTTTATTACATGATATGAAAATTTAACGCAATACACTAATTTTGGTGCTCTGTTGTGCAATTACGTCAGAATCAAAGTAAGCTTAAATTCGATCACATTTTAATGTACTCCAAAAGCATCGTCAGGTTTGAATTACTGGGTATGGAGCCCAAAATGAAGTTTCTATCATAAACGATGAAGAAGTTACAGATGTTTTTGTTTATTTTCACAATGGTTCATGAAATTCTGCTGAAGGACCCCCCTAAAAATTGATTGTTTTCTAAAATATTTCACAGAAAAAGTTTTCATACAAATTGCACTTTTTGAACACCGGTAAAAAGAAAATAAAACTTTGAGACAAAATAAGCATCCTAATAAACACCTTTAATTAATCTGTACCCATGAGAGTGTGTGTACCTGTAATCAATACTGGTAGCTACTATATGCGATGCACATTGTATAAATGCAGCAGCGTTGTTACTCATCTTCTTTGAACTTTAAATGTCACTATGCTGAGAGACGGTGGAAATTAATCTAAATCAATCTAAAGTGATATTGCAACAGTACAGACAGTTTAGTTAAGGAATTAAAAATAGTTAAAATTTTTAAATGTCACTACAGGCTGTTTCACCCTGTGGCGATTCTTTTTTTTTAACTTTCTGTATCGTTAACAGGCTCTGGCCCATGTCCATTGAGCACATTGGAAACTAGGAAGACAGTGTACAAGTCAAAGTCATACTGTATGTATGTAACTCATAATTGAATCAAACAAGGTTTTTCTTCACAGATTTCTGCCAATTTTCGAAGTGACACAATCATTAATATTGCAGATTTACAAGATTCGCATAGGCTAGGAAAAAATTTTGATGGATAATCAGTACCGGCAAAGTCCAAAGCATAACAATTTTGTCAAGTCATAGAGCTCAGTCAATTTCTTGACTGAACAACCACCAAGCAAAACAGTTGTGTGAGAAAAAAAATCTGCTTTATAGTAAAAAGAAATTTGAGAGCAAAATAACTTTCCGTGCAATGCTCAGAGTAGCGCTATTTTGGTCAATACCAAACCTCATCAACTGAGCTGGTATGAATCGAAATGAGTGTAAAACAAAAATTTTCTCACTATTTATAGAATTTCTAGTCGCTGAAAACAGGCCAAGCCAAAAAAATATAGAAGGCCGAAACAAACGAGCAAAATAAGCTCTAAAGTCAAAATTATTGTTTCACCAGCGATCAAAATGCAAATGAAGCGATGAAATTGGCTGCGAGTTTTAATAAACTGGTCAAAAAATTACACAAATTAGCCGTTGAAATCGGCCATAAGTTTTGAACTAAAAACATCTTTTGGAAGCAAAATTGTGCTTCAAAAATGAAAAACTTTGCGAGGTACCAAGGCCAAACAAAAATCAACACTCAATAGCTGAAAGAATAGCAGGGAATCAGGCCTACAGGTGATTCTCAAAAACCAACTTCCTTTTGCATTTTGATCACTGGTGAAACGATAATTTTGACTTCGGAGCTTATGGTTAGTTTTGCCAATTTTTTGCTCTTTTGTTTTGGCCTTCTATATTTTTTTTGGCTTGGCCTGTTTTCAGCGACTAGAAATTCTATAAATAGTGAGAAAATTTTTGTTTTACACGCATTTCGATTCATGCCAGCTCAGCTGACGAGGTTTGGTATAGACCAAAATAGCGCTAACCTGAGCATTGCATGGAAGATTACTTTACTCTCGAATTTCTTTTTACTATAAAGCAGATTTTTTTTCTCACACAACTGTTTTGCTTGGTGGTAGTTCAGTCAAGAAATTGACTGAGCTCTATGACTTGACAAAATTGTTATGCTTTAGACTTTGCCGGTACTGATTATCCATCAAAATTTTTTCCTAGCCTATTCGAATCTTGTAATTATGATGGCTTAATAGTGATCCTCGATTAGCAGTGATGCGACTGAGCAGATTACTGCCACTCAGGTCTTTTCGACAGAATTGATGTTTGTGATCCCCAATTTGGTGGCCTGTCCCATATTTTCTTGATAAATTTTTAGACCTATCCACTAATTGGTATTGCAGATTTATTAGAATTAACTACCAAACAAAAACCTTCTCAGTTCAAATGCCAATAAAAAATAAAAAATTATTATATTTTTAAAAACTATGAGTAATGTAGATACAGATAAAAAAAAAATTTGGTTGCAGCGACGCACCTACTCCCTGAAATTTGCCCCAGAAGTTGGGCTCTCATCAAAACTTAAATTCAAGTTTTCACCATAAAGAGTCGTATTTTAGCAATTTTGACATCAAAAATGAATTTCTTGCCCTCAAAGATCCTGTTGTAGCAATTTTCAGGCATCAGATTGCTCCAGAAATGGAATAACAACACTATTTTCAAAACTTGGAAGCAAAATCTTCCTCTGGTGGCCGAAAATTCAAACTGCGATAACTTAAAAACCACTTGAGGTATTCAAAAAGTTTTTTATTTATTTATTATCATTTTTCAACAACCTAAGCCAAAAGCACAAATTTGTATTATACCAAAAATATGGTTCCAAAAATTTTTTTAATTTTGAATTAAGCATAGAATGACCCAAAAAGTAAGTGGAGTTCGAATTGCGATCTTGCCAAACCAGACCCAGTGGTTGCTTCACTGACCATTCAAACACTTATATCATTCTTTAATCCAAATAAACTGTAAAAAGTCGTCATTTTTTTATAAATTTAAACAAAAAACAAGAATTTTTTTGATAACTGTTGTCATAACAACACAACATGTCAATTGTGACGTCATCAGTTGATAGCGTCACCAATCACCATATAATGTACGCTTACAATAGCCATTACATTTGAAAAACATATTACCAAACAACTCTGTTGAGAGCATACACGTTTGAACAATTTTTTAAAAATATGATGTCATCAGCAAAAATGTCATCACAAAAAATATTCTTTAAACATGTTTTAGTCAAGCTTCAAATTTTAAAAAATTAGAATTTTAATTATTTTTCAAAATCAGTGACTGATTTTAAATTTTGGTATGTTTATCAAAATTAACCAAATTTGCACAGACAGTTTCCACATACCTATAGTCTTATACTTTTTCAACATTAATTTCAGCCTTCTTCGTCAAAAACTGAATAAGAGTGGTTTCTAGAACTAGTTTCTGGTGTGAAAGTTGCAATAAAGTCAATAAAAACCATTGGTAACATTCTTACTTCACCCAAAGATCCTATAGCAAAGCATGAAAAGAGTTGATTAGTTTATAAGATACCTTGTGCTGATTGTAAATTTGTGTATGTGGGGCAAACAAAACGAGATTTAAAAAGTGGTGTTGCAGAACATAAAAGAGCCGTCAAAAACGCAGAACTAGAAAAATCCGCTTTGTATAAACATTTAATGTCGTTTGATCATTGTATTAATTGGAAAGAATCCACTGTTTTAAAATATGTTAATACTTACAATTGGTGGTTAATTGCTGAAAGTTGGTTTATTAATGCCCACCCTAACGTTATCAACGACTCGGATGATGAGACATTGCCATCAGTGTACCGATCTTTAGCCAAAAGTGCTCAGTAAATGTTGCTTTATTGCTAATTTCAATTTTTACCATATATGACTTAGCCACGTTCTCTCATTTTATTACAGTGTAGCAATTTAATACTGAAATTTTTACATTTTGTTGAATTAGCCCCACTGCGCAAGTTGATCATTATGACGTTATAATCATCTATACCTCACTCAATTCACTTGATTCTTTTGATATTTATTCAGTAGTAACTTGTCTGCGACATGTACTGTTTGCGTTAGCATTGGAAGAGTGCTTGACACCCCTCTAACTCAACTTCTGAAGATGCTCGGCGTTTTTAGCTGAGCGAAACGTCAAGGTGAATAAATTAGCGTTTTGCTGATTGTTTGCCTTTTACCGGAAGAGCAGTCAGTAGGCTAGCCTATCTATAGTATCGACAAATCGTTTTTCGAAATCGGAAGAATTTTCAGGCTGATCAATATTGCAATGATTTAGAATCTAATTTAAATCAACTTTTTGCTGGCTTTCCTTGTATTGATGCATCAAATGTAAATGACATTTTTCAAAATTTATGGAAATGTTAATTCAAATTACTAACAAACATGCTCCCTTGAAACAACTATCAAGACGTCAAATGAAACTGCAACGAAAACCTTGGATTACCAAAGGGATCCACATGTCAATTCGTCACAAGCAACAACAATACAAATCATTTTTCTTATCTGGTCATCCGGCTTTTGTTGCTTATTTCAAGAAATATGCTAACCTTTTAACAAAAATTAAATGCGCCGCAAAACGTTTATATTATAAGAAAAAGATTGAAGAAGGAAAGTATAACTCACGTACTACCTGGCAAGTACTGCGTGAGTTCATTTCAACAAAGAAAAACCTGAATTTACCTACTTTTATTCAAGATGAATCAAACGTCTCACTAAATGATCCAAAGCTCATCGCTGAAGCTTTTAATGAACATTTTTCAGATATTGGAGATAAGCTTGCAGCAAAAATTCAAACAAAAACATGCTTTAAAAGTTTTTTGAAAAGTCGAAATCCAAATTCAATGGCCTTGTTTTTGCCAACGTTTTTTGAAATTTACAATGCAATTCATTCTCTTAATAATAAAAAGTCTTTTGGAGTAGATACTATATCATCATATTTTTTAAAAGTAGCCTCTTTAGTGATCACCCCATATCTGATGCATCTATTCAATGTATGTTTTAATAACGGTTTATTTCCGGAAGTTCTGAAGGTATCTAAGGTAATTCCTATTTACAAATCCGGAGACAAAACTAAAGTTAACAACTATAGACCAATCTCTTTACTGCCATCATTATCAAAAGTTATGGAAAAGCTACTTGTTGTAAGATTGACAAGTTTTCTAAATGCCAGTGGAATTCTGTATGATCGGCAATATGGGTTTAGAAAAAAACGTACCACTACTCAAGCTGTATCAGATCTAGTAACTAATTTGTATGATAACATTTCTAAAAACAAACTTTTTAGTCTTGTGGCAGTAGATTTAACTAAGGCCTTTGACACAGTAAATCATGAAATTCTTCTCGAAAAACTTGATTACTATGGAATTCGTGGTATATGTAATGATTTAATTAGAAGTTATCTTTCAAACAGACAACAAACAGTGTATATTGCTCAAGAAAGTTCAACTATGCGCTTAGTCAAATCTGGAGTACCACAAGGCTCTGTTTTAGGTCCTCTGCTTTTCATAATATATATCAATGACTTGCACTTTAAATTACTACGTTCAACAGAACAACTATTTCGCTGACGATACTTGTTTGCTACTGTCAAACATCTGCAAAAAAACTCTACAAGATGAAGCAAAAACTGAACTTGAAAATCTCCATCTTTGGATGGATGCAAATAAATTAACATTGAATTCATCTAAATCAAATGTTATGCTGATCAATTCTAAATTAAGAGATAAAGGGAAATTCGACAATATAAAAACAAAAAAATCTGAAATTTGCATAACCTCTACAGTAAAATATTTAGGAATTTACATTAATGAAGAATTAAATTTTACATACCACATCACATCGATTGTGGCAAAAATTTCACGTGGTGTCGGTATTTTATACAAGATTAAAAATTTTCTTCCAACCTCGACTCTCTTATGTGTATATTACAGCCTTGTGCATACACATCTAAGCTATGGCATCATCATATGAGGATCAACATACAAATCACACTTAGAAAAATTAACATCGCTCCAAAATAAAGCGATTTGGGCTGTTGGTGGTGCAGGGTGGAATGAAAGTTCCTCTCCTCTATATTATAAATTTAAAGTTTTAAAATTTCATGATATTTATAAATATGAACTTGCAAAATTCATGCATCATGTACAAAACAAAACTCTACCTACACCTTTACCGAAAATTTTTGATGACGTGAAAAATGATTTAAATCTCTATACTACGTCTAGAACACGAGAAAAATTAAAAGTCCCTCTTTTTAAATCATCAAGAACTCAAAAATCTGTGAAGTATCAGGGTGTAACTTTGTGGAATTCACTATCGTTAAATTTAAAAAAATTATCTTTTTAAAACTTTTCCATTGAACATAAATCCAATCTCATCCAAAACTATAAATTATAATTTTATCAGATAATTTCGACGTTAGTCTGCACTATTTCGATTATGTCTGTACTATCATTAGAATGACTGAGAATAAATCTCTTTTATTATATGCTAAGTTGGCCACTCGACTCGAAGACTTCATGTCACTTTGCGGTCTTCCTTCTGCATTATTCGGAATTTATACTTGTGTTGTTTTGAGTTTACTCTTTATTTTGAGTGTACTTTGTGCGGTAAAAAATAAATTTACCTTACCTTACCTCTTCGTTAAATCGAATTTACAATTCTGGTCATATTTTTATTCCTGGATTGTGATATATGACGTCATATGACATCCTACGATGTAAATAGTATGACGTCATAAATGTTTCTGGGTGTTATCTAGGCCCCGCTTGTTGAGTGCTTCAAGTTTGAAACTTCAGGTCCAATCATAAGTTTGGAAGTTCAGGTCACACTGTAGTTGTTCTTCATTTTTGAAGTGGCCTGATAGAGTGGTGGTGCTACCTGACTTCAAGGACGATGGCCTGAGCCACCAAAAATAAATCCCTTCGATTTAGACATGGGACTTATCGCTTTTTTGGCCTTTAAAGTATGCTATCTAGTGTCAAAGTGCCTTCACTATACAACAGCCAATCCAAAAGTGGTAAAAGTGCCAAGTTTGAATAAAAATTGGCTTTTAAGTTCAAGTTTAAAAAAATTTACTTTGAAGTTGATGATGTCAATGATGGTGACGTCACTGCCAAATTTTTTGAAAAAATAACCAATTGATGGCTCAATGGTAAATGAGAGTTAGGTTTTTGGTTCCAAAACAGAAATTGCTTAAACCAAAGTGATGACGTCGCTAACGTTTTTGATGATGTCATCAGTCACAAGTTTTAAATCTCAAGTTTGAAAAAGTGTTCGATTAAAGGAAACATTGCAAAACTTTCATTTTTTATAAGCCTTAAGCTTTAAACTTGAAAGAATTATATTGAAAATTCAGGCAATTGAACGTCAAAAACTGCACTGTTAGCAGAACTCTGGTGTAGTAGGAAAGCAAATCGTAGAACATTAATTGCAGAAGGAAAACAATTCTCTTCTAAAAGAATGAATCACATTTATTTAGAACATCGAAATTGATATTTCATTATGCTGTATGAGGCCCGTTTTCCCAATCATGCATATTTAAGTGTATAAATATACGCATGTCATTGGATTGCATGCATTTGCCTGTTTTACTTTTTTTTGCGTTTACATGGAATAAAATATCAGGCGTAATGGTCAAAACTGCTTTATGTAGGCCTACATTTAGACAAACAACCTAGTGAGCCTGTTTATCTAAAAAACGACGGAATCAAAATAACATTGCTCAAAAAGTTTTTGTTGATTACTAAAAGCAAAACTGTGATGTCACCTTGATCCTTAAATTTCATTTTCAGCTGAAGTTGGGGAACGGCGATCATCTGGTTTGAATTACAACTTCAATCTGTGCAATGTCAAATGTTTAATCCAGTAAATAGAACGCTAATTTATTTTTAGGAAACTTTTGGTGATTAATTTCTATGCCGCATATTACACCGTATAGCTGTGTTGATTATGAACAGTGTTTTTATCTACCAAAAAAGCGAGTCCGGCGACGTTCAAATTGTGTCGAAGTCTGAATTGAGCGCACTGATTGATTGCGCGCAAAAAGTCAGGCAGACGCCGTTTGCCTAATCCCAATCTATCACGATTTTACAGCCAAGCCTAAAATTCGCTCTGGAAGCATTCTATATGCAGTTTACAGGGCGAACCAAATTTTGTTTGCGAGCGTGCCATATAAATAAAAATAAGCCCATAGTATTTCGTTATGACCATTTTTCCATGAACGCTGCGCTCAAGTTCGCATTATTTGATTGAGACAACCACACACAAGAAATTGGTTGATCGCTATCGCATTATTCTAGCTTAATGCTTAGATCCCTCTTTTCTGCATATGATAATAAATAACAGTACAGTAATCAATTAAACAAAACTTTGTATTGGCAAACCACAATGCAGCGCACTTTTCTCTGTTTGAAGATAGCAAGCAGTATGCGGTGTCAACTGTCAATTAACATAAATAATAATAGGGAGCATAAAAATTTTTTCAAAGACCAATCATTTTCGGGTGTAGGCAGGGGTTGTTGGTATGTTTTTACAAATTGAGCATTTCATTTGTTCTTAATTTGTTTACAATACACTGAAATTGAAATACTATTATGCCAGCTTGCTTGAATAATAACGGCAATCTGCAATTTTCTCAAATGGCCTGCGTAAAAAAATGCGCTTTTTGTATGTGCTGTTTCATTGTCAAACAATGTAAAATTGTGAAACCACTTCAATTCTATTCTTTTTCATTTACTTGTTTTTTTTATGCGTTTGCTGCATGAGCGACAGCTGGACTTTAACCTGTTATCGCTTTATCTTTGTACAGTAGTTTGCCACAACTTGCCTAATTAAAAACTTTCCAATTCGCATATGCTTTAATCATAACAAAAATTTTAGTCCCTCCTCTTTTTTTATTTCTGGCTGCGCCGGTGACAGTAGGCAAGCAGATAAAACATAAACTTAAACCTCCCAATATGGGATTAAAACAAAATAATGCATTTTGCAGATAGAGCAAGAAAGCCTATGAATGTTTATCAAAAACCTCCTTTGCGCAGTTAAAGTTAAGCTGCAATTTTAGTTTAAAATGCGAGCATTAGCAAAGACAAAAAAATCATTCAGGCTGCAAATTGTCAAATATTAGTAGGGTTATTATAGATTAATTAAATAGGTTTTGTTCAGATGTGATTTAAGAATTTGGGTTGATTAGATAAGTTTTTGCTCAGGTATTATTTTAGATTAATCATATAATTTTGTTCAAATGCTATTCTAATTGATTACATAAGTATACTTCAGATGCCATGCCTATTTTAGAATAGATTTAGTACCACAGATTGTAGAAGAATGCTTACATAGTAAGTCGTGTAAGATAATAATATCGTCAGACATTGCAAAACAGTAGAAATTTTGTTTTTATCGGATATATTATCCTGCTTGCGATATACTTGTATTAATTTACACATTACAGCACTAATTATTTTTCTAGAACCATTGCATATTGGGAAGACGATGCAAGTCCTCAGGCCATGGACTTGAAGATGCCTTAGAACCTCAAAATGATCATGATGATGATATTCTCAAAGTGCTGCAATGTTTTGTTTGGTCTAACACTCTTTTTCAAATTTACGATCAAAACTCTTGACAGAAAATGTCATCAAAAACGTTTGTGACGTCATCACTTTGATTTACACAATCAAACAGCTAACTCTCATTCCCAATTTGAGTTACCAATACAGAATAGGTCATTTTTCCAAAACTTAAAATTTGACAATGACGTAAATGAATCTGTTTATACCTGCACCTGAAAATCAATTCCAATTCCAATTTGGCTTTTTCATAACTTTTGGATAGGCTGTAGGATTGTAAAGACTCTGACACTAGATGGGAGACTTTAAAGGCAAAAAAGGAGGAAGTCCCTCGTCCAAAACATGGAGATTTTTTTTGTGGCTCAGGACATGGTCCGAAGGTATCATGCCAAATTTCAGCTTATAATAAAATTTTTCTGGGTTTTAATGTATTTTGTCATATTTCTACCAGACCACTTCCAAGGGATGGAGGTGCAAAAGAACTTTGCAAAGACCCAACAGTCAGGCCACATGTCACGATTTGAACCAAAGATAAAAAATAGAGGGTGCAGAGCCAAAGATAGATTTGTATAAAGGCTCAAAAGTCAAGACGGTCAAGAATGAGATGATGGAGATCCAGTAGAGAATGTCCACAGGTGCTGAAGCAAGACTTATCTTTGCCGCTGATCCTGTGTAGATGTGCAATAGTACGAGGAGGAAATACGACATCTCCATTTGTGATACTGGGTGTAATGAGTTTTGGCGATAACTGACAAAAAGAGACAAGAGACAATCGCAATAGGCAGAAAGGATTGTTAGAAAGTAAAGAGGTGAGGAACCAGACATTTTCGAAGGGCCTTTACCAGAGACTTGAGGAAGCTGTTGAAAGTAGGTTAGTGACAGTCTGGCGGGAAGTGACACATCGTCTTGTGGTTACTACACCAGACAAGTTCATGCTCCACAGTATGGGTTTCAGCTGTAAAACTGGAGGCAACTGGTCCAGCAAAGGAAAAAAGTACAAGGTATCACATTTGGAGCATATGGGATACATTTCAGCATCACCTGTCCAAGAAAGAATGGAAAAGATTTATTGGCCCATACATCCTATATAGACGTTTGAAGAAATGGAAAGGAAAGTAATTGATTCTTGGCATGTTTAAGGCACAAACAGCTAAGGCCAGTGCAGTTAGGATTGGGGAACATATAACTATTGGTTGGTGCAAAAATAGAAGGGAATAGCCTGTGAATTAGCAAAATGATCTCCAAAAGGGTTTCTTCTTTAATCAACTGATCACTGATTTTAAGCAAAAGCTAAATGATTCTGGGAGTAGGCAAAGGGCTCGTTCAAAACACAAAAGCGCTATCAGCTCCAAAGCAATTTTCAAAAGAAAAAGTTGGGCTTCAATACGAAGCAATGGAATAGAGTTTAAGGTATCCAGTAATGATCCTGCATGCAGCTCTGTGGAGAGTTTTTTAATTGGGAGGTCAGCGTAGTGCATTATAAGGGAAATCATCCATTTGAGATATATGGCAGCACTGGTGTTTAACTGAGTCGTTTGCTGTATAAATGACACACTCCTTTCGGAATAATTAGTAATGGTTACTTAGGAGGAAACAATTACAAGAGCAGTCTTAAAGTCTTCACTTTCATCCCAAGTTGTAGAGTTCATTCAAAAAGCTATCAGAAATATCAACCATCTACTGTTTTTGGTGACATGATTAGCAAGTGTTTTGTTTTTGGTGTTGGTCATATCCACACAAGCTTGTGGCAGTGGTTCCTGCTGTTACTTGACATTCTCTGAAGCTTTCACTATGGCACGTTTCGTAGCCAAACATACACTGAGATCTGGCAGGCAAGCAAAAATAGGTCACAGAAGACTAGTCATCTTAGGTAAAGCAGCTGCTTTTTTGTGAATAACTGGTTAGTGACACAAACATTGAAAACTACACATAACCAGTGTATGTCATGACCGATACAGTCACTGTAGTTCCAAAGCTAAATTTCAAAGGTTTAACAAACACTATTGTTATGCGTGTTACAGTCACAACCAAACAATACTACTCTGCTTTTCATTGTGCTGGTATTCTTCCTACTTTGGAATTAAAAAATACCCAAACTTTAAAGGTCTTGCACCATCTCTAAACTTCATTTTCAAAGTTTTAAAATTTCACACACATCATTTTCTTATTAACGAAAACCATTTGAAAGGTTCAGAGGTGGGTAATTTTTTTATACAGACAACAAATTTTGACCATTTTGTAATGCCATCTCTCAGATTTTTTTGGATTTTACATATGTGACACAGAATTTAACTTTAAGCTCAACAAAAAAAAATTATTAAAATCGGATTTGTAGTTTTTGAGTTATTGTCAAATGAAAATTTCGAGATTTATGCTGTCGCACATGAGTGATTTTGTTGTTTTCTATTTTTTTTATCTTTGGTGATGAAAAAATGGTGAAAATTGGTATCCCATTATTTTTGGGGTTGAGAAATTCAAAAAAGCAACTTTCAAATTAATTAAAATAAGAAAAATACTCGTAATTTTAATATTAAAATTTTTTAGGTGGCTTAACACTAGAGGGTGCGCAAAAAGTGGTGATAAGTGAAATTTAAATTTTTTTTTTTGAAAGATGTTCTACATTGCTTTTCCTTTCCAGTGAAATAATGAGCACTAGGCTCCAGCACTCTAAAAGGGTGCTCAAAGCAATTATATTTGGCACAGTTGTTGAAATAGAGTCAACTTGGTAATACAATACCACAACTTACAACTATACAACAACCATGCATAACCCAAAACACATTTGTCAAAATTATTACCAACACAAGCAAATATATTGGGCATTAACAATATCCCTATCTGATTATTTTGTGCCACATTAACGAACTGTATAAGAGCATAATATGAGAGACAAATATTTCCAATATGGCATATGTGAATAGTATATATATCAACAATAGTCAGCATAAGTTAGGAAAAAATTTATAACTTGCACTATAGAAAGTTTTTGATAACTATGTTATAAACAGTAAACATCTTGTAGAAAATGGTGAAGTATATGTTACTGCATAGATCCCAACTGACAGTCAAAAACAATTTTTACTATTTTGTATTGTATGCAAAGCTAGATGTCACGATTTAAAAAGGATTACCATTCAATTACAGTTAATAGCGATTGCTTTCAATTACTCTAGTCAAAACAAACTCATAATGTTTAGTGACTTTGTCAGTAGATTGCTGAAAACTTAATCAAAAAGTTGGTTTTTTTATTTCATTGAAATTCAAAAAATTGTAAAACTAAATCACTAAACCACTTGATTCATTTCAACTCTAGAAGACCATGAAAAAATTTAGTTCTTCAAAGATGCTAGCCAAGACAACTGCCCTTGAGTAAGTTTATATTGCCTGCCATTGTTTGTTGTTGGAACTTGAAGGCGCATTAAAATGTTGGTCAGTGGAACCCAGCAAAGATCTTCTGGCTTTAGCCAATAAAAAGATAGGTTAGGTCCGTGGGGATGCATAAAAGAAACCAAAATGTCGTTGTGTAAGCTGTCATGTTTTTCCACTAGTCCAACACACCAGGACTCATCATACATTGAAGCAACGTATGCTTGAGGTGAAAAATTGTTGAGTTCATGTACATTCGGACTTAAAAAGAATAAATGGGAGCCTGCAAACACCTCATCCGAGGAAACCCTTTTAAATTGAATTTTACCAATCTGTGAAGGTGAAAAGTGATGGAAGCTTCTGGTTTCGACAACAGTATGTCCTTTGCTAACACGATCCTGAAGTCTGCGACTTGTTTAATCAATTTCTGATTTTGAAAGATTGAAAAAAGTAATTTTTGGCATGTTTTACCTACAGTAATTGAATACAGCTTCGATGAACAAAATTTTCTCAGATGCTGAGGCAGCAAGACTAGCATTGTTTAGTTTTCGATTCACACTACCACCAATTCCGTCACAAGATGATTTTCCATGACTGCTCGCGAAGAATGACCAGCTTGCTTTTATTCCAAAATCAGATTGGTGATATGCCAAATTCAAAAAATTTTTGTTTTGTGCGCCACATCCATCTGAGAAGTACTCAACTTGTGTTAATTGAGGGTAGTGGGATTTTAAATAGGCAGGAAGTTCTTTTTGCATGGCATATACAAAAGATGTATCATGACTTAAATCTTCTGAAATGAAACAGAGTGATGATAATTGTTCAACTTTTCTGGAGTCAGAATCGCAAATGTAAACTGATATTGGATGGATGGTGCATTGCTGTTTGCAACAGTGGTAGCTCTGGATTTCATTTTGAATAACAAATTCATAGTTTTCTGCAAAATCGGTTCCAATTCTGCTTGGCATTGCTTCAAGTAGTTAGCTGCGGCTTAGTAATGTAAGAATGTGCTGTAAGTTTGTTCATGGCTGCAATAAAGTCTTCAGCAAGGTCATCCTTGCTATAAACCATCGTCTTTAGGTCGGCTCTGTCTGTTAAAGACCACTGCTCTATCAGAAAAATTTCATTTTATCAACTTTGTTTAACTTTTCAATCAGTGTATTTCTCAGACAAGCTGAACCAGGACAATGCTGACAGCAATGAATCAGGCAATCTCTATTTTCCACATCACAGACAAGGGCAGAGATCATTTCTTTGTATGGAAGTTTACAGGCTGTGGCCAACAATTCTGCATTTTGATGTATCCAACAAACACAGACTCTATGCATTCCAGAAGAGCCAGAAGAAACGCACTATTTAGGCTTCAATGACCAAAACTTGGAAAAACTGATTTTCAGAGTTGGATTCTGCTCTCAAAGATATTGCAGAGTTCCCAACAACAGTCGTTTTTCATGATACACGTTTTTTTGGATGCTCACTTTATCTTTCATGCCAGGCAACATGCGAAATGTTTCCTCATCCTCATAGAAATCAAATACTTTTTGTTGTGTTTCGGCTAAAATGCCTGTTCTTTGTTCATAATGGCCTAAAATCCCCTTTTCTTTTTCAACCATTCTAGCTTTATAGATTAGTAAATGGAGCATTTAAAATATGTTGAAGCTTTCTCGACAGACCAGGATTGAGGGACAAGAGTCAAATTTTGTAGCTTGTCAGAGTAATTTTCCGTTTTCAGAAATTTAGCTTTTAATTTTTGCATAAGACAATTCAAGTCATTGCTTTGTTTCTGAAGTTTTTTGTTGCTATTCTTTAGCTCAAAAGTTTGCCTAACATATCAGTATGCAACTCGTTAGGTTCCATGCCAGAAACAACTGCCAACTGAGATGTCAACTTTCTTTTAACTTTTCCTAGTTTTTGTTCACAAACTTTAATTTTTTGGTGCTTGGGGATGCTGTAAAGTGAGGCTAATAGCGATTCATTCAAAAGTGCAAAGCTATTATCCAAATTTGATACACATGTTGCTTTGTCAGTAGTTTGTATTGCCGTTTGAATTTTACTTGATACACTTGACTCACTTTCTTCAGATGTACTACTTTTAACTTTGTAATCAACTTTTCCTGTTTTTGTAAAACAGCGACTGCAAAATCTTTGACCTGGCACAACATTTTCAAACCCATATTCTTTTAGTTTTTTAGCCATTTCCAGTCCAACTGTATGCCTACTTTGTGGCAATGGTTTTGCTGATGCACCCACTTTATGCACCTAAAAAATGATGCAGCATTTTTAAAAATTGATCACAGACTACTTTTTTAACAACTGAATTTCATGTTGTGCACATATCACACCATCACTATTTTTTTCCAATCCCTACCTCCACCACACTAGCTCTTGTTCTGCATAGGTGAACTCACTTACAAGCTTCATTTCTTCAGAAAAGTTGTTTTCTTGTTAAAATGGTACGCAGTTATCACTTTGTAACTTTCCAAAATAACTCTTTTCAGCCTGAAATTTCTGCATTTCTACACTTACAATATTTATTTTTAAATCATTGATGATAGCATATTCTGAAAAAACATTGGTTTGTTGAGCTTCACTTTTGAAAAAAGTATTCACTCTGATAAAATCGTAGTATAGTTATTAACTTTCGAAACACAACATTGGTCATCTTTTAACCATTAGAGAAAATTAACTACTGCTGGCATCTTTTACAACAACTATTTGTTATCTTAAAGCCTGCTTTCTTTACAAAATGGTGAAAGCCGAATTCTGATAGTGATAGCTGATAAGTGATAAATAACATTGAACTCCTTTTTATCATAACTTTGCAAAATTTGCTGACATGAACTTTGTAACTGTTTGTATTATATCCTAGTATAGTGTCAATGTAAGTAATGAAGAAGGACGTCTCATTTTGATTCGGTGTGATGGCAGTGTGGATTGGATTTACAAAATTAGTCAACTATTAATCATAGGTGGGCACAAGTCCGTTAATCGTTAATCCGTTAATAACGAAGCTAACTTTTTCACTAACTCGTTAATCCATTAAAAAGTTTTTTCATGTTAACGGACTAAATTAACTTCCGTTAAGTGCTGTTAACGGACTAAAGTAACTTCCGTTAAGTTCTGTTAACTTCCGTTAAGGTTTTTATCGTTAATATCATGCAGCTTCGTTGTGCATTTGAACTTGTTTTTATCTTGAAATTAGATTAGACTGTAAAATGTAACTTTCAAAACACAAAAAGACCACCATAGCAATAAATATTTTCTTACAATCAGCTTAACGGCATCAATACGTGTTCTAGAAACGAGGGAATAAAACGAAATGTAAGTTGCACGCAAAATGTTAACGGATTAACGAACTTGATCAACTTCCGTTAATTAAAGCTGTAAATAACGGATTAACGTTAACGAAGGTGTGAAGTTTGTTAACGGACTAGTGGTTAACGAAGCTAACGTTTTGCATTAACTTGCCCACCTATGCTATTAATGCATTTATAAGCAGTATTACCTGTAGAAAAACTATCATTGTAGTCGAAATAGTCTTTTCAGTGCAGAAAACAAATAGAAAAGCACCGTTTCTAGTGGTTAAGACACCTTTTTAGAGTGCTGGGGCCTAATGTTCATTATGTTCACTGGAAAAGAAAAGCAATGTAGAACATATTTCCAAAAAAAAATTTAATTTTACTAATTATTACTTTGTGGGCACCCTCGAGTGTTAAGCCACTTGAAAAATTTTAATAGCAAAATTACATGTATTTCTCTTATTTTAATCAATTTGAAAGTTGTTGTTTTGAATTTCTCAACCCCAAAAATGGTGGGATACCAAGTTTCACCGTTTTTCTATCACCAGGGATAAAGAAAACAAAAAAAACAGCAAAATCACTCATGTGCGACAGTGTAAATCTCGAAATTTTCATTTGACATTAACTCAAAAACTACAAATCCGATTTGGATAATTTTTTTTGTTGACCTTAGTATTAAATTCTGTACCGGTATCACATATGTGAAATTCCAAAAATCTTAAGAGATGGCATTAAACCTCATTCTTTGTCATATAAAAACATGACCCAGGTAAAAGTTTTCAAAATGCCAAAATAAGGGACACCCTAGTGCATTATACAGTAGGCTAATCTCAGATCTGTAATCAGATTCTAGCACAAAAATACAGGATATCCATAACTGACCAACTAACAGCAATGAGTAGCCTAACCAAATATGAAAACTTGATTAATGCTACTGGTACCTGCAGACCTAGGCTACCAGTACTGATCTACAGTTTTGCAAAACGCAGGGTTGCCAGTGATACGAAGTCAAACAAATTAAATTGCATTTTTGCATATAAGGGGAAGAGTAAAAAATGGTTTGGAGCATCTCTTTGCTACTTCACGTATTTTTCATGCCTTCAAGTACACCGATTTTGAGCAGCATCTCTTTAACAAGCTATAATGAGAAAACTTACAAAACCTGAGAGACTTAGTGTGATCCTAACAGTCAAGATGCTTCTTAGCAATGGAGGCACATGGTGCAAACTTTTTACAACTATTTGGAGTTGCTGGAGCAAGGAAGACGAAATGAGGATCCAGCTATCAACTGGTTAAGATTCTGACTCAAAGTAATGATTATAAGTATTCGAATAATGGAAGTTTTCATGCACGATGTTTAACCTTAGTACAATGAGTACGTGCAGGCTCAGCGACTTCCCAGTCTTGGACCAGATTCATGATGTTTCATGCCTACTTGAATGACTGCATTAAGTTATTTATTTTTCGTGTAAACTGTGTGTGCTGTGTTGTTTATCGTTTATTGTCACAATAAACCAAAAATCACTCTTTCTCAATCCAGAGTCTATTGTTTCAGTAACACACACTCTACTCAGTTGATCACTGATCGCCTGAAACCAAAATCTGATTGAAACTGGTGTGTCTTAAGTTTAACCATTTCAACCTGCAATGCCAGGTCAAAAATGGTGTGATTTGGAAATAGCTCAAGCAACAATTTTTCGATACTGAATGCAAAATAAAGTATGATAACCAAACTGGACTAAAGGGAAAATCGCCAGTTGCATTCCGCCATATTAAAACAGGTTTGATGCGGGACAGGTTGAAGTGAAAATATTTTAATACTTTGAGTCAGATCAAAACAAAACCTACGAATTTAAGGTGAATAAATTCAACAAGTTTGATCAAAATCAAATCCGAGACAAAAATAGTAAGAACTAGAATTTTTCATGCATTATGTAAAATCAGAGAGAAAGAGTTTTTTTTTTTAACCAATACACAAATCAGAATTTACAAAACTAGTTAAAACGAGTAAATGGAAGAAATTACAAACGGATTGCTCCATTTAGTTCTTAGAGGAAAAGCAAAAATCCATGTGGCAAGCTCAGCTCACTGAGTCTGTGACTCCTCTACTTCCAAGTCCAAAGTAATAAAAATTTTTTCCAATATCCTTTCAATTTAACCAGAAAAAAGGAGATGCATTACAAAAATTACGTATAACTAATAATTACTTTTTAAAAGTTGACAAAATAATAGAAGACAGTTCAAAATTTCTTGAAGTTAAATTGCAAGATTGTGCGATTCATCTAATTATTAAAAAAGAAAATTCGATAGCATACTATGCCAAAAGGTATCTGAAGCTTGATGGCTATGCTGCCCTAATTTAAGCCTGGTAAACTATACAGACTGGCTAAAGTGTATGAAGATAACACACCTATTAGGCTCGTACTATGTATGGTTGTAAACCCTGAATACAAGATAGTTAATATCTGGATAATTTAATAAAACCACATATTCTGGACACTAATTTGTTAAAATCCACTGACGATTTAATTGAGTGTTTGCAGCAGGTTCCATGTAACAATTCACATCGCATTGTCAGTTTTGAAGTTGTATCGTTGTTCACAAATGTTGCACTTTCAGAAACCATTGAGCTTATTTTTTAATCATTTGAATGCAGATGGCAATTCGGATGCTATTCCGCTTGACAAAGATGTTTTTCGTAAATTAATGTTCATGGCAACTCCAGGCTTATTCATGTGCAAGGACAAACTATATAAGCAGAGAGATGATGTGACAATGGGTTCCAGTCTTGAGCCTACATTAGCCAATGTTTTCTCAGGTTGTTGAGAGGAGAAATTATAATAAAATACAAACTATCTTTTACCTAATTTGTATTTACAACGTATAGATGATATTTATGCTGTTTTTGATTGTGATAACGCTTGTATACACTTTTTAGATATTCTCAATTCACAACACAAAGACATTAAGTTTACTTTAGAAAAAAATACAAATTGTGATAATTTGCCTTTTCTGGATGCGCAAATAAAACTGAATGACACTTGCGATTGGCAAAAACCCACTGATACTGGATTTCACTTAATTTTGATGCATTGTATTTGAATGCTTGGAAATCTGGTTTAATTATGTGCTTGTTGTATGGCGTAACGAAAATGGCGTACTAAAGTAAACTACCAAATTGTATATGCAGGAATTAAAGCATTTACACCATGTTTTTTTCCAACAATCGATATCCTGGTTGGTTTATAAACAACGAATAAAAATTTAGAAAACGACAAAACAACCATCTGGATAAATATGAAACCAATTTTCATTTCACTAGTAGAATACCATTTTTAGGAAAAGCATCGCAAGTGTTTGGAATATGACCAACTGCTCTGGTTCAGAAGAAATTTAAAAGTTGATACCGGTATTAATGTTTATTATGCATGCTTTAAAACTAAATCGTATTTTCAACTCAAGTGCACTACTTCGTTTCCTTTTTTGTCTAATGTCGTGTACAAGTTTTTTTGTTCGCATGATGTGAATATTTCATACACCGGTATGACTGCACGACATTTTGGCACTAGGATTCAGGAAAAATTGCACCACAAAATCAGCAATTCGTGATCACTGATCACTTTGAAATATGCCAAAACTGCAAGCTAAGCAATACAGATTTGAATAGTTTTAAAGTTCTACGCATTTGTGATTCAAAATATGCTACAAAAATACAAAAAGCCTTGTTCATAAAAAACACAATCCACAACTCAATAGACAGCTTTACGCTAATGGTTCATCTTTTTTACTAAATGTTTACCAGGCTAGCATGTGATATTACGTTTTTGTGTGAGTGTTTTTGTGGCTTTTTCAGCTTTCAAATAATATTCTGCAGCAGATGCTGAATGTATATGTGATATTATTTTCATGTAAATGCATAATTTGTACAATTGTAACATTAAAATTGCATACTTCTTGCTTTTTTGAAAGTTACTGATTTGCTAGTTTGTCTTTAAACAGTTAACATGTAATATTTTGGTCTGAAGAAGACAAGAAGAATGGTCAAAAATGTTTAGTGTTTAAAAAACATGATATCTGTTTTAAAATTTTGTCAGTTGTTAGTACAGTTGAGATTTTGACTTAAATTACAGTTAGTTATGCACTGCTATTATTTTTCAGCACTGATCATGCCCCATTGGGTAAAATGAATTTGCTTTTAAAATGTTATCTAGACAAGCTGATATGGTTTTCGACTTAAATTTTACTTTTTTTATGTCATTATCACCTGCCACAATCGTGATAACATTTTGGCTAATCTTCCTATTCAAAAACTCTGAACATGAACACAAAATTAAACGTTCAATTTCATGTGAAGCTATCAAAAAATGCCATATTTTTAATGCTAAAATATTGACCCTTTCTTTTACCGTTTATTCAGGCACCTGGGATCCCTTTAGCCAGTGGTTATGAAGTCATTCAAATTGCTATCTGATTAGCAACTCTTGTATATTTTACATTGTTGCAAAGACCTTTTCTTCAACCATGGCCTCAACAGCAAACAAATATACAATATCGAAGTAAATGGAAAGGTTGTTTTAAAATTAAAGCCCCTCTTTTTACAGGAAAAGTTAAATTAAAAACGGTAAAATTATTAAAATCATGCAGATTTATCAAGAACAATGTACTGAAAAAATTAATAATAAGCTATAGACAGTATACAGAATCTTATAGGCACAATCAAACCTTTGATTAACAGCTTAAGACAAACTGTTTCGAAATCGACATTCGTCTTTTATTCCTCGTCAGTATAGCTAGGACTACAGGTATGAACATGAGCATAGAAAGGCGAAGAATTGCAAATTAACCAAATCACGACATAAGTTTTTTTCCCAAAAACTATAAAGTAATCACAATATTACAAGAGATAATTCTAATAGTTCAATGCAAAATAATTTTTACAGATTTGGACCAATTTTTTTATCCAAGTTTTTAACCAAGCTAATAATATTTTTGTGTGACCTTAACCTGCATGCACCGCAGTCTACACTCTTGAAAAGCATGATGATATGATAACCAACCGAAAAAAAAGCAAAGAATCTAACTCTAATTAACCAAGTAGGCTAATCGCTGTAAATTCTAGCTTTCACTTCATAACAAATCTTTGGTGGCTAATATTTTTAACCATCAAGAAGTTGAATTCTAATAAAACAACCCACTTGCAAAAGTTTTCTGGATATTTTTCTGTAGTATTCTTATAATTGTTCAGAAAGTAACAAGCAGATAAATACAGAAAATGAGCAAATCAACCAATCAAAAATACCAAATTACAATCACATGATCCATCATGCAGGTTATCTTCAGAATTTTATGGTGGTTGAACAGCAAGCTTGTGTTTGACCTTGGCCGCTGCTATCTAAATTTAGGGCCAAAAATATAGATAAACTGATTACAGTTGTCGAGTTTTACATCCCTAAAGTTTTACCTGAAATATTGCTTCAGTTTTTTGTGAAATCCAAGCTATAAACATAAATAATTTTTACAGATTAGGCCTAGATAGCAGCAGCCTACCTTACAGCTGTTGTAAGCAGTATCAAGATAAACTTTTACCAATTTTTTTTCGAAAACAATATACCAGTATGATGATGCAGTGCAAGTAACCAAGCAATTTAGTCCACCAAAGTTTTACAAAGTAGGCTACGTGATTGAAAGTTTTGTCATCTTTTGGCAATTCGAAGCAAAGAAAACTATAATATGTGGTACAGAGTAATCTACTAATCAGATTTAGAGTCACAATGCAGTTGCCTCAGTAATTCGTTTCAAATAATGATCCAGTGCAAGATTTTGCATTTGCTGATTTATAATATTTTCAACCATTGAAAATTTTCGTCCTTTTGTACTGGTAATTACTTGGTAAAGAAAATGCTTTATTACTTTGGTTGTGTTGAGGATAATTATTTGTTGCTTACAAGTTAATAACAATCTTCAACTGGCCACATTATCGTGCAAAAATCATTTTTTAACCACAACTAATAAAAGACTTTAAGCAGTAGACACCCAAACTCAGGATACAAATTCCATCTGTAGTCATTTTTCTGACAACCAGAGGCTGATACATATCATAACTTTATGTTTTCTATTATCTTGAACAATGTATTAATCTGAGACTGCTTCACTGTACGGCTGCTCGCTTGACTACCTTCTCTGAGATTTGAGCAGTCACACTCTGGATACAGTGATTGCATTGTATGACTTGATGAGCATGTAAGCTTTGTTGAACAACATTTTTCTCGATGCATAATACAATTTTTTTTTAACCATAAGGGGGGCACACAAACAACTCTACATCGGCTGTCGATCACCTCTTACTCTCTATCTATCTTTAACCTCTGTCTTAGATCTTGAGGTGTGGCTTGACTGTTGAGTCTCGACAAAGTTCATTAGTGCCCCAACCCTCGGAAGGGGTGAAGTAGCACTAGAACCACCACTTAGCAAGCATCCAACAATTGTGTGAATTGAGTAACAAAGCTGTAAGAAAAGGAATCTTAAGTTGCCAAAAGTTTTGGGGTTTTAAAGTAAGCAAACGAAAGCCTGTTTAAACAGCCTTTTCAAAAAAATTACTAAAATGCCCCTTTAAACTGCTTTTTCACTTATGCTTTGGCTAATTGCATGGTTAATTGTGTGATTTAATTGATTTTTTTCTTTGCACTTAGGCCAATTACAGCCATTTTGAAATGCTCAAACCACTCATTTTTTTATTTTCTCTGCACTAACTCGCTCGTAGCTAGATAATACAGTAATATTACAACATAATGAGAGTAAGAAAGAGCTTAAAGAAAAACGTCTTTAATTCCACGGAGAACAAAAATTATAAATTAAGTACTGAACAAAATGTTTCAATGTTCTAGATTCAATTCTTAGATGCCTACGTTCTAGTAAAACCAAAAAAGCACTCATGTTCACTTGGAAGTCTTACCCAGTTCTGGCAGTTAATAAGTTCACAAAAGCTATTTGAAATTTACTACATTGTCATCGCAAGCATGTTAAACTTACCTGGAATGTAAGTTCCATTCAACGCAACTTCTCCAGTGTAAAGACAAGAGTTTATCAAGGTTTGTCTTTTGTTTGGTGCCAATTCCAAAACATAAGTGTCACAAAAACAAAACGGATTTGAACACTTCAAAGTTCTTCCAGATGGAAGAACGCAAGCTAAACATTTTAATAATAGTAATTATTTGATAGATTATACGCAGGCCAGTAAAGCCATTGTAAAACAGGCATGGCTACGACTCCATAGCTGCAATTTTTTAAAGTATAGTTCCAGCTTTGCATCAATAAAGTCAGAAAGTTTTCTTCCAGTATCTAGTTTATGAAATCAACTGTAAATGCAAGTAACCAGGATTTTGCTAGGAAGAAAGAGCTTGAGCCCAAAACCAAAATTTGTTTGCATTTTATAGACTGGGGTCTAATAGAGCCCTAGACTGAGACAACTTCTGTAATTTTTTGAAAAAAAAAGACAGTTGGTTGTTATTTTGCACGTTTGTCAAGACCAGGGTTAAAAATATCGATTTGTAATTGATATTACATTCTTTACTTTTCTGTTATCGACTATAACAGACTCTTTGCTTTCAATTTTTTTCGGTCAATTATGGCCTTTTTTATGCTTTTTTCTTGCATGTTATCTATTAGTAGAATCTTTATACTTTGCTTGTGCTCTTGTTGAGTCTGCCTAAGGTTATATCATTTCATTTCTCTTATGCCATATTGCTCGATATAACTATTCTAAAAGTGCATTTTTGATATACTTTATAGTACGGCAATTACAGTTTTTCCACTCACAAGTTTTATTTAATGGTCAATACAACAAAAATTTTAGTGCAACTTAATGAAAAATAAAATAAAAATTTTTGTTTGCATTTTGGCATCGATTACTAATTTTTAGTTTTTGCTTTTTGTTTCTGACCGTGACTATTGACAATTCTTTGCTTTTGTGCAAATTATCCATATCGATTCGTCTTTGCTTTTAAACAGCATTGACTTCCCTTCCTGGTCAAGACATATGAAAAAAAAAACAGCTAAAACTTGAAAACACTTTGACAGTTGAATTTCTCAGCCTCATCAGCCACACCTTTTGCAAACTGATCAGGTCTAAAACATGACAAAGCCCAACAAAGTCCAACCTCAGACCTCCACGTGGTGTCGGGTGGAAACAGTGGAAACACTGGCTAATTGAGGCAATGGCAATCGGCCAATGAAGATGGGCGAGGTTAAGAAGTGCAGGAACTAGCAACCAGGCAATAGCGCAAGCGAAGGCCTGATACTGCAAAGTCCTGCCTTCTAATTTCCAACCCCTCGACTCTAAAGCCAACAGGAGGTTGCGGGCTGATATGGAACCGGTAGTAATGGGCCAATATTGCGGCGGAATGTCAATGCGAGTATAGGGTACAGTGGATAAAACGCGCTGCCGTGTCGCGGCCACAAGATAGAAAGGATGCTGGTCCTAGTCTAGCCAACATAGGACTTCGTGTCCATCAGCTTGTGAAAATCCCCGTGCACCTGTAGTTCCAGATGGCACCTGGGTAGGGGTCTGCAGCTGTATTGGAAGGGCTCCGCCGAGGCCAGTACTCCAGAGAAAAGTCCGTCATTTGCAGTGCTGGATTGTTGCCATCGATAGAAATAGAAGTTTGTAGCTTTCTGTCTGTCTGAATAATCTGGTCTTTGGGACTTTTCCCAGTTTAAAGAAAACCAACCTAATGAATGAATTATGTCAGTTAATAGAAAAAAGAAAGTAACACGGATTACACCCATAAATTCAGAAGAAGTGGCAATGTCACAACCAAGAATCAGTGAATTCTTGAGTGACAATGCCAACAAAGAAAGCACTCGGCCATCTGCGCCTTCTAGCCCAGATGCCGAAAAAACATCAAACCTGAGCCCTCAAGTTGAGAAGGTTACTTTGCTAAAGGAGCCCGTCTCAGAAGCTGAGGGTACAGCAAAAGTGGCATGGTTGGTTGTGAACCGAATACCACTTCAACTCCCCCTGTGGAGCTTCAGAATCCAAGTAATTCTTCGGATGTTGCTTGCAGGTCTGAGGTGAAACGGGGGAAAACTACGAAAAAAAACAGAAGAGAAGGGAAAAGAAGCGGATAATGAGGGGTCTGGCTGGTATGACACTTGCTGACCATGACCCTGAGTCCTCTGACCATTCCTCCGGCCAAACTAAACGAGCCAGGGAATCTTTGGATTCTCTGTCCTCCTCAACAAACCTCCCGCAGAAGCGTGGGCGACATGATGTCGCTCATGATATGCAAGGAGGCAAAGCCAAGAAAACGATGGCTGGCACAAGCACCCCAGCTAGCTATGCTGCGGCTGTGAAGGCCAGCAATCAAAAATTAACCATCACAAGAAAAGAGTCGGAAGGGGATGGTGGTATGGACAGCATGGATCTACGTGAAGTTCAAGGTGCCATCACCAAAATGATTCTTCGTACCGATCCGGGTTTTCTTGTCCGTATCGAACGCACTTTTATCTTTGAAGGTAAGGTGCTGATGATATGCAAGGATGAGAAAACCTTGGAGTGGGCAAAATAAGTGATTGAGGCTATTGTACGTCCTTGGTAGTTCATCAAGGCTACGATGCAAAAAGCCCTAAAGACTTGCCTCCAGCAAAAACCTTTGGAATCTGGTTGCCAGAGGATGAAGGTTTAAGCATCTCCGATACCCTTATGCTGGTTTCCCGTTGTAATGCGAAAATCAGTCGTAGGGATTTGGAAACAAAGCATTCAGCAAAGGGGAACGGAGGGATGCTACATGTAGTATCCGTTCGGGAACCTTTGCTAACCATGCAGAAGGAACTGAACTACAACCCATACGCTGGTTATCGTCGGATTCAGTTCCAAAAGAAGAAAAGTGCCAAGCAGCTTCAGAACCTGGAGACGTCATCACGATCGCCAAAGGGTGATGAAACCTGTGAGGCAATAATGGATACAGCTGAGCCTGGCACTTCGGCAGATACAGAGAAGCCGACGACTTCTAGTTTGTAGAAGTCAGAGATTTTCTCTGTTGTATTGAAGTAGCCATATCAGCTGTTCTAAAAATAAAGCGCTATACTTGAGTACATCTATCATACAGATAAGAATGGCTCAGGATTACAGCAGACAACTTGATAAATCAAATAAAGCCATTACGGCACCTAAGTTATCCTCACATAATTTAGAGTGTTGGCAAATCAACCTACACAGATGTAAAGCAGCAAGCTATAACATGTGTGAAGTTACAAAAAGCGTACGTTCCGGGTTAGTGTTAGCTCAAGAACCATGGACATATGCCACTAAAATCAGAAGTAACTCGGGCGTGCATTTATGCTACTCTTGATCTCTGTTGTCCTCTTATCCCGATGTTTTCAAATGAGGATATAGTGGCAATTAGAGTTAACAATGTGTGAATGTGTGCCGAAAGGGAGACAGTTCTGTTTTCGTATCAGCATACATGGCAGCCGAAGAACCAGCACCGCCCAATTTACTGAGGGATTTGTTGGTCTTCACAGAAAATGAACAAATTCCTACTATTGTAGGAACCGATGCAAATGCACATCACACTATATGGGGATCCTCTGATATAAACCCTCGAGGAGAGGATCTGTTAGCATATTGTGTTAGTGCAGACCTAAATTTCTGTAATGAGGGTAATAAACCAACATTCAGAACTAAAACGCGGGAAGAGGTTCTAGACTTAACCTTAGTGAACCGGTGTGCATGGAACCGAGTGGTTGGCTGGCATGTTAGCAACGTGCCATCATTCTCGGATCACATGTACATTAGGTTCCAGGTTAAAGGCAGGATCCAAAAACAGGCTAAAATGTTTCGTAATGTTCGTCGTACATGCTGGAACAAGTATGTAAACGAACTCGAACAAAAATTAAGTCAACGAACTTTACGACCAGTACCAGTGCCTTCCTCAAAAAAAGACATTGATGTGCTGGCAAACAAGGTTCATTCCGTTATTACTAAATCATATGAAGCTGCTTGCCCTATGCGAAAGTCGCTTCGTAAGAAAGATAACATTTGGTGGAATTCTGAGCTTGCAAGTCTTCGGAAAGAGGCTCGCCGAGCTTGGAGTAAAGCCATTAAAACAGAACAAGAAAAAGATTGGGAGGCTCAAAAGCTCGCCTTATCTCATTTCAAAAAAGCTGTCAGAAAAGCAAAGCGCGATTCATGGCATAGCTTTGTAGAAAGCATGAATAGTCAAACACCAACGGCTCGCCTGGTTAAGATTATTCGAAGGAATGAAACGGTGCGTGTTAGCAACGTAATTAAACACAACGGAGAATTCACAAAGTCTCCACTAGAAACTTTAAACTATCTGCTGGATATCTTATCACCGGGTAGCCAGCAGTTAGAAAATCATGCAATCAGGTCCGACTTAGTGGAGAACCCATTCATGAGACCTGAAGACACTGAAATGATTGCAAACATATGTTCATTTGAGCGTATCGAAGCAGCTATTAACGAATTTCAACCATTCAAAGCACCAGGGCCAGACGGGCTCTATCCTACTCAAAGGTTGGAATTAACTGAAGGGATATTACCATGTCATTTTTCAAGCATGCCTGAGACACAGCTATGTGCCATTGGCATGGAAAGAAGGCACAGGTATATTTCTCCCCAAACCCAGAAAGCTATTTTGAAGCTAAATCCTTATGATCAATTTAACTTTTTTTCAACCGAAATGGTTGGAAAGGCTAGTTCTGTATCATGTTAATGAAGGTAATAACGTACCGGCAAAGCTTTCTGCATCGCAGTATGGTTTTCGAGCTGGAGTTTCTACGGAAACTGCTTTGCATGAATTTGTACGCCGTGTAGAGCATTGCCTTGTTAGAAAAAAGCCGGCTTTGGGTATTTTCCTGGATATTGTCGGCGTCTTCGACAATATCACCTTCCGTAGCTTTGTTGCGGCTCTGCGAGGGCTGGGCATGTCTAAGATTCTCACCTCATGGATAGAGACTCTACTAAGACATCGCACAGTCCAAGTAGAATTATATGGTGATGAAGTTAAAAGGGAAGTAGTAAAGGGGAACCCACAAGGTGGTATCCTGTCCCCTTTTCTATGGAACTGTGTCTTAAACAGCCTGTTGCTAGAGTTACGTAGCAGAGGCTTTTATGTTCAAGCCTATCCTGATGATCTAGCAGTGTTAGTCACTGGTACTGATATGCTTTGGATCAGACGTATGGCCCAGAAAGCAATAAATATTGCTGCAAATTGGGCTTTGGATCAAGAGCTACAGTTTAGCAGCAAGAAAACCGAGATAGTACTGTTCACTCACAAACGGAATCCAGACTTGGGTTCCTTGTCAATGAATGGTACAAAACTTGAACTTTCCAAGAAAGCAAGGCTGTTAGGTGTTACTCTAGACAGCAAGCTAACTTGGAAACCTCATATTACCCGAATTACCCGCAAAAGCAACTACAGCATTAATGCAATGTAGACAAATTGTGGGTAAAACGTGGGGAATAAAACCATCTATGATGAAATGGATATACACAGTTATGATACGTCCAATCATGTCAAACGCATGTGTGTCCTGGGCTGGCGGTCTCAACAAAAAGTATCTAGTGAGGAAACTCACAAAGGTGCAGAGACTTGCTTGCCTGATGATTTCCTCAGCTTTTCCTGGCACCCCTACTGGTGCTCTGGAAATATTGCTCACCGTAACTCCCATTGAGGAATTTCTATTGGCTGAGGCAGTGCGAGGGTCATACAGAATCACTGTTAGTGGGCTCTGGCATGTCAACCCAATTGGTTCCTTTGGGAAAACAAAAAGCCATGTTGATGTTTGCAATGAGGCAAGGAAATTCTTACCTCTGATGCAAATGCCAGCTGACCGAATAAAGAAAACAAAGGTATTTGAGAGAAATTTCGAATGTCAAATTATGAACAAAAAGAATGCCATCAGATTTGAAAGCGTTCTGAGCCAGAGCACTGTCAAGGTTTACACGGATGGCTCGAAACTAAATGAGAGAGTAGGAGCGGGTTTTTATGCCGAATACCCAAACAACTCTCCAAAACAAGCATTTTTCCACCTTGGAATTTACAGCACTGTGTTCCAGGCAGAAGTCTTAGCTATTTCAGAAGTGGCAAAGAACCTGCTTTTGGATAAAATGCACAATCAAAGTATTGTTGTGCTGGTTGATAGTCAAGCAGCTATCAAAGCACTCATAAAGTGCACTGTAACATCAATTATAGTGCTCAACTGCATTCGAAACCTAAATCAGTTAGGTAAACAAAACCACGTCAGTATTGCCTGGATTCCGGGACATGCAGGGATTCATGGTAACGAAGTGGCCGACTATGTTGCCAAATCAGGATCTAGATCAAAAACACATGGTCCTGAACCTTTTATTACAGTCCCGTATGCCAGTTGTGTTAGCACGGTAAAGGACTGGTCCACAGATAGATGGAAATCTATGTGGAATAAATGGAAAGACTGCTTGAGGATGAAGGAGTCTGTAGATTGGACGTCTTCACGACTAACAATACGTCTTCTTAACCTTAAGAGGCCTCATTTAAATAGAGTAGTGCAAGTTTTAACTGGGCACTGCAATCTACAACGACACAAGAAAACTACAGGTCGTGCTGAGTCTTCTCTGTGTCCAAAATGTTGCCTAGAGGATAAAACACCAAATCATCATGTAGGCAATTGCAAGCTTTACCAAGATATTCGTGTTAAATATTTTGGAATCACCAAAACCACTGTTCACAATGTGGTAACGAAATGTAATATTAACAAACTGGCCACGTACTTAAAGGAAGCTGGGAGGCTTTCTGAGTTCGACCAGTGAGCAAACAAAATAACAATAACAGCAGCTACTGTTGCAATGGGCCCAAACGAGGCCTACGCAACGTGTAGGTGGACTCTACCTAACGGTAGCAGATTCCCTTGCACCGCTGCCCAGTAATAATAATAAAAACATGACAAAAAGCACTCATCTTTAAGTTTAATGTTTTAAGCAACTTGGCTCAAAAAGGAGTTGTCAGCCTCTTTAGTTCTTTCAATCTTGATTGTGCCACTGGCTGTTGACTACCGATACAGCTGGTATGGTCATCCACAATGAAAAAACCCTATGAATTACTAATAGATTGAAACACTTGAAAGTTAAAACTCCACGTTTCAAATATGTATATGAGTGTTTGTTCGGCATTGGTAAAGTTTTTTGTCTCAGGAAAGTCAAAGCTGGAGTTAGTAGATTTTTTTGAGGCTTTGCTTCACAACAAGTGCAGTTAAAAGCTCTGGCTCCAGATCTGGCAAAAATGCTTGGCTTCAGCTTCACGACCCAAATTGCAAGTTGTCTAACCAGATATTCAGAGTTAGATTAAATCATTCAAAAAATGACAACCATTTTATAGCTGAAGAGAGAATACATACTGTAACGATCCTAGACACTACATTTTTCAAATTGATAAATCTACCGGCTCTTAAACGAGGACTGAAGACAATATCAATGGGGGTATATAAAGTTAGGCCAATTGCATCAAACTAGATTACCGTTGACTTCATCCTTTTTGACACAGCCATTCCAGATATATTCTACTTCAAACACGACGTCGGCGACTCCAACGTTTTAATTTTAATAATTTTTATTGCCAATCCTGTTGTTGATAAGCATTGACACTTTAGTGACGCTTTTCCAGTTCTATCCAAGGCAATGATTAGGCTACTGCATTGGGTCATGTCGCTGGGCACTACTGAGTTTGATTTGTCAGCAAAATAGATATGAGCTGGAAAGAAGAGTACACTGTACGATAACCTTGGTAACAAACGTCTAAGAGCAAGCGAAAGTAAGACTAGTAGAGTTATTAGAGTAGGCTAGTAGGCCTTTGTTTTCAATTTAAATGGATAAGTTTCTTCTAGGGTCGCAAAATACCGTAAGCAAATACAATAGACCTTTATCCGGTAGAAATAGCTTTGACCTGGAAAAAATTTATATTAAGCTGAAATTTAGCACAACGACTCAGGACCATGTCTTGAGCCACCAAAAAAAACAACATGTTTTGGACATGGGACTTCCCCCTTTTTCGGCCTTTAAAGTCTGCCATCTAGTGTCGAAGGGCCTTTACTATCCAACAGCCACTCCAAAAGTTGTAAAAGTGCCAAGTTTTAACTAATAGTTGGTTTTCAAGTTCAGGTTTAAAAAATTTTTTTTGAAGTTGATGACGTCATTGCTGGTGACGTCATAGCCAATTATTTTTGAAAAAATGACGTATTGATGGCTCAAATTGGAAATGAGAGTTAGGTTTTTGGATGCAAACCAAAAATTGCTTAAATCAAAGTGATGACGTCAAAACGTTTTTTATGACGTCATCTGTCACAAGGTTTGATCGTAAATTTGAAAGAGTATTTGACCAAACGAAACATTGTAAAACTTTTTTTTATTAGCTTTAAACTTGGTAGAATTATTATATCGTGAATTCAGTCGATTGAAAGTCAAAAACTGTGTTGTCAGTGAAAATCTGATGTAGTAGACACCGGCAGAGCCAGAGGGGGATTAGGGGGACCAGTTCCCTCCTTTTTTAAAGTGCGCAATTTCACAAAAATTCTTTGAAAGACAAAATGAGAAAAAACTACGGTAATTGAAAAACGCTCAACGCAAGTGTAATTCTACCCAGAGTTGCAAATGAACAACGTCAAAACTTTTGCATTTTTTGGAACATTTTTTCGAAGGTCATTAGCTTCTCTATCTTTTACAACAAATTTTAGCCCTCTAGTTTGTATTGTTTGCGATATATTCGGATTGAAAAAAAACGTTTGCAGCAAGAAAGGCAAAGTGAATCATTTTTAACGTAGCAATGGAAATGAAGAGTTACTATCCAAAAAATCAATTTTTGTAAAATGAGATCCCCGTATCGTGCTGTCATGGAATAATAATGTCTCATCAGCATACCGCATTGCATTTGTGGGAGAATGCGAATGAGGCAGAAAGTAGCACGATTTCCACCAAAAAACGCAATCCATTTGTTTCAAAACTCATCATTTTCCACAATGGAACAAGTAGAATCAGATACCGGAGAGAATTTGGGGTGGCCGCGATCTGACACATATCAGTACAAGAATTAAATGTCACCATAGTCGAATTGTATTTCGACCCTAATAAATTTCGAGAATGTTTTATTTGAAAGCATTTGGAAAAAACACTAATTGCAAAAGGTAAGCAACTCTCTTTTAAGAGAATGATTCTTGGTTTATTGTGAACGTCGAAATTGATTTTTTTATTATACTGCATTAAGTCCGTTTTACCGATCACCCATATACATGCGTATAAATATACGCATGTCATTTGATTCTATGCATTTTACTTAATTTCTTTTTGCGTTTACATGGAATAAGATATCAGACGTAATTGGTCTAAACTGCTTCATGTAGGCCTACATTTAGACCAACAGCCTAGTGAACCCGTTTATCTGAAAAACGACGGAATCAAAATATTATTGCTCAAAAAGTTTTCGTTAATTACCAAAAACGTAGCTACAATGTCAGCTTCATCCTTTAATTTTGTTTTCAGTTGAAGTAGGAGAACACAATCGGCTGGTTTGAATTGATTTAACAACTTCAATCTGCGTAATGTCAAATGTGTAATACAGTAAATAGTTCGCTAATTTATTTTTAGGAAATCTGTGTCAATCAATTTTTATGTCTGCATATTGCAACGGATAGCCGTGTTGATTATGAACAATGTTCTTGTTGTCTATCAGAGAAGCGAGTCCGCCGACGTAACCCAAATTGTGTCGAAGTCTAAATTGAGCGCGCTGATTGGTTGCAAGCAAAAAGTCGCGCAGACGCCGTCCGCCTAATCCCGATCTACACTGTGAGTAAAATCGTGAGCACAAAAGCTCGTCTTTTGTTCAAAAAAACGAAATTCGGTAAGCTCAGCGTATCACCTAACCAGCGTACAAGCAGCCAATTGTTTTAAACAAACTAACAATATGCCTGTATGGTCACAATTTTACTGCCGGGCCTAAAAATTTGCTTTGGAAGCATTTTATACGCAGTTTTCGGCGCGAACCAAACTTTGTTTGCAGGCGTGCCATATAAATAAAAATAAACTCATTGTATTTCGTTATGACCATTTTTTGGCGAATGCCGCGTTCAGATTCGCATTATTTGATTGAGAAAACCGTACAAGGAATTGGTCGGTCGCTATCGCGTTATTCTTGCTTAATGCTTAGATCCTTATTTCCTACCAACGACAATAACAACAGAGTACAGTAATCAATTAAACGAAACTTTATATTGGCAAGCCACAATACAGCGCATTTTTTTGTTGTAGGTTGAAGATAGCATGCAGTATGTTGTGACTGGTGTCAACTGTCAATTAACATAAATTATGATAGGGTGCACTTATTTTTTCAAAAACCAATTATTTGCGGGTGTAGGCGGGAGTTGTTCATATGTTTTTGTGAATTGTGCATATCATTTGTTCTTAATTTGTCACAATATACTGTGGTAGATAAGTGGCAGCTTGACTCAAAGACCAAAGGTCCCTTCACTATCTCCTGGCCAAGGCAACTTGATGAATAAAATGTAATTACAATTATTCGAAAATTGAAATATTATTATGCAAGCTTCCTTGAAAAATAACGACAATCTGCAATTTTCTCGTATGGCCTAAGTAAAAAAACGCGTCTTTTAGTATCCACTGTTGCATCGTTAAATATAGGAAAATCATAAAACTAGGTAGTTTAATTTTTATTTTTTTCGTTTAGTTATTTTTTTATGCGTCTGCTGTATGAACGATGGCAGGACTTCAACTTGTTACCGCTTAACCTTTGTACAGTAGTTTGATGCAATTTGCCTAAATAAAAACTTTTCGATTTGCATATGCTTTAATCACAACAAAAAATTTTGTCCTTCCCATTTTTTTCATTTCTGGCTGTGCCGGTAGTAGTAGTCAAAAGCAGATAAAATTTAAACCTCCCAATATGGGATTAAAATAAAATAATGCATTTTGCAGTTAGAGCAAGAAAGCCTGTAAATGTTTATCCAATAGTTTCCTCGCGCAGTTCACGTTAACCTGCAATTTTAGTTTACAATGCAAGCATTAGCAAAGATAAAAAAATTATTAAGGCTGCAAATTGTCAAATATTAGCGTGGTGATTATAAATTAATCAAATAAATTTTGTTCAGATGTTAATTCAAGAATCTTGGTTGATTAGATAAGTTTTTGATCAGGTGTTATTTAGATTAATCCAATACGTTTGTTCAAATGTTATTCTAATTGATTAGATAAGTTTAGTTCAGATGCCTGGCCTATTTTACTGTATAACAGATTTAGTACTACAGATTGCAGAAGAATGCTAACACATCATTTTGTGTAAGATAATAATATTGTCAGTATATCAGACATTGCAAAACGGTAAAAATTCTGTTCCTACAGGATATGCTATCGTGCTCGGAATTCGTATTAAGAGGGCCGCAAGTACGGGGGGGGGGGGGCAAGAAGGAGCGGCACCCCCTAAACAAAAATTCCACTCGCCTAAGCTGCCCAGCATGCCCAACCAAACTCCCCTTCCAGCAGTTTCAAGATGGTAGCCTTTTTTTGTAAATCGACAGAAAAACTAGGAGATAAGTAAAATAATTTGGCGAGATGACCTTTTTTTTTTTGAGATCAACAGAGAACTCCGACAAACGTAGACCAAATTGGCACGATGACCTTTTTTCTTTAATTTCGCTAGTTATTTTTTTTAGAACCATTGCGTATAGATCGACAATGAAAGTCCTCGGCCAAGGACTCAAAGATGCCTTAGAACCTCAAAATGATGGTCGATATTCTCAAAGTGGTGCAATGTTTCGTTTGGTCAAACACTCTTTTTCTAATTTACGATCAAAACTCTTGACAGATGATGTCATCAAAAACGTTTGTAACGTCATCACTTTAATATAAGTAATTTTTGGTTAGAAGCCACACAGCTAACTCTCATTCACCATTTGAGTCATCAATGCAGAATATGTCATTTTTCCAAACCTTAAAATTTGGCTATGACGTCACCAAAAATGACGTCATCAATTTTAAAGTAAATTTGTTTCTACCTGCACTGAAAAATCGATTACGATTCAAAGTTTGGCTCTTCCATAACTTTTGAATTGGCTGTTGGACAGTAAAGACTTTTTGACACTAGATGGCAAACTTTAAAGGCCGAAAAAGGGGGAAGTCCCATGTCCAAAACATGGGGATTTTATTTTGGTGGCTCAGGACATGGTCCTGAGTCATTGTGCCAAATTTCAGCTTATTATAAATTTTTCCGGGTTTGCATATATTTTGTAGTATTTCTACCGGACTACTACTTAAACATTGGTAGTATTACTATCAAACCATGAGTTTGTACTGTGAAGTCTAGTAATGAAAACCTTATTGCTGGACTATGCTAGAATTTAGACTAAAATGTATCTGCCAGCTTGATTTTTACTGAAATCACTAGGCTACCGAAAAATCTACTCTTTTTACCAGCTTAGATCTGTTGTGCTGATGAGATCAAACTGATTAGTGCGTAGCGAAACAACTCAATGCAAGTAGCCTAATCGTTGCTTTAGTGGTTAGAACTGGGAAGACATCGCTAAAATGCTAATGCATACCAACGAAAGAGTTGTCAATAAAAATTATTAAAATTTATTACATTAAAGTCACCAACGACAGTTTGAAGTAGAATATCTCTGCAACGGATGGGTCAAAAAAGATTAAAGACTAGCTTGACTGAATTTTTGGATTTTTTGGAGGCATTTTAAAAACTACATTTGATAAATTTGAGAAAACTCCATTTCGAAATTCGATTTGGGTATCAAGAAAATTAACGGATCCGCTCTATTCCCTAAAGCAATCCCAACCATGATGACGTACTTGAACGGCTAGCAACTCTCAACTCCAATGTAATCTAAATGGGGATGGTTGGTGATGAGGCAGGCCGAGTCTTAAAAAACTTAATTCAGGTAGGCCAAGCCGTTCAAACATTGTCAAAAGGGTTTACACATGCCAGTCAATGACTAGCAAGTATCAGGTTGTCATAAGTAGGACAAAGTAGCACTTCTTCAGCAATAAAATCATGGAGGGTAGAGAGGAGTATTTGTAAAACCTCACAATCCTGGCACATTTTATCGAAATTTGATGTATTGCAAAAACAATACTCATTGTATATTTTCCATATTTTTGATGCTCCGATCGCAAACATTTTCAACATCGCTGGGCATTAGTTGACAATTGGTACATGAACACCATGACAATTCATTGATGTGTCTGCTGGCAACATGAGGAACAACATCAATATCATCTTCAGAACTTTCCAATCCTTGTTCTTCTGGGTTGAAATTTGGTTATAAGGCTCATACATGAAACTGTTTCTACTCATGTTTCAAAACTCAAAATTAACTACTTAACGCAAACAACAAAAAGTGACAATAATAAGCAATGATATCAGGTATCTAAAATAACAAAAGCAAAAATTTATACCATACTTATGTAGCAAGCAGAATTTTAATTGCACTACAGACTGCATAATTGCACTGGTAAAATCCTAACCATATACATCGATATATTTGGTACATGACAGCTAACACATCAAAACCTCTTACAGTCGAATTTGGAATGGTGAGCATTGCTTGACCCAGTTGTGCTTGAATTGAAACATCAATAACTTTATTGTAGCACTAAAATAAAACAAGGTTGGCACTGTTTCTTTTAGATAAATCTTGACTTAGATCTAAAATTCAGACCTGAAGTCTTGGACATAACAGTCAGATGAAAAACGTGCCCTGCAAATTAATGAGCTTTAATTTTTCATCTCTATTAACCATTTTTTTACTTTGAGATGCAAAAGGGCAGTTGAGCTATAGCCGGTGAAAATAGATATCTTAATTTTTTTGATAGACATCTTTATCATTATTATCATATTGTGACAGCAATGAGCCATACAATACTTCATCATTACAAAAATACAAAGTTATTTGTTACTAAAGGAGTAAAATATATTCTTAACCTAATGATATTACTCCAATCTAAATCAGACTACTACCGAAACTGTATTCAAACTGTACCACATTATGCCTAGTCTGCAAAGTAGCCTAGGCTGTATGAAATTCAAAAAATCTAATAGGTTTGCTAGCATCATTGCACATCCATTATAAAGTGCACAGTAGCTGATAGGGTACTTTTTACAAGTCAATGCAATCTCAGATAATTTGCAAATTGCATGTTTTAAGGAAAGTCCTTGCTTTGGCCTGATCTAGTCCCAAACTAGTTTTCATATTCCACCTAAACTTACAGCGTTATACTTATGGGTAGTGCTAGAATAATTTAGCTTAACACCCTTTTTTAGCATTAACATAGGATTTTTTCAAAGTTCAGCATTTACTTTCATTTGTGCTTGCTCAATCTCAATGCAGAATGGCTTACCAGTTACTGCACTTTCAGAAGCCTATGTCGCTACTTAGCCCTACTTATGACAACCTGATACTTGCTAGTTATTGACTGGCATGTGTAAACCCTTTTGACAATGTTTAAACGGCTTGGCCTACCTGAATTAAGTTTTTTAAGACTCGGCCTGCCTCATCACCAACCATCCCCATTTAGATTACATTGGAGTTGAGAGTTGCTAGCCGTTCAAGTACGTCATCATGGTTGGGATTGCTTTAGGGAATAGAGCGGATCCGTTAATTTTCTTGATACCCAAATCGAATTTCGAAATGGAGTTTTCTCAAATTTATCAAATGTAGTTTTTAAAATGCCTCCAAAAAATCCAAAAATTCAGTCAAGCTGGCCTTTAAGTCAACGCTAATCTAGTCTAATACGATTGGCCTGACTTTAGATAACCCCATTGACTTTTCCTTTGGTCCTCCTTTAATCTTCTTTGTTTTCTAATTAGCTGGCTATTTAAATTTTTTTCGTTTACTAATTAAATTTTTTTTTTACATATCCACTTGGTGGTCGCTTGCCATAAACATCAAATCAGTGGCGGATCCAGAGGTTTGGACCCCCTGCGGAAACCAGAAAAATACAAGAAAAACTTGTAACACAAAATTTATTGCAACAACTAGAGCAAAATCCATGTCTTGTCCAGACTTAAAGGCAAAATACTTGGTAGGGGCAGGGTGGGAGGAAAATGAACATTTTTTCTTCATAATTTGTGCGTGAGGAAAATGAACATTTTTTCTTCATAATTTGTATAACTTTGTAGCACACAAGCATCGCAATTGACAATATTGTGAAATAGCAATAACAATAATCTCTTTAGTTCATAATGTATATATTGGAAGTGTTTTAGCATAGCTGTAGTCTTTGCTATTGATGTTGGCTTTTTTTTTCCAGGCTGAGTTAACTTGATCTGTTGGTATCAAAAATTCGTGTTGAAAATGTAGGTTTTCGATTGCAAAAATAACCATACATTCCACATGACGATTACTCACCCACTGAATTGAAACAGACGAGGAAAAATCACGAAGAATGAATTATTGCAACAGGACTAAAAAGGAAATTACGGGTGACATAATTCACGGCAAGCAAATGAGTTTGTACATGCTGTAACTTTGTAAGTCAGAGCTAACCAGGGATGTGGAAGCGGCAATTTTTGAATCACTCCCGCTTCCACCCTTAGCACTTCTGCTTCCACCACTTGATGACGTAAATTTTGCTTAAAATTTTTTGATGTTAAAATTTTTTCCAGATAAGTCAAGATAAAACAACATTATTATCATCATCTCAAAAACATCATGTAGAACCAAATAATATCACTGCATTATTTTGTGGTTTGTCACTGCAGGATTTGCATATGGGCATAGTCACAAATTCGGATTTGGAGCAGCCCTAAAGCAAAACATCCAATCACACGGTCGTAAAATAATCAGCAATTATTTCGAGTCTGGGAGGGGGATTTCCAAGCGCTTCTAAAATAACTTATTTAAATTGCATCTGTGCTGTTAAGCACAAATCTTTGTGTAGCTATAATTAGGTAGCCCTGGGGTGAAACTTCTACACTTGCAGAATTTTTTTTCCAATAACTTGTTTGCATATGTATGGTGTGCTCCAATTTTTTGCTAGCAACATGTATTTTTAGGAGAGCAAAATAAGAAAACAATGCAAGAATTATGCAGTTATAAGCAGTACCATATTAAATAATTCTTGTAGCAAAAGGTATCGCACATAGCAATATAATTAAGACAAGCATTACAGTAGGCGCCACTTAATATGACCACCTTGGGACACGACCATTTTGGTTATAATACTCGAATGGTCATAAAAACCGAAGTCTCCATAACCGCACCTGAATCAACGCAGTAAGCCACAACAAGTCCAAATACTGTCAAAATTATTGTTTAACCAAAGTAACAGTGTGAATTGGAAGTAAAACAAAGTACAGTATTGTAACAGTACAAGTGACGATAAAACTAAGTATAGCATGTACAGCATAAGTAAATAACAGTTCAAGTAACGTTTAATCAAAGTAATATATCAAAGCATCGCAAAACAAATATTCAAAATGTTATGCAGGTTTATTAGTTAGTTTTAGGTGCAAAAAACTCGGTAATGTTTCCGCTAAACAAGTGTGTGGCAGGAAAAATACTGTAATGTAATATGAGAGATGGAGAAAATGTTGGGCATATTATCCCAACTTTGGTCATATTAAACAAACAATTTTTAATGGAGAAATTATGAACCGTACCAAATTGGTCATAATAAGCGGCGCCTACTGTATAACATCATGTTTAAAAGTCATACAATTTTAAACTTTGTTTGAAAAAAGTTATGATGCTCTCTTCTGTTCGTGCTTTAAGATTATGCTGTCGTGAAAAAGGAAATTAAAATGCTGGAACAGGAAACTTTGTTTATTTTGGTAAAAATAAAGGGTGTTCCAAAATGGTTGACCCCATTCTAAATACCCATATCGCAGAAACTACTTGATGGATCATAATGAAACTTAATACACTTTATGTTGAAGGTCATAAGATTTATTGGTTAAATTTACAAAGAAAAGTACAAATACTTGTTGGTTCTATGACAGATTTTCATGAATGTTCAATATGAGTGCCGCCTGTGCCTCTGCACACGTTGAGGTGATATTCGAGCTCGTGCCAAACTCGCCGTACCATGTCTTCGGTAACAGTTTACAGTGCAGCTGTAATTCTCTGTTTCATTTCTTCAATGTTAGCTGGAAGAGGAGGTACAAAGACTAGTCCTTTCACATAACCCTAGAAAAAAAAATCACACGGAGAAAGGTAGGGTGATCGTGGTGAAATGGCCACCACGAATACCGACTCAACGTGTGCAGAGTCACAGGCGGCACTCATATTGAACATTTATGAAAATCTGTCATAGAACCAACAAATATTTGTACTTTTCTTTGTAAATTTGGCCAATAAAACTTATGACCTTCAACATAAAGTGTTTTAAGTTTCATTATGATCCATCACGTAGTTTCCGCGATATGGGTGTTTAGAATGGGGTCAACCATTTTGGAACACCCTGTACCGTGTTATACAAGTATGGCCGCAGATTTTTGAGAAATGAGCAAAGCCCTATTTTAAAATACTTTTGAGAAAGTTTTTATTATTTAGGACTAAAACAATGAATTTTTGAACACTTAAAATTTTAAAAATGAGTTGGTTAACTACATGGATCATCTTTGAGTTGATAGGGGTGGGGCTGCCCTGGATCTAAGTGAACCACAAGCCTTTAAAAATGTTTCTTTGGAAATGATGATCAATGAAACATTTGCAATTTGTTGTATATTTCACAAAAAATTGTACTACCTTTAAGTTTTTGAGTTTTGATATGAATGGCCAAAATGGAGGTGAAGTGGTACCCTTTCACGCTTCTACGAAAATTGGCACTTCCGCTTCCACATTCCTGAAGCTAACATGTACCAAACTTTCTGGTTGCTTTGCCACTGTGCAGTTAAAGCCCCCCAAAAAATTAACAACACAAGCAGGCTGATTTTTTATTACTTTTGTTCCAGGCATCATCCTTGCCTATATAGCCCATCGTGTCAAATTTCATTGCCCATTAAACAATGGTACACTGATGAGACATTATCACTCCACAACAGCGTGATACAGACAACACAGTGACTGAATATTTTCATCAAATACCAACATTAACTTATACAAGCATTTCCACTCTTCGGAATTTGTTTCTACCCAGTGTTGCAAAAAAGCAACATGGCTGAATTCTTCGTTCATTAAAATTAATCTTTTAGGCGCGATTGTTATATTAATGTGACAAAACAATTAACTTTTTCAATTATATTTAACAACATTGATTTTTTGATTGTAACTCATTTCCATTGCTACTTTAACAATGACTCACTTATCCTTTTTTTTTTGCAGCAAACGTTTTTTTAACTCAAATATTTTATAAACAATACAAGCTAGAGGGCTGAAATTTCTGGTAAAAGATAGAGAAGCTAATGACCTTACAAAAAGTTTTTTAAAAATGCAAAAGTTTTGACGTTGCTTATTTACAACTCAGGGTAGAATTGCGCTTGAGTTGAGCGTTTTTAATTTAGTCTTTAGACATCTTTTTAAAATAACTTTTGTGAAATTGTGCACTTTTTAAAGGGGGGACTGGTTCCTTTAATCCCCCTAGCTGTGCCAGTGCTCAGCAGTGAGTAGCACTTATTTGAAATAATTAACTTGCCACTGCTGCTACTGCAAATTTAACTAACTAGTGTACTAATGAACACAAACAGTTTACAGCACACTGTAATTTAATTTAAAAAAACAACACCAAAACAGTTTCTTCCTTGCTATTGTTTAAACAATAAGTAACTATGATTTAGTATTCATCGTCATTTTAACACAAAAACACCACTGATGATTGACAGTCAGTGTTTCTGCTGCAAACCAGATTAATAAACTTTTTTTTTTCTGGCAACCCATTTTCAAATTTCTTTTTTCACTTGATTTTTTCACTTCTTTTCCTTTTTTACGGGTCACTTAGCTATTTAAACAAATCGCCATTAATTTGGCGCGTTTCATTTTTCAATGATTGACTAGAAATGTTCATTTCAAAAAAATTAGATATTCTAGAATAATTTCAAATCTTTTTCACCAAATCTAGAATATTATCAGATATGACAGTTATTATGTGGAAAAAATGAAACACTAACAATGCACACTTCTCTTCTGGATGATCACCTTAAAAATGGCTTTGCATTTTATTTCTTCAATAGACTACAAGCAAGATTTTAGCCAAGTAAATAAGAACACTATTTGTTTAATAGAACTAGAGATAAAAATAAGCCAATAACACATACTTGGGCGAGAAACCATTTCACTTCTTACATTCAAGCCATTAGGATCTATGCTAAATTGAAACTCTTCCATGCTTGTTCCTTCAATGCTCAAATCCATAAATGTTAAAGTAGTATTAAATTGAGCAGTGTTCGATGGCAAGCTGACTGGATTTGTTCTAAAATCAATAACACACAGAAGTAAACCTTTAGGGTATCTAAGATTAACATGAAAAAACAAAATTTATACAAGTACAATAGAATTTGACTATATTAACTACTTAATTATATTGATACTTTTTTGCTAATTCATGTGATACCGCAAGCCATGGGACATTTCATGGTTAAGTCTACCTCTAGCAAACAATACAATAAAAGCTTTTTCAGGAGCTAAGGATTCATCCCTCAGCATATTACTAAAAACAATGTTTCAATGGATAATTTGAACTTTAATCTTTACATCTTTTTGCAAATACATATATAGTAAAGACAATCCTAAATTCTTGCACTTAACTTTTTCAGAATTGCTTCAAAAACTTTTGAAGCTGTACATGACTGTATGCTGCTTCAAATTATTGTTTTACTTTCAAATTATTTTTGTGCTGCGAGCTGAATTAGAAGTGACTGTACACTCGACAATCTTGTTTTTTTCATGTAAAATTTTCCATACAAGAGCCATAAGAGTTGCCACAGAAACTGCAAAATCAAATTTTAGGACTTTTTTACGTCATTTTTCAGTACTTTTCCAAGACTGTTTAAGCGTTTAAGATTTTTATTACAGGACTAAAATTTAATTTTGACTATTACCTTATCATGAACCAACTTTTTGTTCTTGTAATTGACAAAAAATTTTGATGCAACGCATTTGCATTCCTAGTACTGACTACTAGCCAGATGCTAAGACAGAAATTTGCAGTGGAAGGCTGTGCTTTTTGGTATGAAGGCAGAGCCCAATCGCCAAAAGCCATAAGGGGTCTGGGGGCAAAGCCACCAGCGTTCGAAAATTTTGCAATTTTTTTGCAATAATAACTTAATTTTATGCCTAGTTTGGTAAAGATTATTGCTTTCAAAACATGACATAGAAATTAGCATTGCAAAAACGCGATTAAACTGGTTGCAAAAATGGACTAACACTAGGGTGATGGCTAGAGCTCAACCAGCATGACTTTTTCAGGCCTATAGCGATACATTATCTATTAACTACCAAATTTTGTCACTATAACTTGACACAAAAATTTCACTAATCCTCCTCTAAAGAAAGACTATTTGAAACACAAGTCATACTAAGCAAATAAAATGCAAGAGTGCTCGTGCTTGCTTAAAAAAATAAACTGTTAAAGGTAATTGCGCTAGGCTAATATTTTATCAGGGATGGAGAGCTGATACTATTTTTTGGCTTAGCCAGAGATCGGCTGACCAACATCGGTCGAGCTTTAGTAACGGTAAAAACGGGTAACAATAAAACTTCAGTCCTAGCTTTATTGCCAGCCAGTAAACCATAAAATCCTATTAATTGAAAAAGACAGAGCTTATTTGCATGCCAGCATGCAAACAAAAGAATGCTATCCTAGTCCTAACCCCAACCTTAAACTTAATCCTAACTGTAAACCTAGCTCTAACCCTAACATCAATCCCAACCTATACTCAAAATATAAACCCCAACGAACCACTAACAATAATAATATAAAAAATAAAAGAGTAAATAAGCAAATGAGCACCCAATCTTGCTCTCTTATTTTCTACAAGCAGAGCTCATTTGCATGCAATTGTGTAATTAGGCACTTCCTTTGAAAAAACTCACAAGTATTAATCCAAATTGTCTGTATTTTATAACGCTAGATAAAAATACAATTTGGGATGAGGGGCTAATGAAATGAGATTTGAGAGAGTTGATTGGTAATTAACAGAATTACATACTGAATAGACCTTTTTTTTACAAAGCCCAAGTTAAGCATTTTACATCAAGCAATTGAAGTGATTGTTTAATCTTAGCCATTTTTAGTAAGTTGTTATTAGTTTTATTTTTGACCAACATTAGCTCTTCCCCAAAAGCATGCTCCAAAAGTGGCTGAAATTATTTTAGTGTCCATATTACTGCAAAAACTGCATCAGAAGTATAGGGCAAAAAACATCAAATTTTTCTTATTGTGAATTTCGGTCAACAGGCCAAAACCATGCTACTGCTACCAGCAGTAATACCGCTACTAAAGTATCGCATTGCAATAAATTACTATTCGGTCCAAAAATTCACTCTGCCTCATAACATTCAATAATTTATACATATTGTACTGCAAAGTGCAAATTTTGGCAGTTTAACGAGTAAGTGCTTATTTGCACTCTAGCATATATACTAGTAAGAACTACTTGAAAAGAACAAGAAAGCAAAAAGCAGAGGAATGGGCGCTCATGTACACGTTAGGGTAGAAGCTAGGGTTACAGTTTGAGTTAGATTTAGGGTTTTGCTAGGGCTAGGATAGCAATTTTTTCTGTTTGTGGGCCAGCATACAAACAAGCTCTGTCTTTTAGCAATACAATAAAAATAAAGCTCTTTGAACAAACTTAACAATACAACTCATTTCAACAATGGCTTTGTACAATTACAAGGTAACAGTCATTAAAAAATAAACAACAAAAAACTTTACATTCTATCCTGGTAAATCACAGGAAAACCTTAATAAACATTTTTCCAGGACTAATAAACAAAAATCAATGACTTTCCAGGAGAGCAAAAAATCCAGGACTTTTCAAGACTTTTCCAGGATGTGGCAACCCGGTACATAGCTTAAACTCATCACGCTCACTACATTCACTGCAATTAAAATTTGTTATCGTTTTACTATCACAATTGTTTAGCACAATCCAATTTGTCAGCTGTTAAAGATAACCTTATCCAACACATGCAAGTGAAATGAATGACTAAGTTATATTTTGGTTAGGCTTTCCACCTACTAGCTTCTGGATAAATGAGCAAGATTAGCCTGAAAATGAAGTTTGCTTTGACAAAAATTTATTTTGTTTGTGCTTAAAAATTGATTACTTTTGCTAGTTTTTTTTAGCACGACAGATCGGCTCAAATTTTGTCTCAGAATACAGCATGATGACAAGGATAATTTGTTTAAACCCAAGCAGCAACTTTTTCATGTTATATAGGTATATTTTTCTCCCAAATGTAAGATAAAAACCAAAAACAATTAAAAAGAAAAGTTTTTAGTTGCTCTAATTTGTGCCCAAGCAGACAACTTGCACAAGCAACTCGTACCATGTGCCACAAAATTTGAGACCACAAGCTGGAAAATGCATGCATCTGGATTAAGTCAGAAAACTTTGTGAACATTTAGTGGAAAACATTATTAATTATTGAACAAAATACACTAAAAAATCAATTTTTTGTAAAACTTTTTCCACTTTCCTTCCATCCATCTGCTTTTGAAGTCATTTTTATCAAAACTTCTAACCCTGCCCTCTGCCAACAAAAAGAATTCATGTACAGCTTACCAATCACTGTTCGGCTTTTTTCTATAGCTGCTTCTTTGTCTGCAATCTCTATTACTCTGATGATTTTTCTGGACAAGTGTCATATGAAAAGCTTCAATAATATTAACATTTTAATCAAAATGAACCATCTTCATTTGAAAAAAGATTTTTTGGAAAAAAGCTTTTAGTTAAAAAAAATATGTTTTTGGAAAAAAAATAAATTAAAAAACGTTTTTTTGCAAAAAAAATTGTTATTTGAAACAAAAAATGTTTTTTGAAAAATAAACTTTTTTGAAAAAAAAAAAAAATTTAAAAACGTTTTTTTGCAAAAAAAAATGTTATTTGAAACAAAAAATGTTTTTTGAAAAATAAACTTTTTTGAAAAAAAAATTGTTTGAAAAAAATGTTTTAAACTGTGATAAACGTCTTGGCGTCTACAAGTTCCAGTACGTAATCAGCAGTGCCTAAACATCTGCGCATAAAAGTGATGGTTCAGCAAGTATGGATCCATAATAAGATGAATTTTGAGCATTTTTAGTTTAACGTACAATGAAACTGAGCGAATAATGAATAACAATACAGCTACAATAAGTTGCATGTAACATGTAATAAACATTACTTAATTAGTAAAACGCTTTGGCAACAAATTATATATTGGTTTTGCTGACTAATAAATATGGTGGTAAAATACATGATCGGTGTCAATATTGCAATAGTGTTTAGAGCATTTTTTGTTATACAATGCAATTTTAATTGTCACAAATCCTTTACATACTTTTTAACTTATCTAGCATAATGATGCAAACGATAAAACATTATATGCACGTCATATAGTAATTTCACTAGGTATAAGAAGTTAAATAACTGACAATTGAAATCACATGCACAAAAGACTATCAAGATCCTGAGAGAAAACCTGAAAGAGCACAACTAAGTAAACTCAAAATCACTTAAAGTATGAAACTTGACCAAAGTGAATATGTAATTCAAATGTTTGATGATATGGTACAGTGAGCTACTTACCACTTTACAAACACTTCAAAAATGGACAGTTATACAGAACACTCTACATTTTCTCGATAATTAATTCAGCTTGGTTTCTGAACTTCTATCTAAAGTTTCCATGTATTTGGTTGGGTTGCCATTGATTTCCTCAAATAGTGATCTTGTTGCAAAATGAACCTTATCAATTATATTGAGATAATAAAGAGTGTTTTCTAAACACTCCGTTTTTGGCATGTTTGTAAAGTGGCTACCAGACTGTGATTTTTACAATTTTTTTACAGCAAAATTCATTTTTCTTTTCAAAATAAGCACAGTTTAAAAAGTTAATAATCCTTACAAAACTGTATTAGTTTGCCTTATTAATTAAATTGCTACTATCAACAGTCTAGGTTCATTAATTGTTTTTTCAGTTATTTGACGCTTACTGGTAGTGTACGAGGTATATATATAGCTTACCAAATGTTTTGTGAATGGCCATTTGAGAGGAACATTTCGCTTAAATGACTAACAAAATTAAAAGATTTTGCATGCAAGCCCAAAAATAATGCATGCAAGCCCTAAAATAATGCATGCAAAATTGGTGAGAATGATCCAAACAACTTTGATTAATTTTTCATTAGCACTTTATATAACCCAAATTGCATAAACCATTTCTAATTGGTATTATTTAGTGAAATCATTCATGGCAACTTAATTCATAATGAAGCTATGGAGAGCATGATCTCTAATCACTGCTCAATAAGGTAAATTTCTCGATTCTAATAGCCACAATTTGGTTGTACAATTATGTAACAACGGTAATTGTTTTGAAACAATCAATATTTTGTATTAACTAAAACAGAGCAAGTAACAAATTTAAAATCTGAAAAAGACAAAATAGGAATTATTGGAAGCTAGTTCCAAAAAATGCAATGTAGGTGATGAAGAAGACTACAATTGTCACGAAAAAATGTCAAGACTTCAAAACATATTTTTTATCTCTATTTTGTGCAATCCTTAATTCCAATTTTCGGGCCCCAATTTACCCCAAAAATTTATAAAAGCTTCAAACAACAAACTTTTCTCAGAAATTATCATAAAAATAGCCTGAAATTTTGATTTCTTGCCCCCAAAACATGTATTTTGACACAAAAACCAAGTTGATATCTCTAGCAAAACTTGTAAAATCTAACTTTAAAATTTTTCATACTCGTGTTTGTCATCTAGTGGTGATTTTCAATATCTCAGCAACCACTCGGCCGATTTAACAACTTTTTTTGCAGGTTGATCAGTAAGCCAGGCTCTATCTATAAAATGGTTGAAACTGACTGTTTTCAAAGGTTGGGAATAAAAATACTAAATTTTTTTTTTGAAATACATGGAATAACCCGTCATTTTATCAAATTTTGTTTTCCCACAATCTGGGGCCCTGATGTTGTAGTCTGTCACATCTTGTTGGGAACAATATTCCTGTGCAAGAAGGTAGGGTAAGAGATGTTTAGTGGTTTGAGATTCAACACCACAGCCACAAGTGATACGGCCATGTAAGGAACCCCATGTTGCCATGCTTGACTGGCAGCAAGCAACTGATTGTAGGTGATTCACAGTATTTTCACACTGACTAAGTGATCACTGCCATTTGGCAGAGATTCTGAAAATGTATTTCCATATTCATGGAGGGTGAGTGGGTTTGCAAACTTTCATTCTTCTCATAGTTCGAATTTTGTCTCTCCTATACAGTATGCAATGGTTAAGTATGTTTGAAAAAATATAATCTTGACTTCATGTTGCCAGTATGGCCCCCTAGTCTATATCACAGGTGATTTGGATTAATGATCTGCCTACTTCTTTTTTTGGCTTGCTATTGTTCTCCTTCTCGCATCAGATGGTGCGATTCTTTTAAACGTTTTATAAATTTTATATGTTTAGGGATGCCACAGGCCTCCCAAAAATCAAAAATTATGTAGTTTTGTCATATTGACCTTAATGCAGGGGTCGAATGTAACTTTTTCAACAACTTGCTGGTAGGAAAAGTGATAACAAATGTTTACTTGCCCAAAACAAAGAGGCACAGTGTATTTTAACAGAGTTTAAATTTGAAAAAGAGTGTAATAACTACCGAATTTGCATATGATTGTATTTTGAAAAAATCCAGTTCTTGTGTGCGATTTTTAAATTACAGTGACGTAATTGATAATTTTTTTTCTGTCACAGCAATCGCATTGCAAGCTTATTTTTCTAAAAATATCACTTTACAATACACAAAAGAATCCACATCCTTTATAGCATCATAAAATCAACAAAAAAATTTTCAATCTTTACAAGCGATTATTTCAATTTTTGTCATTATTTCTGTTGTTTTTTCTGCTTTGTCATACATCACATTTTAGGCAGAAGTTTGAGGATGTTTTGGCTTTGGTAGCATCACAATTACAATTGTAATTAAACTAAAGTCTTGCGCTGGCTGAGCTTCAGTTTAGAGATGATGAACTTTAGTTTCAAAATTAATCTAAAAAATGAATCAACAAAAACTAGTGGCGAGGTTATCCCATCAAAAAATTTCAAATTATCGCAAAAAAAGTACATGTATTGTCCTACTCTGCAATCTCTATGACATCGCAGTTTTATTGCATAACAAATATCTGCAAGATCATGATTATTTCAAGAAAACCTTTCCAATAATTTAACACAGCCTCAAGGATTAAAGCGTAGTTTTTTTTTTCAGTGACCAAGTCACATGGTTAAATTACTGTAAATTTACGCTCTCATAACATTGTTGCATCTTCAATAAAGGCACTTTATCAATTTTGGCTCGGTGGCAGACGTAAAAATCAAGCGGATAACTTGAACATGAAAAACTTCTAAGTGACTCGCCTGAAAGTGCACCATTGTCACATTTTTGAGGCAAGAAAAAACTATAACACTCAATGAATAGTACAATAAATGACAGACGAAAATCAACAATCAAAGTGACTATTTCATAAATTTTCAAGTAAGAAAAAAGCAAAAATTATCTGTGCAATTTTTCATTTACGTTTTTGAAAATTATGATTAAAAAAAATTATTTTCACCAATGCACAATTGACATAAAATCAATCAAACAACAAGCAAAAAATATTAATAATAAAACAGGATGTTCATAAACTCTCTTTCCAATTAAAAAGATTATTACAAAGTGAATTGAGGAGATATCGCAATGAGGGTTGTTTTATGTTAATCAGTATTTCATAAAGGTTTTATTGACACTAAATTTATTGCTTCAGATAAAATGTCACGTTTTTTAATTCGTTTATGGCACAAGAAATTTATGAAGACAGGGACAGTGTTCAATGCAGGGAGAAGTGAGGGACCAAGATTATCTGAAAAAAATATCAAATGAGTAAGACAAGCCTTCCATCATTCTCCTATGAACTTTATGCACTGTTGACCAAGGTAGTTCCAATTGTCTGGCACCAGTACAGATTGATTTCATAGAAAAATGAAAAAAGGCTAGCCTTAAGCGCTTGATGTTTTTTCAGATGGTCTTCATCGCCCACTCCTCCCTGCATCGAACACTGCTCCTGTTCCATTAAGTTCTTGTGCCATAAACAATTTGAAGGACATGATGGTGGGTCTCTTCCATAGTTAGCACTGTAATTTCGCTGAGTCTGAACATCTGATTTTGTCTGAAAGAACTAGGACACATTGTGCTTTTTCTTGAGGAGCAGTTATTTTGAGAGAGCTTATACTGACTTTACTGCCTTACAAAAAATTAACTTCGTATTGACCAATCAGCTCAGGAATATAAAACTGACTATTTCTGTCCAAAATTCTTGCCAAAATCACGTAATTCCAACTTACTACTAAAAAATTGACTTTATTGAAAAACCTTGCCCTAGTCATCATTCATTTATTCGGCTTGATAATAAATACTGTACATTTTGAGACCCATAGCGTACAAACTTACATCATTGGTGCCTCAACTGTGAAGTACCAAAATTATCGCTCCTTAGGCACTCTGTTTGAGACTGGAAGCTTTTCAAACTTACCATATTTATTCGAGTATAAGTTGCATCTTTTTGTACCAAAATATCGTCGAAAAAGTCAGATACGACTTATACACAAATAAATGAAGTGTATCGAATGCGATAAAAATTTTTCAAAGATATTTCCTCGCTATCACTTTCTAAGCTATCGCCTTTCGCATGATCGAGCGCATTAGTTGTTGCCATCCATACGAGTCACGTTACGCTTTTTATGTTATTGGCTTTTTTGCAATCGATCGCATTAGTTATGCATTACCCTTTCTAGGCTATTGCCTCTCTCATGATCGATCACGTTAGTTATCGCCTTTCATGCATTACACTTTCAACACTATTGCCTTTTTCACAATCGATTGCGTTAGTTATTGCCTTCCATGCATTACGCTTTCGACTTTTTGCCTTTTTCATGATGGTGGTAGTTATTACCTTCCATGCAAGTCACGGTACGCTTTCTCTGTTACTGCTTTTTTCACAATTGGTTATGTTACATATCACCTATCATGCAATTCTTGAAGACAGTGACAGCATTGATGACTTTGAAGGTTTTTCAATTTTTTGTTATGTGATTGCAATGAACAAATGATGTTTAAAAAGTTTCGTACTGTTTTAATGTCAAATATGGGAGTGCGACTCAAACACACATGTGACTTGTACTCAAATAAATCTGGTAATTGGTTACCTGAGCTGTGTTAGAAGAGAGACATCGTTATCCTGCTACATACTCGTTTGAGCTGACTAAGGGTCTAAAAGTGAAAAAGAGAAGCAGTTTTAAAGCAAGAAAACAAAAAAACACAGAAAACTTCGCAAGAAAACTTTGTTACAGTGAGAGAAAACTTGCATTACGAACTAATAGATACTGTAGCATTGTATTTTAAACCTTGGACGAAACTTTATAAATGACTTTCAATTCAGTTTAAAACAAATGTGTCCTTCCATGCCCCACCAGATTTAGAATAGTAAAGCTGCCAAGCTATGACGAATAAAGAGCTTTCATTTTGCTGATTTTTGGCATTTTTGTTGTGCAAGGAAATAAAAAAAAAGCAAAAATCTTAAACCAATAGAAAATTTACAAGGTTTGTGAAAATCACTATTAAGCGATGCATACTAATGCAGGCTGTAGAGTAGTTGAATTAAAAAAATAAAAAATGACTGAAAATAAAATAATGACAATTTTCAAGTATATCATCATTACACTTACCGTAATTTTTGGACAGAAAACCTGGACAGTCGAAGCGATCTAAAAAACTGAACTGAAGACCACTCAAAAAACGTTCTCATGTAGTTTTTGCGAGATTTTTTTAATGATCTCAAAAAAAAAAGATGTTTGTGTAATTTTTGCAAGATTTTTTAGGCGATCTTGAAAAAAAATAAAAAATAAAAGGTCTTGGGGTAATTTTTGCAAGATTTTTTGAGATTATTAAAAAAAACACACAAAAAAAAAACTTCATTTTAATGACTCACGATTTATTGCAATTTATCGAGTGATCTCAAAAAATATCAGTAGATTATTTAGAAAACAATGAAATAATGACAACGGTTCCAAAATAATAAAAAAAAAATTGAAAAAAATTATGAAAATGAAATAATGACACACTTGACCGCCTGCCTGCTAATGCAAACAACACAGGAGGTATATAAATTTGCATTTCACTGACCAAGCAAGCATATGTCATTTTTTTCCTAAGCTTGAGCAATTAAGACCAAGCCTAACTGCAAAATTACTACTGCAGGCAGTTGACATTGGGGTATATTTATGTAAATGGAGTGGTGCAAGAATAAACCCTTGACCCCAATCGACAAAAAGCTGATATCATTGTCACAATACTGAACCATTTTTGTAATAGTTAACCATGTAAAGCTGTATAATGTTGATTTCTGAACTTGAAGTATGCCACGTCTGTGCTAACGTTATCAAACCTGACTCCATCTCTGTTATACCACAGATAAGCTGGGCAAGAAATATAAGCATAGTTGTATTGATAATGGGTGTCCGATAATTAACCTTTCAAATATACGTCTTGCATTTGCATATCTTCCTCTTACCTTTGTTAGTGTTACGAGAAGTTTGAAGAATGAATAGCAACTTTATAGCCTTGAATCTACGAAATGCTCCTGCAGAGTTACTGAATGTTTATTTAATAATATTGTTGTTTCTGCATATTTGAAATCTGTGGATTCAGAGCAAAGTCTTGATGCATTGTGTTCTTTGCATTTTTCTTGAAAATATGTGCTAAGGCTTCTTGGAGAGGAATGACTGAGTCATTTATTTCTGGTCGCATGGACGTAGAAAATAGCATTTCCACTTTCATATTTCAGATTTTAATGTGTTCAACATTTATATCCAGTTTTGGTGTTTCTTTTTTCACCCGTATCGATTTTCTATGTAGCAATTTTTGAAGATTAACATTTAAGTGTCTTCAAATGTCATATTTTTGAAATTTGCTTTTATTATTTTTATTGTTCACTAATGTGAATGCTGGACAGCCTAGGGGGGCTATTCTAAGCGTATTTACATCTGTCTACAGATTAAAAGTTAATTTTAGCAAAAAAACAACTGCTACAGAAAAAAATTGATTTCCAGCCAAAAAAGATATGAAAATTTTGCAATTTTAACATTAAATTCCATAAATGGTGAGCTATTTTTCACACTGTGGTTGATTTAAATCAAACAACCTTGTTTAAAATATCCAAAGTTAAAGTGTGGTTTGCAACTCAAACATGGGTCAAGTTAGGTCATGAAAGATCAAAAAGTTGGCTGAGACAAGATGGATATACATTTTTTAAAACACTTTTTTTCAAGTTCTTTCAATTTAAATTAATTACGACTATATTATGGCATCATATGCATTTCATTTGGCTTCATCATTCTCAAAAAACTAGACTATTGCATAATATTGTGGGATTTTCTGAAAATTTTGATGGCAGCGCAGCAGCCGCAGCTAGTGCTAGTTGTAATTATTGTAGCCTGCTAACTGTCAAGACTAGGTTAAGATCAGTCATTCACGAAGATATTTTGGAGCAAAATAGCACAGTAAATAAATTAGTTAAGCTCCAGGGTTTTTAAAGAGATGCTTCTTGAAACCAGTTAAAAAGAAAAAATGAGAACTGCTAGACAAAATAATGAGATGCTTAACCCATGGCCTACTACAACACACGGCCCTACATGTTGCATTTTTTCTTCATTTAAAGTGGCCAACGATTTTTGGCCAAAAACTGGAACACAGACAAACGTGTGTGTCTTTCGAGTGATATGTTGATGCATTGACACACACATCTTAATTGAACAACCAAAATGCACAACTGCACCCTCACGTTTGACTGGTAAAACAAAAACATCCTATGTCTCCTGACCAAGACAATTTAAAATAGGACAAATAGGACGCAATTACAATCTAGCACTGCAAGAAAGAAAAAGCAAGTCAGCTAGAGTTTTTGGAAGTAGTAAAACAGTATATTTGTATTAATGAAAACCTTAGCTGGTGAGGATAATGGTACCACTTTTACATTGAAATATGCAGTAGTTCTAAAATCACAAACACTAAACTGCGCTAAAAATATAGTTTTTTCTTTGTTTGGTCATCACAGTCATATTAGTTGGCGATCCCTTGTTTGATTGAGCATCCTAAAAAGATCGATTTTGCATTTATTATTAGTTGAACAGTTCAACTAAAAGTATATAGTTGAGTTCATATCATATCTCATTGATATGGTAAATAATTGTGCTGTGATTGAATGCAATTCTGGATATTTAACTTGCTGAGAAACTGTGCCATCATTTCCATTTCCTTTAGACAAGCCAGATTTATGAAAAAAATGGATTAGCATAAATGCATCCCAACAAAATACTTCGTTATTTATTGTAAACATTTTGACTGTACCATCTTCTGGTCTGACTGGACATTAGGGTGTCCCTTATTTGGGGTCAAATTTTAAAATACACATTTTTATGAGTCTGACCCTCTCAAAAGTTTCCAATGTACCAAAAACTGCCTCATAAGTTTTTTGCAAAATTTTGATTAGCAGTGTTCTCAGAGTTGGCTTAACAAACACCATTACATGCATATAGGAAGTTTTCTAATCAGTACTATACTCATGTTTACAGAAAAGTTATTGCGGCATAAGAGTAAATTTTTTCATGTTTGGAACATTTGCCTGGTTGTTTCAACAATCTATAAACCATACTGCATTGTTTTTTATATTTAAAGGGGCTTGATTAAGTGATGGTGCTACCCAAACACTTCTTCCGAGGGATAGAAAAGCAAAGGAACTTTGCAGAGACCCAACAGTTGATTAAGGTCCTGTAGAAGGTGTCCACAGACGCTGCTTCCTTACGAGTGGCTTATGACAATAGCAAGCGGTCTTGATCATGGAAATGAAGGCGGAATGTTCAAAGCACATAATCACCAGAAGTTTTTTTCTTTAACCGGCTGGTCAGTAATTTTAAGCCAAAGGCGCTGAGATTAAATAATTTTTGGAGGGGGCAAAGAACACGTTGAAAGCATGAAAGTGCTTGGTGTTTCAAACCAATTTTCAACAGAAGAAGTTGGATCTCAATAAGAAACAATGGGAAAGGGGTAAAAGAGAGACATCCAGAAAAGACCTTGCCTGCAGCTCGGTAGAGAAATTCTTAGAGAAATTTCCATTGACCACCTACGAAACCGTGCCTGGCCTTGCACTGGTCACTGTCCCTCTCTTTTATCTTTATCAATCACTCGAACAACTACTCCAGTCGTTAGTTTTACATCCATTTTGTGTGCCTGCGTGTATGTTGATGCGTGTGATTGATTAGGCATACAATGTACTTAAGCTGGAGTGACAGGTGTAGCAACCATGCAAATAAAAATCGCTTTTTTGTCTTCAGTATCCTCTGCAAGTCTTAACGTCGGACGTTGTGTCACTACTTCCTTTTCCTGACTCTACGTGTTAATATTATGTTACCACGCATTTGCTATTGTTGTAATGGTCAAGAATAAAAAAAAAAATGAATGAATATAGGGGATTTCAGGAGTCTGATAGCCTATGCCCTGATTAAATCTTTAAGTGATGATAATTTGCAAATGCATTAATTGTTGCAGACAAATTTTTGCAGGTACATAAAATTAAGGATAGTCACTTGTCAGTCATAGAACAAATTGCTCTAATTCAAGCAATAAAATACTGTGCTATCTAGACTCACAAAGCCACTTAATGTTGTTCAATTGCAGTAATTTGCTTATTTTCAATCTTAAATAATGATTTGCAGTCATACCAAACCATGTGAAAGGAACTTTGAGACCACTGTTTTTGTAAAGTGTTCAATTTATCAAGCGGTGGCAAGTCATTGGCAATACTGTGTCGAATTTGATCGACCAGAGATTTGAATCTCTGAACTGCCGTTCCTATAACAAATACAACACAATTCGACCAAATAGTTAATCATGTTTAATGTATACATATCTGTTTATTTTAAACTCGCAGAGATAAATAGTGAGAAATTATAAAACAATTTTTCAGATGCGGAAATAAGTGTGGCTAGTTAGTGTACGATTTTACAATGTGTACGCTAGCATGCCTTTTATTTGAACAAACCGTTTGGTTAACATAAATTGGATAACATGCATATTTTGAGTCAATGCATCAGCATAACACACAATAGACAAATACACTCATCTGTGTCTCACATTTCAGCCAAAAATCGTCGGCCACTTAAAATTGAAAGGAAAAATGAAACATGTAAGGCCGTAAGTTGTAGCAGACCATGCCCGACCTTGTTCAACTATTTTTTTTTTTTTTAGTAATAGATTTAATTTGTTTGACCACAAGCCATTGGCAACTCTGTGTTTTAAATTTTCTTGACATCAAAAAAGAATGACTTTGCAAACAGAATAAGAAATTATGCATTGTTCAATAATCAAACATGCTGTTGCTTTTCCTGCCTAAAGTTTCCTTTTTTTTCTGCAAAAAATTACCAATTTACAAAATGTTTTGGAGAATAACCAATGCAATGTTCAATATTTAGCAAAGAATTTTGCAATCTATTTTTGCAAATAAGGGTATAGTGAAACAAGGTTTAGGGCATTTTTTTACCTCCAGTAGTTCTCATTTCTTCAATAAAACCGACCTCAAGTAATATCTCTTTAACAGTCAGCAAGAGCATAGCCTGGGTTTCACCACGAGGGGTTTAAACCCAAAGCTTAAATTGTCTGTATTTCACATATGGGGTCTGGTAAGCTAAAGAGTTCTGGAACAACTTTGGTAATTTTTTAGGAAAACAGCAATTTTAACCCTATTTGGAAGACATTTTACACATTTGTTGAGCTATTTAAAAAAACAGCTGCTAAGATATTGAAAGAAAATCTTTTTACAGAATTAAGTTACTCTGCACAGTTAGAATTACCTCAATATTTTGGTGATTTTTTTGAGAAAAATAGTCATTTAAACTTTGCCTATATAAATGATAGTTTATATAAATATAAATAATATAAATTATATATATATAAATTTTACACATTTGCTGAATTATTTGAAATTAGTTTAAATTACTACAAACAATCTGTTGAGCTTTTAATAGTTAAGTAATGAATTCAAGCCATTTGACAGAATTAAATCAAACTAGCTCTTTCAGGCCTTCTCCTTCCTTATATCTTTATTAACATGCATATTTTGAGCACAGAGCTGGACAGCGCTGTTTCGAGCTTTTAGCTCTCATCGGCAGCCCTCAGCTATCTTTCCAAAGGTATTCCCAGCTGAACAAACATCTTGGCCTAACTGGCAAACCTTAATGGCTTGCAGAGAGGCAGATGCTTAGTAGGGAATAAACGATTTTTCACTTGTGGTACTTTAGAAACAAGTGAAAAATCGCTGGATCCTTGTAGTAAGGACAGCCATAGGCTATCCTTACTACAAGGACGTCAAGATGTTGCATGCATATTTTGGTTAAACTTTTTAACAGACCTGGGTAAGGGGAGACTAAATTACAAAGCCTTAACTCATGAAAGTTTAGCTATTCAGTAGCAGTAATAGTAGAGTAGTTTGTTTCACTTAGAAAGATATTTATCGTGTTTGAGATTTGCAATGTGAAATATTTATAAAACACAAATTTGGATCACTTTAAAAAAGTTTTAAAAACCACTGAAACAGAGCAACAGTCTTCTTTGAAAAGACATGAACATTTCCTTTCTGCATCTTTTGACAACAACTGGAGCTTTCTATGACAATCCTTTTTAAAAGTTTGTAGGTATAGGGTTCTAATCCAGAAGTTCTGATTGCGCCCAAAGTTCTTGTCTTTTAGGTATAACATGATAATAATAATGATGCGACGCGTAATCATTATAATTATATGCGAATAATAATGCAACTAGAATAAATGTGACCTCCTTTATTGATATTTCCACCAGATTTGATGATATTTAGCTATCGCATGCAGAAAAATAAACTTAGGTCAATTTATGCGCTTGATAGCTGAAATAATATAAATTGCTATCATAGTTTTTAAATGAGTTATCATATTATAGGACTCCACCTACAACAATACTTATGCCCTAGTGGCTACAAGTGTATGGCATGATCATGAAATTTGACTATCGTTTGCAAGACCTTTAGTATCGATTTGGTCAACCCTTCAATAAAAACTTTACAATTTTAAGCAATTTACCAACTTTTTGGAGCAGGCACTTTTGTCATTTAAGTATCTTTCAGCCTACCATATAAAATCGAATGAATGCAAAATCACTAAAAAAACCCTAGCAAAATTTTCATCCACAACAAAAAATCAACTTACGTTACTTCGTATCGACCAGAAAGTGAATTGGAAGCCATGGTAACTCCAACATTGCCATTTCCATCTAGCTGAATTGTAGCAAGTAGTACCTGTAAAGCAACGAAATGAACTCATGGTGAATATTTATAATAGCTATTTCTAGATAAATGCATAATTCAACTAGAATGTAACATTATCAAGTGTAACTCAACTAAAATACTTTGCAACATCATGTTTTGGAAGAATCAAATACCTTGCTCTATATCAGCCATTCTACCAACAGTTGAATTTTGCCAAAAGCTAATTGATCATTTTCCTACAAATTACTTTACTAAACTAAAACAATAAAATTCCCAATTTTTTTAAAACAAACTAGTAGCCCAAATTCAAAATTTTCTTGAGGGATTTGCAATCTAGCTCAATAACTAAATCTGCAAAAACGACATGATTTGAATCTAGTTCTACAACTAAATCTTATATAAAGCAATGCCCAACTTACTTTACTGCTGCCTTGCCCAAGTTTGTAGTCATCGCTAGTTAATTTTGTTTAGCTAAATGTCTTTGTGGGATGCAGTTGCTATAGGACTAAAAGCAGTTTTTGATACCAATTTTTATTTTGTTATACAGGGGCAGAACGATGTTTGAATTTGATTAAAAGATAAATAATTCAAAATAAAGCAATTTTCCAAACTTTTTACTAAAAAAATTATAACCATCGATTACGTCATTACTGAGTGACATCATTTAAAATCTTACTAATCCATTATACCACAAAAAAAATTAATGTCACTAATTAAAGTCAAAAAAATTAACATCACTAACTACCAGGTCACAGGTGTTTGGCACGACTCTGCAAACTCAGTATTTGCCTGTTAATTTTTGGTTTAGCTTGCACCATTGCAGGCTTGGCCTAAAATTTAGTAGTTTAGTAATTAAACTATTTGACTAAAACCAAAAAACAATGAAAAGGTACAGTAGAAAATGTTTTGTACAGCCAACTAGTTTGGTATAGGCAAATAGGCCTACAGGAAACAGGGTAAGGAGCCAAGGTGTAGTCAAGGATACAACAATCAAGGCCAAGGATTTTTAAAAAAATCCAAGGCCAAGGACCAACTTTTTGAAGACAGACCCTCTCGAGGCCAAGGACAGTGTCACATATAACAATTTCGAATGTCTAAAGTATGATTATTTGCTGTGCCTTAATGCTGTCATGACAACTTTACTAGTTTCGCAGCCTTTTTGATTAAGAATGTACAAGATAATTCTTTTACAATATGTTCTACACTCTTTTGCAGTCACCGAGTTACTTGGTTGTTCACGACTTTTAATTGCTAGATTTGGACTTGAGGTTTGTGACTTCATATTTATGTTGCAATCTGCTTGCATATGATTTTCCTATTGCGACAAAATAACGATTTTTCAGAAATATCGGAAAGCTGTTGCCATAGCATCAGTAGGCGAGTCTTTCTATTTTTAATATTCTAATAATTCCAAGATTTTAATAATTCTAGCATTTGAGATATTAGTTTCATAGGCAGAGATTGAGTATCTGTGATTGGTTTGTGTAGCCGTGGTGTGCGATCTGAATTGGTTGATAGCGATAACTTTAAGTGGAGCGATTTTGCTCATTACAGATTTGTTTTGTTTTCAATCTTAAATAGAAAGTTCTAAATTTAAGATTGGTGTGCTGCTTTCTGCAACTCAAGAAGCTTACAGAACTATCAGTTACCATTTTCAATTTATCAATAAACATCTTACTCGTTCTTAGCCTAATTCGATGTGGACTATTCCGGAAATTAAAGGTTGAACTTTACCCAAGCATTCAATATCGCAACAGACAGGAATGGTCGAGGCCAAAGCCAAGAACTAAGAGTAAAATTTTTCTAAATTATGGTAGGTAAATTAGATTTGGAAAAGGCATTTCACATAGTACCAAGAAGAGTGACAGAATTGGCAATGAGAAAGAAACGTTTTCCTGAAATCCTGGTCAATGTGGTGAAGAGTTTTTATGAAGGAGCAGAAAACAAAAGTTGGATCGAGACTGTCGGAAGAATTTCTGTGTAAGTTGGTGTACACCAAGGATCTGTGTTGCCACCTTTGTTGTTTGCAATGGTGATACATGAAGTAATGGAATATGCAAGAAAAGGCTGGACAAAGCAAATTCTTTTTGCAGATGACTTGGTCCTAATGGAGATAACTATGGAAGAATTGAGAGAGAACTTTGATGAATGGAGAGAGAAGCATTTGAAAGCAAAGGGATGAAAGTCAGTCTTGGAAAGACAAAGTTGATGGTGAATGGGATGGAGGAAAAAATGTTCGACAGTAAGATCCTTGTGGCATGTGTGGAACAAGAGTTATGTCTAACTCCGTGTTATGTACAGCACGTGATAAGTGGGTCCACACAAGATGCACAGATAAGAAGAAAGTTGCAGTTTATTTGAATAAAAATTTTGTTAGCGAGAAATGTAGAAGCGTGGTAAACAACTTCAAGAGACCAGATGAAATACTGTGTGATGGTGTAGAACTGTAAGCAAATTTTCTCATCTAGGTGACAGATTGAATGCAAACATTGGGTGTGAAACAGTGGTACCAGTTAGATCAAGACTTGGTTGGATGAAGTTCAGGAAATGCAGCGAAATACTCAAAGGCAAAAGGTTTTCAATAAAGATAAAAAAGAAGGTTTACAGAGCTCTGTAAGATCAGCTATGTTGTACAAAAGTGAAGCATGGTGCTTGAAAAAAAAACAGTAACAACTATCAGAAAAACAGAAAGAGTGATGATTTGAGCGATGTGTGGTGTGAAGCCATTAGATTGAACAAACAGCGAGAAGTTGGTGGACATGTTGGGCATAAAAGAGTCTTTAGATAGGATGTTAAAGCAAGTAGTATGCGGTGGTGCAGTCATGTTTTAAGGAAAGAAGATGAAATTTTAAATAGTGAAGGCTTAAAAATTTGAAGTAAGTGATAGCACAGAAAGAGGAAAACCTAAACAAACGGGGAAAAAGCTAGCAGGGTATGAAATAAAAAAAATGGACTGTTATAAAGGGTGCATGTGATCAAACAAAATGGCTAGGCGTGGTTAAAACAATGACCATATGCAAACCGGCTAACTTCGTAAACGGGAACAATACTGGATCCAACATGAGATGATGATGGTCGTGAAATTTTCTGTAGTTTTCAAACGCAAAAGTGCTTTTGTAAAGCTTTGATGGCAATTCGTAAATAGTAGTTTTTAAATTAAACAAATAACCTTCTAAAGTTTAACAAGTGAGCATCTCATGCATAGTTCCCTCTAAGCCGATTTTTTTCGGCGATTCGGCGATTTTAAAGGGCGCACGCCGACCAATTTTTTCTAAAGATTGGGCGCAATTTTTTCAGTTTTTAAAACTTTTTGCAACTAATTTTCTAAAGGAATTAGTGATTTTATTGGGCGCTTTTTGACCAATTTTGTTCAAACCTGGGCGCATTTTTTTTAAGTTTAAAAACTTGGGCGCAAAAGTTTTGATTTCAAAAATATTAATTTCGATTTTTTAAATGAAGTGAGATGGATAAATTTTTAATGAAGATCAAGTTTTGCCTCCTGGTTTGAGATTTTACCGTAGTCCATTCTACAGTATAAAACCATCCCTAAGCAAATAACACCTTGATTTCTCCTTAATAACTTACGGTAGAATTCTGCTCTACTATTATTTTTACGTCAGAGCGCACACTTTTGCAAAGCATTACTACTGTGCAAAATTCCAGTAATATAACAACTTTCAAAATCTTTACATTGCGTCACACGGTGGCGCAATTGAAGTGATTGCAGTTATGTCATGTACTCGGAAGGTGGCGCTGTTCAGTGCCAAGAAAAATGGCTTTAACATACTGCAGTTTTTGTTTGTTGCAGATTGTGGATTCCATGTTTCAATCATGATTTTTGAAGATAACCAGCAAAGCAATCTTTTTGATGATACACGTCCGGATATTGAAGTCCAAAAGAAATTAAATGTACTAAATTTTAAATCAATCAGTTTATTTTAAATACAATCATCTGTTTTGTTTCTGGTCTGCTTTTGCCTGTTGGTAATTATTTAAAATATTCAGAAAAGCACAGATGCAGTGCAGCAAATATCTTCTTAGCGTTTCTTAACTGCAATCCGTCTCCAGCATCCACAATTCTTGAAACAGATGAATGTTATGGCAACTAGTAAGTTGCAATTATGCCACCACAACTCGTGGGAACTGTACTACGGCTAAAGCGTTATGGCAGAGAGATTTAGTGATTAAACGTGAAGGAATTGAAGTGAGCTATTACTGTTCTTATAAGTTACGCATCAAAACCAGAGTTATACACCAAAATGTTCCTCCAGGGTTTGACAATTTCAATTTTTCGGCACTAGGATAAAATGGCAGTACCGTACCGCACAAAAAGAGCCCAGAACAATAGTTTCGTACACCACAATAATATTCGAACAACAATGTTATGTACAATTTCAATACAGCAATTAAACGATCAAGCAATTTTGGTACTCTTCGATACGTTTTTTCATTTTGATTTAAAATGCGCCCAAAGCAACATAAGCAAAACGAACATTTCAGTTTTTGGAATAGGGTTTTTCATTTAGTTGAAAATACACTTCATATTTCGATACAATCATAAAAACGCCCGTATTCAGTCAGCATTAAGTTTTTATTTTATTGGAGTCTTGTGCATGTGAGCATCGCCTGATAACATCGGTCACAGGATGGCAGCGCTGAATCGCTTAAACGTTTCATCAACCGTGTACAAAAATACCGCAATCCAGCAAGGCGTAAGAAAAATTTGCGATCAAAAAATCCAGTCTTTAATCGATTCGATTAATTGATACTTGCTGCGAAAAATCAAAATTCGTTGTATCAAAACAAATTATAGCGAACATCTAAGAAACTGTTAAAAAAGCAAACGTAATTTAGAAAATTAAACTATGTTAAAAATAGTTTAAGAGTACGTTTAATTTGGTCATGATGGATTTCATCATACCGCAAGATTTCATGCTGCGTTACCAATGATGTGTAAATATTCAAGAGAAAATAACATACCGCATGGAAGGCAAATGTTGAAAATGTGACCGTGAATATCCAGTGAAAGGTTAAACTAACATGGGTTGAAAACTGCAAAAACTAAAGCAAATAAATCATTTAGGTTAAAACTACATTCTTTCATGAATTGGTTAAAAATCCTGCCTTGTTCTTATAATACTAAAACTAAAGCGCATATCTAATGCGAAAAAACCAGCATTCTTATCAATTTGTAAAAATTCACCTCAATTTGCATACAAATCTGAGGCAAAAATTTAAATAACAATGATGCTGATATGCATTACTTTCTAAATTTGCGAAAATGCGCCCTATTCACAAAGAAACAATTAGGGCGCCAAAAGACCAATTCAAAATCAAATCAAATATTTCATCATTATCGCTGTTTTACGCCGAAGCGTGTAACAAGTATGCGGGGCCCATCTCCGCATCATTGCACCTGAACATCATAGCTCCTTTAAAGGAAATGTTGCAGCGGTTTCGAATCGTTGGCGACACTGTGTCCGATTTGACTGGTCCGAGATTTGAACTTCAGACCTTTCGCTCCAGAGACGAACGCGTTACTGATCGACCAACTGGCCGGTTCAACATTATTCAGAAAAATCGGAAAAGTATGACTTCAAAATTTTTGAATATTTCAAATGTGACTTTAATGAACAATCTGCCAAACAGCAAATCTAAAATTGTTTTGAAAGCAGCTAGGCTATATCAAAACGTAAAAAGATTTCGGCCGCGTAACATTAAATCTTCAGTAACTATTACGACCTAAAAACATACTGCATCTGTAATTGAACGGGTGCACATAAACCTGAAATTCAAATTTTAGGAAAAAACTGTGCCCAATACCAATATTTATGGGCGTATAAAATAAAGTACAATCAAGTATCAACCTCAAATTCACAAACGCAAAAACATCAAACGGCGGAAATTTTCATTAACCTTTAACCTCAAACTCAAATTTTGGACAAAAAGGTGCTTACTTTTAATTCTTGAGAAAACAAGTCATGGGCGTAACAAATAAAGTATATTCAACCTGAAATTCGCAATTCGATTACATTGTGCCGTTTTTATACGTAAAACATCAACGGGCGCACATTCAAACTGATCTAACATGAAATTCAAATTTTTCTTGCCTGTATTCAATATTGTACAAAGCAATTTATGGGCGCATAAATTGGAGTTCAATCAATTTAAAGTTCGCTTTTTGGACCAAAAATGTGCCCGTTTTCGAACAACGCTTAAACATCGATGGGCGCATATATTCAAACATATCCAAACTGAAATTCTAATTTTGGCCGAAAATGCGCCCATATTAAATATTGTAGGCCCACAGAACGATTCATGGGCGCATAAATTGAAGCATAGTCAACCTCAAATTCGCTTTTTGGACAAAAAAATGTGCCCGTTTTCGCACAACGCATAAACGACAACTGCCGCATATTCAAACACATTCAACCTGAAATTCCAGTTTTGGCCAAAAATGCGCCCATATTTAATCTTGTAAGCCTACAAAACGATTCATGGGCGCATAAATTGAAGCATAGTCAACCTCAAAATCGCTTTTTGGACAAAAAAACGTGCCCGTTTTCGCACAACGCATAAACAACAATTGTTGTAAGTTATAATCAAACATATTCAACCTAAAATTCCAGTTTTGGCCAAAAATGCGCCCATATTTAATATTGTAGGCCTACAAAACGATTCATGGGCGCATAAATTGAAGCATAGTCAATCTCAAAGTCGCTTTTTGGAACCAAAAATGTGCCCGTTTTCGCACAACGCATAAACAACAACTGGTGTATAATCAAACACATTCAACCTGAAATTCAAGTTTTGGCCAAAAATGCGCCCATATTTAATATTGTAGGCCTACAAAACGATTCATGGGCGCATAAATTGAAGCATAGTCAATCTCAAAGTCGCTTTTTGGAACCAAAAATGTGCCCGTTTTCGCACAACGTATAAACAACAACTGGTGTAAGTTATAATCAAACACATTCAACCTGAAATTCTAGTTTTGGCCAAAAATGCGCCCATATTTAATATTGTAGGCCTATAAAACGATTCATGGGCGCATAAATTGAAACATACAATAGTCAACCTCAAAATCGCTTTTTGGAACCAAAAATGTGCCCGTTTTCGCACAACGCATAAACAACAACTGGTGTATAATCAAACACATTCAACCTGAAATTCAAGTATTGGCCAAAAATGCGCCCATATTTAATATTGTAGGCCTACAAAACGATTCATGGGCGCATAAATTGAAGCATAGTCAATCTCAAAGTCGCTTTTTGGAACCAAAAATGTGCCCGTTTTCGCACAACGCATAAACAACAACTGGTGTAAGTTATAATCAAACATATTCAACCTGAAATTCTAGTTTTGGCCAAAAATGCGCCCATATTTAACATTGTAAGCCTACAAAACGATTCGTGGGCGCATAAATTGAAGCATAGTCAACCTCAAAATCGCTTTTTGGACAAAAAAATGTGCCCGTTTTCGCACAACGCATAAACAACAACTAGTGTAAGTTATAATCAAACATATTCAACCTGAAATTCTAGTTTTGGCCAAAAATGCGCCCATATTTAATATTGTAGGCCTATAAAACGATTCGTGGGCGCATAAATTGAAACATAGTCAACCTCAAATTCGCTTTTTGGAACCAAAAATGTGCCCGTTTTCGCACAACGCATAAACGACAACTGCCGCATATTCAAACACATTAAACCTGAAATTCCAGTTTTGGCCAAAAATGCGCCCATATTTAGTATTGTAAGCCTACAAAACGATTCGTGGGCGCATAAATTGAAGCATAGTCAACCTCAAATTCGCTTTTTGGAACCAAAAATGTGCCCGTTTTCGCACAACGCATGAACATCGATGGGCGCATATTCAAACACATTCAACCTGAAATTCAAGTATTGGCCGAAAATGCGCCCATATTTAATATTGTAGGCCTACAAAATGATTCATGGGCGCATAAATTGAAGCATAGTCAACCTCAAATTCGCTTTTTGGACAAAAAAATGTGCCCGTTTTCGCACAACGCATAAACGACAACTGGTGTAAGTTATAATCAAACATATTCAACCTGAAATTCTAGTTTTGGCCGAAAATGCGCCCATATTTAATATTGTAGGCCTACAAAACAATTTATGGACGCATAAATTGAAGCATAGTCAATCTCAAAATCGCTTTTTGGAACCAAAAATGTGGCCGTTTTTGCACAACGCATAAACGACAACTGGCGCATATTCAAACACATTCAACCTGAAATTCTAGTTTTGGCCAAAAATGCACCCATATTTAATATTGTAGGCCTACAAAACAATTTATGGACGCATAAATTGAAGCATAGTCAATCTCAAAGTCGCTTTTTGGAACCAAAAATGTGGCTGTTTTCGCACAACGCATAAACATTGATGGGCGCATATTCAAACATATTCAACCTGAAATTCAAGTATTGGCCGAAAAGGCGCCCATATTTAATATTGTAGGCCTACAAAACGATTCATGGGCGCATAAATTGAAGCATAGTCAACCTCAAAATCGCTTTTTGGAACCAAAAATGTGGCTGTTTTCGCACAAAGCATAAACATTGATGGGCGCATATTCAAACACATTCAACCTGAAATTCTAGTATTGGCCGAAAATGCGCCCATATTTAATATTGTAGGCCTACAAAACGATTCATGGGCGCATAAATTGAAGCATAATCAACCTCAAAATCGCTTTTTGGAACCAAAAATGTGCCCGTTTTCGCACAACGCATGAACATCGATGGGCGCATATTCAAACACATTCAACCTGAAATTCTAGTATTGGCCGAAAATGCGCCCATGTTTGAGGTTGTAAGCCTACAAAACGATTCATGGGCGCATAAATTGAAGCATAATCAACCTCAAATTCGCTTTTTGGACAAAAAAATGTGCCCGTTTTCGCACAACGCATGAACATCGATGGGCGCATATTCAAACACATTCAACCTGAAATTCAAGTATTGGCCGAAAATGCGCCCATGTTTGATGTTGTAAGCCCACAAAACGATTCATGGGCGCATAAATTGAAACATACAATAGTCAACCTCAAAATCGCTTTTTGGAACCAAAAATGTGCCCGTTTTCGCACAACGTATAAACATCGATGGGCGCATAATCAAACATATTCAACCTGAAATTCAAGTATTGACCAAAAATGCGCCCATATTTAATATTGTAGGCCTACAAAACGGTTCATGGGCGCATAACATCATGCATATTTAACTAGATATAATTTCGATTTTGAATAAAACTGTGCCGTTTTCACAAGCCAAAATATCAATGGGCGCATAAATTCAAATCTATTCAACCTGAAATTCAAGTTTTGGACAAAACTGCACCGATGTTCAGTATTGCACAAAGCAATCCATGGGCGCATAAGCTAATACGTATTCAACTCGATGTCATTTTGATTTTGAATAGAAATGAGCCAAAAATATCAATCGATCAGCGTATATATTCAAATCAATTCAACCTAAAATTCAAATTTTGGACAAAAATGTGCTCAATTTTAATACTTTACAAAACAAGACATCGGCGTAACAAATAAAGTATATTCAACCTAAAATTCGCATTTCGATTACATTGTGCCCGTTTTTATACGTAAAACATCAACGGGCGCATATTCAAACTGGTCTAACATGGAATTCAAATTTTTGTGCTTGTATTCAATATTGTGCAAAGGAATTTATGGGCGCATAAATTGGAGTACAATCAACGTAAAGTTCGCTCTTGGACTAAAAAATATGCTTGTTTTCGCACAACGCATAAACATCAATGGGCGCATATATTCAAACACATTCAACCTAAAATTAAAATTTCGGCCCAAAATGCGCTTATACTCAATATTCTACAAAACAATTAATGGGCACATAAATTAATGCATACTCAACTCGGTACATTTGATATTAATTAAAAATGTGTCCGTTTTTACAAAACAGTTAAGAATCAACCGAGATTATTCAAACTGAAATTCAAATTTTGGCTAAAGTTATGCTCATGTTCAGTATTTGCAAAACAATCCATCGAAGCAGCGTAATATAATTTCAATTTCAACTAAAGATGTGCCCGTTTCCACATAATGCCAAAATATCAAAGGGCGCATATATTCAAACAGATTCAAACTGAAATCAAGTTTTGGACAAAAGAGCGCCCATTTTGTACAAAAAAATTATGGGCGCAAAGACTGATGCATACTCAACCTGATACATTTCGTTTTAGCTAAACATGTGTCCGTTTTTACAATATGATTAATAACAATTCAAATTTTTGCTAAAGTTAAGCTCGTATTATTCAATGTTTGCAAAACAATCAATGGGCGCATACCGTAAGTTGATATTTGAATTAATAACAATATGTGTCCGTTTCTACAACACGAAAAACATTAATGGGTGCATATATTCAAACAAATTCAAAATGGAATTCAGATTTGGCAACAGTTGAGTCAGTATGCATATACTACAAAATAATCTATCCACGCAAAAACCGAAACACATTCAACTTGCTGCATTCGGTTTTAGATAAAAAAGAACTCGTTGTTTCCACAATATCCCCCAAAAAAACTATCAATGGGCCCATATTCCAACACATTCAACTTGAAATTCAAGTTTTTGTCAAAATTGTTTATCATTAAGTTATGCTAGGCTCTCCAAACAATTCATTTTACAGTAGCATATTTTTGTCTAGTTGAAAAATGTAAATATGTGCTTATTGGATAACCAGTATTGAACGTATCACATTTTGTAATGTTGTAGGATATTCTACTTTATACTAAACTAGAACGTGACATCGCAAGTGATATCTGGAAACTTCCCGACGGTATCCAACTTTTGGCTGAACTTCATTGCTCTTTTAAATAGTGACTCAATGGCGTTAAATGAATTTGTAAATATGTGGTCGTTGATAGTCAGATGAATAATTAGGGAAGGCTCTATTTCACCGGAAATTTTTATCTAGTTTTTTATTAATTCTGAGTCAAATCTAACACAAACTCAAATGCTTACTCTAAAACTATTCCCTAATCGAACCCTAACCCAAACCCTAACCTAAACCCTAATCTTAACCCCTAAAAAAGCAAATGAAAAAAGCGCGGATGAATATTTCTCATTCTCGTTTTACTCTCTTTAAGTTGAAAATTTTCGGTGAAATAGTCACTACCATAATTTAAATGCACGTCTTTCAAATTTTTTTCACTAACTTTAACATTGTTTATTTGCTTTCAATATGTAAATGTCTCGAAAGGTTAAAATAATGAATTAACTTCAATTACAAAATTGTACAGCCAAAACCATATAAACCACTCTTGGTATAGTTAATATTACAGATCAGTAATTCTTCAGTAGAAGTAGATATCTGTTAGATCTAGCTACATGAAATTTTGACAGCAGTTTGAGATTAAAGATTTGTATGTTTGTACCAAATTCCGAGGGAATAGGTCACGTGAATTTGGTTTCAGAACTCTCAAAAACCGTCCGGAAAGTTCAGCATAAAAAGCGGTCTCATTCAAAAACGGCTTAAGTACGGCAAAAATATTTCACACGGTTTTATGTTTTAAAATATCTTTTCATCCCTACCAACCCACTTTTGGCCGCGGTGAGGTTTTTTTCTTTATTTTCCTTCTGTCCTTTTTTCCCTAAATCTTGAATGCTCTTTATCTTCTAAACCACAAAACACCGAAATCTAAATTTTGTGTAAAGTTGTCGAGCTGCAAACGCAATTTTCTCTTCCGAAAATTTTTTGGCCCACCCTACCAGGAGCTCCCAAAACCGAGGGCGATACTTTTTTCATATCAGTAAATATTTAACAACTACTTTGACATAGTTTGGGGGCATCCCCTCGGGAACCTCCCTATATGGACCTCCCCAAATCAAAACCAAACTTGTAATCATTCTTATAGTCAGGGGCTGGGAGGAGGTATAGCCTCTCACCAATGGCCCAGAGTTGTGAATGGGCCAATTAATTCAGGCAGGAACCTGAAAAATGATTGGAAGCCTAAACCTGGGGGTCACTACATGCTCTTCGTTTTTTATCAAATATTTGTTATTCGCAAAATAGCGAAAAATTGTAGACGGCAAAAATTCTACGACTATCGAAAGTTCACTATTTCTAATCTCATATTATTTGCTCTATGTTATTTGATCTTATTTGCTATTCCTTGTTGGTATTGCATGCTAAAAGTATACGAAAAGCGAATATTTGATAACTATGTCATTTTTTGGAAAATATTTCTAATTCTATAAACCATTCGTTAACTTTATTTTTATCGGTCTTGACACAATATTTAATTTTCGATCAGAACGAAAGTTGCGAAAAAGCAAATACCGGTACATTTTATCGATATTTATGTTTATATCGTCTTAGACAACAAATGATTGATCTTTTTGGAAAGACCATGTTCCCAATAATATGCGCTATACCAAAAATTTAACGTAATAAAAATTTAGCCAAATCATAGCAATAAACAGCAAGACTAAAGTCAATCATTAGAATGAATTTAGTTTTGCTGTTTTTTGCTAATATTTGGCTAAATAGAATTTTTACTTTACCGAAATAAAAATTTAACGTAATAAAAATTGATGAAAAATTGGCGTTCTACCAGTGTCACAATAAATAATAATAATGAGAAATAATAAAAAATTGTAATGAATTAATGTTAATCTAACCACAACACTTCGAAGTTTGGAAGAAGAGTTGTTTTCTCGAATTTGTTCTGCCCAATTGTTCTTAAGCATCGAAATCATCATTCAGTAGCCTTGTCAGTGCGAGGTTTAAAATTGCTTAAAAGTAGTTTTGCGGGATCTCGTATTACGTCGTTTTCTCTCTTAAGTCTAATTTATGACTATCTTGTAAACTAGAGCGCGTCTAATTTGAGAAGTTGTTACTGGTATCTTTGGGAACGCGGAAGCGTATAATTAGAACAATATTTTTCATCATAGGCCTTCTTTTTTCATAAAAAAGACAGCTTGTTTGTCATTGCAAATTCTATAATATTGCAGAAGTTTTAGCCTATTTGAAATTTTAATCCTGATAAATTTCAAGAATCTTTTAATTTACGCGACATTTAAAAAACAACGTTAATTGCTGGAGAGCAATCACTTTTTTGTTTAATGTTTTTTAAAAGAAGAGAACAAGGTTTGATTTTTCATTAACGAGAACGACTCTTTATTTCTTTAACATCATAACTGATTTTTTATTATACACTGTTTTTTATAAAAACAATTTTATTAAAACAAGAGCTAAATTGAAAAAAAAACAAAACAACAGTAACTTCTGTTTTGTAGTATCGTATGGTAACGAAATAGTAAACAGGTTTCAACAATCATAGCCAGTACATTTGGCATAGCCAGGGAGGGGGGTAGAGGGCACGGGCACCCCCAATTAAAATGCCACCAATGATAAAAATGTGACAAAAAAACCTATTGATTTTTCAGTTTTAGTTTCTTTTAACATTTTTCGAGGTTCAGTGCACGCGTACAGCAGTAATTAACAATGATATTGACGACCAAAAGACCCGGTCTCCCAGGTCATTTTTTTTAAATTAATTTTTTGAACGACTCAACCAACGACAATATTTTTTTACATCAGTAGATATTTAAGAAACAAATATTTTGACATAGTTTGGGGATATCACCCACCCCCGGGACCCCCCATATGGGCCCCAAAAAATCAATTTTTGAACGCTCAAGTTAGGGCGTTAGTTTTTTTCTATAAGCAGATGTTTAAGAGTTCCAACGTCTTAAGCTTGGATAGGATTTTTTGTTGTTAAATTATTATCTGTCACTGTGTTGTCGATAAAATTTATATTTTGACAATATTTGAAATTCCAAACCCTCTTCGGTGTCCCTGAAGATATGTCTAATTAATTTCTTACCGGGAAAGCGAAAGGTTTTTTTTTGAGAATCTTAATGTTTAACATTCGTTTTTCGTTCACTGACATTGCTTCTCAGCAAGCTTCCATGTAGTTATATTTCGGCAATTTTCATATAATTAAACCAGATCAAAGTGTTTACATCGGCATTTTTGTTTTTCCTAAAAATTTTATCGTCAAAGCAGCGACTAAAACTGCAAGGCTGCTACGAGGGATGTTATGTTAAACGCATATTTTGAAATAAAGAATTAAAGTGTAACGAAAAGTAACATCTATCTGTAAAGTTTTAAAACATGTCCCTTCACTTCTTCAGTCCCGCGATAGCAACGACGACCAAATCTTAAAGCGAATTTTCGGCGCTAGTGATATCAATCGAAAGCAGTTTTTCTTTTCCGTGCCCAGCGTGCCGCTTTCGCATTTGAGACATTACAATAGATGAGGCGTAAATTTTGAATAATTACATCGATGGCTGCAAAGTAGACTCCGGTTGACTTAGAAAGTTCATTTTTGGTAATACGTTCAGTTACACTTTTTTGTCGTAGTTGAATTTGCCTATATGAAATTGACATTTTAGGGCGCTAAAGTTTTTATATAATTTGCTGCTTAACCTTTCTAAGTGGTCACGAGCCGCCACTGGTTCGATTCATGAGATTGAGATGAGTAGCAACTACGCGCTTACAGCAAATCGAATAATTGCAGTTTGAGCATTCACTTCTAGCAAATCATGCGAAAAAGTAAAGGCATGATTCAATAAATGAAGGCAGTTATGATACCTTGTATTATAATGTATCATTAGATTACTTAAAATATAAGATTATTTTCCTTCCAGTTTTGAAGACAAAATCACTCATAAATCGCTTGCCTAAATGAGACAAAATTTTCCACTACAGGTTTTTTCCTGATTTGAATTTTACAATTATTCTTGGATTAAACATTACTTCTTTACAAATTATAAAGCACAAATTTTCTACTTTGAAAAACCCTCAGTCCCTCACCATTTTTTGTCTTTTTTTTTGTTTACTTTTGCGCGTATGAGCTTGTACTGGAGAGGACAAACGGAAAAAAGGCGATTGCATTACATTTGCTAATGCCAATTTATCAAAACGCATGAGCTTAATTTTTATATTACAGTAGAGTAATCGCCGTCTGTGGAATGAGCATAGAAAAATATCTTTTTGCTTAGACAAAATCTTTGTTTTTGCTTGTGCCTTTTAAACTTATCGAAGTTAAGTAAAGATTGATTTATAGAAAAACCTAAGTAATTTAGGGATCAAAAATAGAGTCAAAGCTGTTCAGTATACAAGTCCAGGGCCACCGAGATGGAGGGGGGGCAGAGGGGTACAATGACTTCGGGGCCCATGGACTTTGGGGGGCCCATGAGCTCGAAAGGAGCCCATCGAAGTTTCGGTGGAAACCTTTTTTTTTTTGGAGATCACCTAATTTTGACCGAAAAAACCAAAATCGGAAATCCGTCATATTTGAGCTGGCCCCGGGCTCACGTTCGGCTTTCGGCGCCCTTCTACAAGTCCAATGGCGTCGCCAGGGGGGCGGCTCGCTGGCTCGCTCCGGGTGTCACCATTTTGGGATGACACCATTACATCATGTGAAACCATAACTCCAGTACTTTTTGATCAAGACTTTTTGTTTTAATTCATCCACATACGCTGCGAAAACCCTCCGAATCTACGGCAAAGGCCTTTTTTTTTGGTCTTCGCTTACTTTTGGACCGAAAACCCACTGAAACTTTTGGTGAAGACCTTTTTTTGTTTGGTCTTCACTGACAGAAGGGTGCGTCACATTATAAAGGGTGACATCATGACGGGTGCGTCACACATACAGGGTGACACCACGCGCTCCCGCCCCGGGTGTCACCATCCTTAGCAACGCCTCTGCACAAGTCGAATTGTTTAAAAATGTTTTTTTCGAAAAAGAGATAGCTACCTTATAGAATATGGCTAGAAATTGATTACGTATTCTACCAGAAAAAAGAACCGCAGTTTGAGGCTTTGCAAGTAAAAACCTTAATGGTATTACACAGGTCCATTATTGTAAACACAAAGTAAAATTTATGATTTCTCTATACTGAGTTTATTTTGGAAGAGCAGCGTAGTAACCCAAGAGGTCGTTTGATATTATATAGGCCTAGCCTAGTATTTATGTTATGAGGTTGTAGATTAAGATTATTTCAACAGCAATATTGCAAGTTTATTTGAAATCTAAGCGGAACATTCTTCAGTATTGAGTAAAATAATTGTACAGTATCCTATTTAAAACAATGTCTGGGCATAGTAATTGGCCGAACAGCTGGAGAAGTCAGTTTCCATGCTTGAAATATGATGAAGCCACCAACACTGCAACCTGCATGTAAGCATTGTTCGGTTCGGGTTTTAAATTTAATCAATAACAATTGTTTTAGGCCAATTGGTCGAGTGGTAACGCGTTCGTTTCTAGGGAGGTCTGTGGTTGAAATCTTTGGCTGGTCAAATTAGACACAGTGTTGCCAATGGCTTGCCACGGCAGCAAGTACAGTACAATGCAAGATTTGATTTTGATTTGACGAAAGTTTGAAATCAACCAGCATCAGTATCATCAATGCTATTTTTTCTCGTTTTTGTTTTTGTATTTGTTTAAAAAAAAACAAAAAAAAATTGTTGTCATCACGGTCGTCACCTGTTTCGGCGTGTGGCACAGTACACCGGGTGTACAATTTAGACCGTTTTTTTTTTTGTTAGACATTAGATGACAATGATACTGTAGTGTAGTCGTGTAGACATAATTTTCACAGATGCGATGTTGGCATGCATTTTAAGTTTGTTTGTGTTTTAGCATTTCGCGGCTTGTAGCATAATTATACAGAGCACTGTAGAATATTGGACTTCTTTTTTGTTTTTAAGTTGATAGTTTGTTTTTCGTAGATATTGCAAGTCAAGCAAACTGCAGAAGCTTTCAAAAGGAACATGGGCTAAGGGAAAAAAACGTCCGGCAATTGGTGGGTGGCGACTTCGCGATGTGACGCAGCACATGCGTCTGCACCAATTGCATAAAAAAGAGGAAGATGCTTTAAAACAAAGGGGTATGCTTTTCTCAATAAGTACAAAAATAAGTTTAACAAATCAACTTCTTGAGTTTCAGATAACACAAAACCATTCTCGGTACGCTATAGTTGAAACAAATCAACTGAAACCATGAATAATTAGTTGAAACGTTGAAACAATTAGTTGAAACATTTGATTCAGATGTCAAAGCCCACTAGACAATTAAAAAACTCTTCCACATTGCTTTTGAAAAGCCTATTGTTAAAATCAAAACTTATGGAAACAGATGGTTTTCAAGAACTGCAGCTAACTTGTGGAACACCTTGCCACAAAAACTGCAAGAGAGCTTAGCTGGACTCAAAAAGCTTTCAAAAACACACCTAACCAAGTTCGAATTTTCTGTTTAAAGCGCTGTGAGCCTTTTTTTGAAGTGGAAACAGCGCCATATAGGCATACATTTATTATTATTGATTCCTTCTATAATTCTGCAGTACAAAAGTTAACTTTTACTAGGAAAAAAAAACGAGACTTCCACCCGTTTCCTATTCTCTCGCATTTTCACATTTATAGTGTGAAGTTTGCTTAGCTTTTTTTGAAAAATAGTTGTCTGGTAAATATTTGTATATCATTTAACTTAATCCAAATTAACACTAGTCCTATTGATAGTTTCGATTAATATCGCTTATGAATTGATAAGAATTTGATTTTTTTTTTTAATTTTGTTTTTGTACGTATCGTTTTCCACGCTAATTGCTTAGGCTGGCATTGCTTTGGTTTAGTTCTTAAATTTTCAGAAAAGTCAATAGAACTGTTGAAAGTGTTCATAGATTGATATTTCGGATAGTGTGCCAAATTTGTGATCAAGACAATGTCAAACCGAATTGACATTTTCAGATCAGAAAGTTTTGTTGTTTTATCGGAGCAAAAGGTAACACTCGAAAAATTTGTTTTAACGAGGGTTTTGTTTGCAACCGCAATTTTAACAGTTGCGCTGCTAAGCAAAATTCAACTCCTTAAAAGTTGAAATGAGAACTAAACACAGTTGTAAAACTTTGATTAACATTTTACAGATACCTTTTCTTGTTTTCTAGATTTAAATTTTGAGAGCCGTTTACCACCAATCTGATCAAGTTAATGAAACATTATGAAATTCGAAAACGATGTAGTTTAAATCTGACTATCAACAACCATACGCTCGCTAACCCCAGTTGTGAAGTTCTTTAGTTCAGTAAAGTTGGATATTTTTGCGAAGTCCCCGGATATCGCTTGCGATGTCATATTCTAGTTTTAATTACGCTTTTATAGCACGTAAAAAGCTAAACCACGATGCAAGTGCGTATATAAGCCGGAATTAAGTCCGACATTACTTTTTATCGATCTTGGGTAAGCTCGAACCCGGCCTGAAAGCCTCGGCCCGACTGACAAGTCTGGCGCAAAGTTGCAAAAAATGAATGCATTGCTTAGAGTTATCCATTTTGATTTGTTTCAGATGAAATGTGGACAAAAGTTTTGGTATCGTCGCAATCCAATGCTGCTGCTCCAGAAAGCAGCAATATCAGTACCGGTACCGAAGAAGTCGGTAAGATTTAAGTACAAACTATGCTACAGAATGCAAGAATTACTACGTCGTAAGCTCTTTAAAACAAACAAAACTTATTATATCGTAACTCTTACGAAACGTTGCATAATTCGTGTTCATTTTATTAATTTCTTTCCTCAAACTGCCGGTCAGTTGGTACATTGTGTTATACTGTTGGTAGTCCCTCACAATCGGCTGAGCCTTTTTGAACACACATAATGTTTGCAATGACAACCGTGCTTCATGGAGCTTCAAGTGTTCAACATTCGTTACAATGAGTGCTGGGTTTTATGACACTTACAGAAAATAATTTTTACAGATAAAGTACATAATTGTTAGGTATATAAGAAACGGCAGATCAAAACCGCCTTTAACAGATGCAGAACAAAATCGCCAAAAAATTTTGTTTCATTTCAAACGTTTCAATCAATCAATCATTGATTTGAAACTTAATTGTACGACTGTTTTTCGCTTTTAACCAAAACATAAATTTTGTTCAGTAAACGTGACGAAACATGGTCATAAATCAAAAATAGATAATGGATTTGCAATAGCTATCGCTGAGCTATTTTTGATAATTGCAACAGAAAAGCTTTTTTCCACGTTTTAAGGTCGAGTCAATAGTTATGCATGAAACTCAAAGCAGAACTTCGACACACATGGACTCCGAAACTTTATTCTGGCTATAAAAGAACTTTTCTAGCTATAAAAGAATTTGAAAGCAAATCAAAAATTTCAAAAAAACAGCAAAACAAAACAATAAAAAAAAACTATCTTTGATACAAATATTTTGTGAAAGTATAAGGTTTGTTAGAAGCTCCTTAAACTATTGTACGTCATAACGTTGAATATTTATATCACTTTTAACTTTAAACGCCGGATCTAAACTGTGCGTAAAATCCAGAGCATACAAGCATATTTCTGGTTCATTTTAGAATAAAAATTTGGTTAACCCAGCATAGAAGCTGCCGATTGTTTATCGTAAACTAAAAATAAATTTGTTTGCTTTTAGAGTCAAATGACAACGACATCAGCGGAAATCAGGACCAGCAACAGGATCTTAATCTCGCGGGTTCTCATGACGGTAGCGATTAGTTATTTCGTTTTTGATATCAAGCAAAATCTTTCTTACTTCACGTCTAATTTTTGCTCTTAGAATAAAAAACAAAACTGCTTTTTAGATTTAATTGGCGACAGCAGCAGAAATCAGAACCAGCAAGAGGAGTCTAATTTAACTTGTTCTGATGACGGTAGTGGTAAGTTATTTCGTTTTTGATGTAATGTTTTACTCAGAAATAATTATGCAAGATCAAGCGAAATCTTTCTTACTTGACCTTCAATTTTTGCTGCAGAAAAAAACAAAACAAAACTGTCTTTTAGAGTCAATTGACAACAGCGGAAATCGGGACCAGCAAGAGGATCCTAATCTAGTGTGTTCTGATGACGGCAGCGGTAAGTCATCTCGTTTTGGATGTAATGCTTTACTGTGAAATAATTATACAAGATCATACGAAATTTTTCTTGATTCACCTTTAATTTTTGCTGTACAAAAAAACCCTGTCTTTTAGAGTCAATTGACGACAGCGGAAATCGGGACCAGGAAGAGGACAGTCTCGCGGGTTCTGATGACGGAAGCGGTAAGCTAGTTTGTTTTTGATGTAATCTTTTACTATGCAATAATTATTCAACATCAAGCGAAATCTTTTTTATTTCACGTTTAATTTTTGCTGTACAAAAAAAAAGCAAACTGTCTTTTAAAGTCAATTGACAGCAGCAGGAATCGGTGCCAGCAATAGGGATCCTAATTTCGCGTGTTCTGATGACGGTTAGCGGGAAGTCATTTCGCTTTTGATGTAATGTTTTACTGTGAAATAACTATGCAAGATGAAGCAAAATCTTTCTTATTTCACCTTTAATATTAGCAGCAGAAAACAAAACAAAACTGTCTTTTAGATTCAATTGACATCAGCGAAACTGAAGAGCAGGAAGAGGATAATCTCGCAGGCTCTGAACACGGTAGAGGTAAGTTATTTCGTTTTTAATATACTGTGAAATAACTATGCAAGATGAAGCGAAATCTTTCTTACTTCATCTTAAATATTAGCTGCAGAAAACAAAACAAAACTGTCTTTTAGATTCAATTGACATCAGCGAAACTGAAGAGCAGGAAGAGGATAATCTCGCAGGCTCTGATGACGATAGCGGTAAGTTATTTCGTTTTTGATATAATGTTTTACTGTGAAATAACTATGCAAGATGAAGCGAAATCTTTCTTATTTCATCTTCAATATTAGCAGCAGAAAACAAAACAAAACTGTCTTTTAGATTCAATTGACATCAGCGAAACTGAAGAGCAGGAAGAGGATAATCTCGCAGGCTCTGATGACGATAGCGGTAAGTTATTTCGTTTTTGATATAATGTTTTACTGTGAAATAACTATGCAAGATGAAGCGAAATCTTTCTTATTTCATCTTCAATATTAGCTGCAGAAAACAAAACAAAACTGTCTTTTAGATTCAATTGACATCAGCGAAACTGAAGAGCAGGAAGAGGATAATCTCGCAGGCTCTGATGACGATAGCGGTAAGTTATTTCGTTTTTGATATAATGTTTTACTGTGAAATAACTATGCAAGATGAAGCGAAATCTTTCTTAATTCACCTTTAATTTTTGCTGTACAAAAAAATTTAGATGTTTTTGAACCTCGTCAAAGAAGAAACAAACGTCAGGCTTCGCAAAATATCAAGCGAAATCAATCGTTATTGCGAAGTAGCAGGCGACGTAAGTAATGGTAAAAAAAGCTTACAATAACCAGTGATTAAACCTTTTGTTCTTCGCCTATCACTATTATGTTAACACTCCTTTTTTCTAGCTGAAACTTTTCAATATATCAAGTTCATGTATATTCATTAAAGTATTTTCTGCAAATGTTTTTCAGAAAGAATGACGGGTCATAGAATGCAAAGGCAGAGCAAACGTTGGCCCATGTCGTGGAAAAGAAACTTTTCCGAATTTCAAATTAATGAAGCTGCTGATTTTGCTGTGTGCAAGTGCGTATGCAAGTATAACATTACAGTAAATGTACTACCCGCGTTTAGCTGGCCATAGTGTTGCTGGTCGGTTAACTTTGAACAATCATTTTCGCGCAAAAACGGGCTACTTTATTTTTTCCAAAATTTTGACAAAGCGAAGTCTTAAATATAAGCAAAATGCAATAGTGATGCACCAAAAACTGTAAACTACAGTAATGAGTCGACCACAATAAGACGCTGGTTTAAACAATATTTTTGCATGAAAGTTAAATTAACAAATTTTATCACTCAGTGTATTGGTTGTTTTTGTACAAAAATTTGTACAAGAATTTGACTCGACTACAGCAATTTGGCCAGGTGCAATATAAGGCTAAACTTTAGTATGCTTTCAGAGACCGTTTTTCTTGAAATGAATGGATTCGCTGAAGTTAAACAGTTCGTGTAAATTATGATTCACACTAGAATCTTTTTGCGAAATTTTGTCCAATCGTAGCATTAATTTATTGTTTATGACCAAAACAACTTTTAACAACCCAATGAAAAGTTTCATTTCATTTCAAAGCTTAAAGTGTTGAAATACCTACGTCCAACTGCGCACATAGCAGGATAGTTGACATCGCTTTCACCGAAAAGCATAGTAATAGCTTACAGGATCTGCCAAAGTTTAACCGAGACACTCATAATAATTAAATAATATCCCCTCTCGTCGGCGCATTTTTTCACATGGTCGTAAAGAAACAATTTAAACAGGAAATTTGAGCGTTTTACCGCTCTATGAGATTGTTGCAAACAAAAAGAATTTTACTTCGTTTAAATTGTTTTTTCTATGAACTTTTCAAAAAGGAGTAAAAGTGAATAACTTGAAGATCTAAGAGACTGCTAACGATGCGCTTTTCTCACAGACTTGAAAAGTTGTCATTTAGACAGGAAATTTGATGGATTAACTGCTCTACGGGAGGGAGGGGTAGAAAATATTTCATTGCCTGTAATTTGTTTTTCTCGAGAAACTTACAAAAAAGAAACAAATAAAAGAAGAAACAAAAAAAAAGAGAAAGGAGAAACATATAACTGAGCGAACAGTAAAAGCAGCTTCGCCGGATACCAATATTTCTAGTTAGCCACCCGTTGTGATCAGGTGCTGGCTAGTGGCTACGGGTTAGCTTAAGATTTGTCACACTGCCGAATCAAAGAACGATGGGTAATCGCTTAGGTTATGTACAATAAAAACACACATGAAAACAGCAGTAAATATTGACGTCACTTTAAAACATTTAAGCGTTGAAAGGATACAGGGGCAAAGGTTGGTGATCGGCATTCACCTGCGGTTCAATTTTGGAAATATGTAGGGTTTCTTTGATACGTAATTTGGTAACTTGATTACATCTGTCCAATATTTTAGGTGAGTCAAAATTAGTTTTATTACTTAGCAAATGAATGCAAAATTTTCACGCCTTCGATGTTCATTAATGTGTTTGGTTTTTTGATCTTATTGCTACGTGTCTTTTTTTTCTTAGATTAAGGAGAAATTCGAACCGCTATGCTTCTAAATTATTTGTTATTGAAATTATTGTGTTACCGGCAATACACAAATATTTAAAATCAACAGCATATAATAAATGAACTACTCGAACAATTTAATTAAAGCCAATATAACCAGAAGTACTGCAGAACATAATTTATTCAAACGAGACCTTTCGGTTATTTCCCTGTTACCGTTGTCAATCTCAGTCAAATTCAAATCAAGACATACAAACTATTCACAGTATTAAATAGGCCAATTGAATACCAAAAGAGGAGGTGAGATAAAATGTCACGAGAAAGAGAAAGCCATCCAATTTTCGGTTTTATTTATTAATGTGTATTCACGGGTTATAGCCTACAGCAGATTGCACCACAAAAACGGTGAAATCATTAAATAAAAATATACGCGATGGCTTAGAGGTTTAGACACAGTTAGCAATTTGGGAGGGTTTGGGAATTGACCATTGAAATAAAGTAAAATAAAACGTTTTTAAACACATTAAGTAGTTGTCACCGCTTACAAATGAAAACTCCAGATAAGAACATTCAGCAAATTATCATTTCATCTTTTCAGAGTATGTCGCAACTGCACTGACAAAGCGGTCAAAAATAGTGCGTGGGCAAAAGGCAATAAGGCACCTGCTAACGGGTTTCGAACCAGTTCCTTCCAGGTTCATCGCCAAAGTGCACTACATCAACGGGCTTTACATCAGTTGGCAATGCAGAGAAGCAATTCTCGTAAGTACACGGTAATCGGTATCATATTTTACCAACAATCCAGACAGATCTGTTTATTTATGTTTTTATTTATCCTCAACATGATGAAACTCAATAGTTAAGACAATATTTTATTGCAATTATTAACTTGTAATTAAGTGAGTGGGACAATGTAAGCGAATAACTATTATCATTTTATTGTTGTATTTGCTTGTAAATTGCTAATATTATAATATCATTAAGTCTGCTAATAGAATATCAACCAACTGCAATATGCCTAACTTCAATCAAATATTTTGATTTTGCAAGTGATACTGAAATAAACTATGCTTTGCAATTACTACAGTAAGATATGAAATGCGCAAGTAAATTAACCGGTAGTGGAATGAAAAATTTTTAGAATCTGCTTTGGCGAGGACCGGTGGAGTTCGGGTCGAAACAGCAGGTGCCAAAACAATAAAATTGGCTTTGCTCCGCAATGTCTGGTTTCTGCTCCAAACTAAACAAGCAATGCGCAACGCTGTCAAACTGCACGAGTAAGTACGATCAGTATTATTTCTACATTCTTCTATTGATTTTCTATTCAACTAAAGCAAAAATTGTTCAATAGCTTGCTAAAGCGCTTACCAAAAACGTAACATACCTAAGTAAAAATTTAAACCCAATTGTCTTTTTCTCCTGGATTGTCACAAACAACTCACGATTTCAATCAAACAAAACACCCTGTATTAGGGCCGGATTCATTTAGACCATAAAGGCCTTAGGCTATTCTATTTGTAAAGTTCTTCCCCAGTTTTGAAATCAAAATTTTTCTGGAAACTACGCAACGTGAAAATACTTAGTGTGAAAAACACACCTGCGTTGAACTGTTCGTTCTTTTTGTTTTCCCAATTTATGGGTGCTGCTAATTTTGAACTCAAAAATAAACAACTAGTTTACAGTTTTTTATCAATTAGGTTACTTTATCAAATAAGTATTATAATTAATGGCGCCAACATGGGAGTGGTGGGGGGATAATAAGAGATTTAACTTCCTCCTCTTAACCAAGTCTCTTGGATAATTTAAATCAAAAAAGCAAGCGTTTAAGCGTGTTTTGGACTTCAACTGTAAGTAAAGAGAAAGTTGAAGAAAAGGGCTGGGCAATACAATTTTTCAACTGGCATCCGAATCTTAGCAATTTAAGTCTTTGAAACAGTTTTTGAAATGAGCGAAATGTGATCCGAACGCCGTTAAAATGGCTATTTTTTCTCAAAAATTTACCGAAATTGCCAGCGCCAACAGTTAAAGTTCGGTTTTATTTTAAGCGAATAAAAATATGAAATAATGAATACAAGAAAATGCTAATTTACTATTCGCCGCAGAAACCATAAGAAGTCCAAGCGATGACTTATGATCACCTCTAAGGGTAGAGGTGATACATAAAACCCGCAAGAACAAACACAAAGAAATAAATAAAACAAAGAAGAAAATCACACAAACTTAATAAATTTGAAAAATTCGATTAGGCCAGCCGGTCATGAAGGTGGGCAAGCAGACTAACAAAAAGCCAATCATTCAGAGTATTCCAGAGTTGTAAACGGGCCGACTAGTTCAGGCCCGAACCCGGCCCTAACCCGGCCTGAACCCGAAAATTAATTTGAAGCCCAAGTCATGCCTGAAAATACCCGAAAGTTAAGTTAGATCTGAAAAATTTAGCAATTTTGCCAAATTATTTTGTTTATATTTTTGAGCATCTAAGACAAAAAGTACGTTTCAGGCCCGAATTAAGCCCGAAATTTTTTTCAACCTTGAGCCCGAACCTGACCCGAAAAGCCCGGCCCAACTTACAACTCTGGAGTATTCCTTACTGTGAACGAGATTCAAACTATTACACTTAGTATTATTCAGTAAAATATTTTTTTTAATTTGATTTGCAACTATACGTAGTAGATTATTATAGCAATAAATTTTAAAGTTACGTAATAATAAAGCTACGCCATTCACTAATATATTTAATATCAGTGCCACACTACCGGCTGCACATACTGTACACTGCTCGAGCAAATCATAATAATGCTAATGTAACGTAACACATTTTTTTTATAATTTTGAAAGTAGCCTAAGGAAAAACCTCTTGTGTAATTTCGTTGACGTTATCGGACTCAGAGAATAGAAGCTATTTTAGCAAAAGGGGTAATGCTAAAGGCAGCCAGTTTTGTGCGTCAGCCGTCAACTAATACATCAATATGTCATGCAAATTACAGTATGCTTGTTTTGTGATTCAATTTCGTATTGATTTGATTTCTCAGCGCGGGTGAAAAAGAAATCAAAAATGGTTTTTGACTATTCGCAATTTTACGTACTTTTTGTAAATGCTTTTTCACCTGTAAAATACGACTGAATTGTTACTTTTTCAATTCCATAATCATGCATCAAGGTATATTTCGTCAAAATGTAGTCTCCATCCTGCTGTTTTTGATGAAAAATTTTTAGATTGGTGGAAAAACAAATTGCTGCCTTTTTTCCTCTGAGAAGAGCGCTTGGAAGCTCCCATCGCAGCAAAAACTATGTGTGGGAGTTCGTTCACGCCCTTTCAAGCGTTCTGGAGAAAAGGACAATTTTGGAAATTTGCAAGGCAAACTTTCATTGCCTAATAATAGATGAATCTACCAGTTTGACGGGCGAAAAATGCTTGATTATGTTAGTTAAATTTGTTCTCAAGGTAAGTTTTTAATCAGTATTTATTTGAAGCTAACGTAAAAAATAGTTCTATAATCAGTGATGCTATTCTAATTCAGTTACAAACCGGTGCTATTACAAAATTCACTATAAGCTACTAGCTTCCTGCTTGGAAAATAGAACGTATTACGTATCGAGTAAGAGAACTTAAAACTTCGCATTAGAGTGGTATTCCGGGCCGACTAGTTTAGGCCCGAACCCAGACCGAAAGTTAAGTTAGGTATAAGAAACGATTACGCTGTTGAAAACAGTTAAAATTGCACTTCGTTTTTAATATTTTTTTCACTTTTTCAAGAAAAGTTATTATTAAACACTCGCAGCTTTCCATACGTTTTGGCGTGGGGGCAGATTATGAAAAATATAAATTGACTGTTTTGCAGAAAAAAAATCATGTGCGCTTTCTCAAGCTCATTGAGCTTGAAAATTTAGACGCTAGATCTCTGTGTAATGTCGTGGTGACCCACTACCAAAAGACAGGTATTCCTTTGGAACGCCTTGTCATGGTCACCAGCGACGGAGCATCGGTAATGCGAGGCCACTCAAATGGATTGGTGGAAAGACTGAAGGTATGAAAAACAAAATACTAGACTGCTTAAGTGCTTAAGGTGAAAGTTAAGCTGCTTTAGTAGGGTTTTCTGCCGTTACGGTATCAACATTGTCATTGAGCAGAATTTATGCTAAAACTAGGAAGAAATACAAATCCTTTATCGTTTAATTTAAAGGAAAACTAAATTACTACATTTTTTTTTTTGTTTTTATTGCAGCAATGATAAAACTTAAAGGGGAATTTACGTCAAGTTTTTGATTGATAACAACAAAGTTGGAAAAAGCCTAAAATGCATTCTTACCAAACTTAAACTTTCTATGTCAACCCCGTTTTTAAGTTGCAGTATTGCGGTACAAAATTAACATTTTTGGTTTACTTCAGTGTTACCATTTTGTCAGTACTGAAACAGATGATTAATTTTTGGAAATCGGCTTACATTTACTTGAAAAGCAGCTAATTTACAATTTGACCCTTCAATTGGTTTTGACAACTCTTTTGCAAAACACCTATTAAGAATTGGGAACATGCAGCACTTTTTGAAATTTTGTTTCTGTAGTAGTTGGCAACCCGGGCAAAATTTCTTAGGGGAAAAAGCTTTTCTAAGGACAAATTTTAATTGTAATATCTCAGGGAACGGAAAGTCGTACTAAGCTCAAATTTGATGAAGTTAGTCTTCAGATCCCTAAAAAATTGTTAAGAGTAAACCGAACAAAAAAAAAACAACTCCCGATTTAAATGTCCTTTCAACTTTTAAAACGTTTTATGCGATACCCGACATAACAATATACGTATTTTGAAAAAGATTTTACGACATTACTTCGAACATTTTCTTACAAATCCAGCTTGAGCTTGTGTAATACCACATAGCCCGTTCATAACAAGGGGGCTAAAGACTACAAATGACTGTGAACTTTGCTGTTTTTAGATTTACTCTCCAGCACTTATTGGCCAGCATTGCGTCGCTCATCGACTGAATCTAGCGGTGAAAGATGCATACGATGGTGTTGATGAGCTGCTAGAAACTGATCATTTGCTGCATTACTTGCATGCATATTTTTCAAGGTAATTTGCATGACAATTTTACTGTAAGAAATATCCGATAAAGTTTATTTAAAAATTATTTTAAGTGAACTAATTGATAGCGCACCATTTTTTCACCGAGAAAGAACAAACCAAAAAAGCAAATCAGAAAATCAGCTTGTCTGCCCACAAGACTTTTAACAGCCAAATTACAGAAAGTGTCTAATTCGATTATTAACTTACACAAAATGCACATGCTTTTGTAAAAAGATTATCACATCTAATATTTTAAATAAATTTAATTTTTGATATTTATTGCAGGTTTTATTGCCATAGCTGCCAATTCAGAGCACAATCCCTAAATTATAAATTAAAGGTGCAAAAATCTCACCCACAAAACTAAGCGTCAGCAATTCCTTTTTATTGAGAGTACAGGCAGGGTCGTAGCCAAACACGTTCTTTCTTTAACAAGGACACAAAAAATAAAACACAAAATAGAAAATACTTAAAAAAGATCTGTAAGTGTCGTATGCATCAATGCATCAACGTGAACTGACTTTGATCCGTGGATTATCAATTTTTTCATACCTTACATCGATAAACTTATTAGATTAAACTAAAAGCCCTCTGCGTTGGTGTGGTTAAACGCAGCGTGTTTTGCTCATTCGCAAGAAATGAATTTGCAAGTTCTGAGGCGCTGTTTTTGAATTATTTTATAACTACAACATTTTGCCTGGCCATTTCTTTTAACCTTCTTCCTAATCAAATCAAATTTTTATTATACTCGCTGTGTTACGCCAAAGCGTGTTACGAGTTGGTGGGACCAATCTCCGCATCATTACGCCCAGGCAACACTGCTCCTTCCCAAGAAATTTCGCAACAGTTGCGAGCCGTTGGCAAAACTGTGTCCAATTTGACCGGCCCGAGATTTGAACCTCCGACCTCCGGCTCCAGAGACAAACGCGTTACCGCTCGCCACCTGGCCGGTATCTTCAACTGAAAGTCAAAAGAGTTTTCTTTTTACAAACTTCAGTGATTGAGTTTTTGTCAAAGCACTAATTATTGTATATTACAGTTGTATTGATTCGATCGATTAACAGTATCTTAGAAATAATTCTTCCGATGGATTATGCAGCTTTTTTTTAGATTCCAGATTTATAAATAGCAACTTTCACCAATCCTGGCGTTATTAAGGCTGGACAATTTTGTGATTTTAACAGATCTCACATACATCGGCAAGCTGTCAACACCATTCGAGCTCTTTCAAATGAGAAATGGGTGCGTATTCCAGCAGTATGTGAAACTCGCTGGTTGTCCAGAGGGCGTGCTGTGACTTCTGTGTGCCGAGATTTCATCATCCTGCTGGAATACTTCGGAGAACGCAATGTAATGGTGCAGCCAGGAGCAGAACCAGTGCTTCGCCGCTTGAAAAATCCTGTGTAAGTTTACAAAATGCACAAAAAAATCGTTTGTGCTTATAAGCTACTGCAGGTGAGAAAGTGTATCGGAAATTATCATCTGGTTTTAGACTGAAAATTCAAGAACTGCCAGCCTTAATCCCAAGTTTTTTGGTTCTTTTCAGCAAAAAAAAAAACAGGGTTGTTTCAGTTAAGCTGGTAAATATGGTAAAAACCTTTCATTTCGTAAAACTTAATCGTAAAAAAAAACAAAAAAAAACTGCAACAAAGAGTAGGATTGGGATACCTCTATTAAAACACTAGTGAAATAGCAACACTGAAGTGAGAGTCAAATTCTTAAAAGGGCACTAAGGTCAGAAAATTTTTTGTTTGAACTTCTCTCAAAAATGTTGACCGATTTGAAAACTAACTCCGTCAAATTTAAGCTTTCTAAGACTTTCCATTCCCAAAATATATCAGCATAAATTTTCCATTAGAAAGGCTTTTTCCCCTTAAAAATCTTGCCAGGGTTAAGTATCAACATTTCAAAAAGTTACTTCACGTTGCAAACTCCCAATAGGTATTTTGCGGGAGTACTGTTGTCAAGACAAGGTAAACGGGTATAATTACATATTAGCTGCTTTTCAAGTAAATGTAAGCCAGCTTTCAAAAAGTTAATCTTGTGACACAACCCTGAGGTAAGAGGAAAATTGTTAACTTTAAAACTGTAATATGTTGAAAATGGGAAGACTTGGAAAGTTCGAATTTGGTTAGAATGCTTTTTAGGCTTTATGCAACATTTTGGTCCACAGTGAAAAATTTGACTCGAATGCCCCTTCAATACGGAAATGCAACATCTCAAAAACGACAACACATGCAAAAGTGTAAAAGCTTAGACTTGGTAAAAAAGTATTTTAGACCAATTCAAATTAAAAGCCACAAACCTAAGTATTTTCAATTCTACATTGATTGACTAACAAAAACAGTTCAAATATTGTAGAGCGGTGTATTTTATTTTTTAGAAATTATCTTCTTCTCGCTATTCTGAGAGATATTTTTCACTCACTCGATTCTTTGAGTAAGTTTATTCAAGGGGAGTTTGTGAATCCGTTCGTGGCGCAAATTAAAGTGGATTCGGTAAGTACACCACAGCAGCTAAATACATTTTTTTCAAGTAGTAATCAGTAATCTTATCTATTCTAGTCATACAATAGTGATGCTGATCAGTCGGTTTGCGCGATTCCCTGGCTAAATAAAGAGAAACGGCTGTTAAAAATTGCTTCTAACTCTTTTGGCTCGAATAAACCAATTGCTAAATTAGAGAGCCAGTAACAGATCCAGTTCCTGCAAATTTTGAACAGACCACCTGTGACCAAGCTTGGAAAAATTATAATTGTAATTGACAAAATTGTAATTAATTACACGATTTTGCTGTAATTGTAACTGAAAATTTTCCGACTATTTTCAATTACAATTACTCTATTATTCACGAAGATAAATGATAACCAAATGTGCTTGAACAATATCAATTTTCCTCCGTCGCAAATAGAGATCGATAATTTCTACCGGTTGTAATCACATCTGACGTCACAAAGCGAGCATCAAAGTAGGTTGGGGATAGTTAAAGTTGGTTTTAGAGATAGGCTTAATCATATTCATAACCTAAACTTAGCACCTACTCGAATCATTAATAGCACTAACTCTTAGGCAAAAAATATCCTAACATAAAATTGGCCTATGACGTCAGATGTGACTGTAACCGGTGGTAAGTAGCCATCGTAACTTCAATGCTATTTGTGATATTAAGATTTTGTGTGCTTTGGTGCTTGTGTACATGTCAAAGCCACACTAATGGTTCTATTTTGTATGATCATGCTAAATATGTGATATTATTGGTAAAAGTAAAAATAGTGTTAAATACTAGTTGTATCTTTAAGTTGTAACCTACACAATTTCAACTTTTTTACGTTTTCAATTGTGTTAAAAGTTAATTTCTTTTGCACAAATAATTGCGGTATGATACCATGGTTTAGCGTAAACCATAAAGTTACTGGAAGCGATATGAATTCTACAACATACTTCACAATTGCTTACAAACGAAATTATGTCTAGCAAAATTAAAGTTAAACAAACATTGATGGAAGAACAAGAATAGAGAGAAATGGGGCTTTGATAGGTCTGGTATAGAAATGCAAAACAAATCCACAGTACTAACATAAGCAAAACTCGAGGCTTCGTATGTAAGTGAATTGGTTGCAATGTTTTGCGAATCTTTTCATTGCAATGGAATTACAATTAATTGAACTCGAATAACTGTAAATGTAATTTTTAGATTGAATTGAATTTGTGATTGTTTTTAAAGCAAAAAAAAGTGATTTTTCCAACCCTGCCTGTGATCCATTGCTTTAGGATATACACTTTAATCTATTTAAGACAAATAATAATAAATGTTGTCATAAGTAAGTCTTTAAACTAGTTAAGGCAAGTAATAATTAATTACATGGTTTATACAAAAACAAAGTTTGGTTTGTATTTGGTAATGGCTATACCAATTACCAAATGTACTGCATATTTCAAGTCGTTTCTCTCCTAAACCATTCATTCGGTTCCAAAGAAAGCGTGGTTGGCTTGCCGCACACCAGCGACGCTTGCGCAAAATTGAAGAATGGTGACCTGGACACGGCCGAATCCATCCACTTACGGGCTCTCAGAAGCAACTCAATTCCGGCTGCTTTGAACAGCAATAATGCTGACGCTTACATTAACACTGCCGTTAATGTTATGCAAAACTTTGTAAGTAAATACAGAAACAGTTACCGAGGCTAAATTAGTGATATTCTGAGAATAAAAACGGACTAGCTCTAAAAACTTGAACTAAAATTAGCTTTAAAAGATAAAACCAAGCTAGAACGATAAAATAGTAAAATACAGCATGTACTGACTTACGACAAATCGACAATGTAACTCACTATTGACTGGAGAATTCAACCAGTAATTTTTATTTGTTGCGATTTTGAAGTAGACCTACAGTGTATGAAATTACCGAAAAGTTCCAAAAAGATGTAGTCCATGATTCGATTAGATATCAACTTAAGAAGCTCGTTAAATGTGCTAGAGCATCACTTTTTCTGTTTCGACTACAAAAGTAGTATCTACGCAATAGGCTTAATCATTTGGTTATACGACTAACGACTTAAATGCCGGTGCTGACAAATCTGCTAATTGCCAAAAAAATGCGATAGTCTCGAGCTATTAAGAGGATGTGTCGGGACTTCCGAAAAACAACTACATCATTGGTGACAAACAGAGAAGGACTAGGGTGTGCAAACATGAAACAGTTTATGTGTTAACACTTATTTGCTGATGGTCTGTTGAAATGATTATACAGACGAGAGATAATGCTTTGCTAACCTGGTCAACTTTCAACCATTAAACTTTTTTGCGCCACTGAGTCTTAAAATAATAATAAAGTAGCATTAGATGCACTACTCCACATTCGACAGCTCAATGGAAAGTAATATTAGCGACCAAAAACTATGTTGATATAGGTCTCAAAGCTGCTTGAGTCACTTCAAGCAAGATTTTGCGAGGGTAATTTGATGAAGGCGTTCAAAATCTTTGATCCCTCTGCAATACCAAGCGATTTGAGGCAACGTCAGCATTTCGGTGATGCAGAGCTCGCAGCACTGGAAACGAAGTAAGAATTATTGCTTATTTTGTTTGAAACCCAGCCAGTGTCGAAATAAACAGTATACCGAAAGTCGGGTGATTCCGTTAAACCGGGGACTTGTTGTCTTAATGGTTGAATAGCTTAGCCTGACTTAGGAATGACTATTTTTAATCATTTCTTATGAGAAGTGGGCCTTTTGGACTGCGATTTTATTAATCTCGAAATAAGTTTTGAGAAAGCTACACGTTTAAGAAGCCGGAACGTAAACCAGTAAAAAATGTTTAAATACTATAAAAATAACGTAATTGTTATAGACAAATACCAGAGAACTTAATGACTTTTTAGTTGTTATTATGTTAGAGACTTGTGGAAACTTTCACAGTACACACACTGCAGTTTATAAATCAGGAATTTCACATGTAGGTACTCGACATCATTATATGTTGGGGAACTTCGATTGCGAGAAGAGTGGCCGGAGTTGAGGGAAGAGATTTTTCACGCCGATTTGGCTGAAATGGACAATGTAAGTGAAATTATAGGATTCAATGATCTATCCTGATGTTATTGTATATTAATTTTGTAGGTTATGCAGCTTCAGCTGCAATTAATAGGCAATACGAGTGTTTTGTTTGTGGATTTAGTTAGCCTACTCTAAGTTAACTGTAGAAAGTATAGATTTTTTGATATTAGCCTTTCTAGTCACATCACGCGACCAACACACCCTTTTTTGTTGAAATGTAAGTTGGAATTATCAGAGTTAGAGAGAACAGACTTCATTTAATTTCTTGATCCTCAATTAGATTGAAATAGTAGAGTTTTACCAAAATTGGATAAGTCACGTCACGTGATGTTACGGAAGAATTAATAAATTAATATAATCAGCCTATCGTTTCCTTATTCTGTAGGTTTGCAGTTACGTTCTTGCCCAAAAAGCTAGATTTCCGGGTTTAGCTGTAATTGCACACATTGTCTTGACGTTTGCCGCCAGTTCTGCTGGTGCGGAAAGAGGTTTTTCGTTGATGAATCTGCTTAAATCAAAACGGAGGTTAGTGAATGAATCACCAACTAAGTTCGGTTATCTATGGTCGAACGCGAACGGTTAAAAAATGGCATGCTTAGTGTGCTTTGTTTTACACAACTTACTTCTTAACAGAACACACAACTATTCAGCATTTTAATTCGGAAAATTCCTGAAGGTCAACGTTTTCAGCAAAACCATTATTCTCTATCATTATTCCCAATGAAATTTCATTCAAAAGAAGTTGTTGGTTGTTACGATGTAATAATATCCAGGGATCGAAATTAACGCTTGCTCAAGGCAAGCTAAAATCGCCTCGGGCAAGTTATTTTTCGATCTTACTTACCCGACAGGCCGACGGGCAAGTTAACAAAACACGGCGTATTAACCAACTTCAACAAGATTATTTCGATGCACAAATTAGGTTCGCTTTTGTTGCAAGAAAATAAAATGTAAGAAAAGAAAGCGTTTGTTTTGTTTTAGCACTTCTTAATCATCACAATTAACCCTTTACTTAATCATACGTACATACATGATACATCATTAATGGCAATTAACACTGCTAAATCGTACGCAGATTGTTTTGATACTCAGACACTCATGCTCTTCGCAACTTTTTGGCATAAATGCTACCTTACCTTTTTTTTTTTGAAAAATATTTTTCCATGCTTGCCGTGTATCCTACGCTGCATTATAGATAACGTCAAGAAACGTAAATTTTTTTGCATTGTGATTACAGTATAGATTTAAAATATTTTTAAAATCCTTTAACTTTTGCAAAAAAAATCGGCTTTCTAGCTTACGTAGTTTTCAAGATATTTGCAATTGAAAATACGTTTGAGACAAAACGGCCATGTCGTTTAGTATTGTTAACGTAATAATTCAAATAATCGTAATCAAAAAAATTAATTTAAATTGTCAATGAAAAAAGTTACTTATACGGTCTCATTTACACACCAATCGCGCACAAAAACTTTATTCGCTGTAATTGTGCAAATTCAAAGTGTTTTGCCAAGAAGTGTGTTTTATGATTTTTTTCCAATGTTAGACAACTTAAAACTTACTGTGGTTATTTGTTTCGGAAAAGTCGAGATTTCCTGAGGCTAATAAACATATTTTGATATTATTTCGTTGAAAAACTTGATTTCGGCCCGTGTCATCAATAATGATTTTTAAAACACCGATCGAGTAGTTTTTCACGACGATAAGTTCGAATTGAATTTGCAAATTGATCTTGTATGAGTGTGACGTAGCTCAGAAAGGGATAGCTGTGGATGAGACCAACAGTACTTGCAAACGCTGCGATAAGACGTTATGCCAATGATTATGTCAGAACTTCGCATTTTTTTTTTCAGAAATCGCTTGAAAGTTGTAACCCTTGACCAACTTATTCGGTGCGGGGGTTACAAATTATCGGAGTCCGAGGAAGATAAGCTTCTTGAAGAAGCTTACAACTTCTGGAGAGAAGAGAAACAGCGCAGAGGAATGGCAGCTCAACGCCATTTCTCAGACGCCATTCCCGACTGCGAAGAAGTTGACGACTCGGATGATGATTTGGAGACGCTGTTTATTGATTCTTAAAAAAAGTTAAAATATCATTTGGCACTACTTCGTCTAAGACTCAAAGTTTGCTTTATACCATGGTGAGGTTGGGAATAGCATTTTTTTTTTTTTTCGGTAGAAATTTTTCCTGAAAGCGTCTTATGATCATTTAGCTTCTTTAAGGGTCAATAAAGCTGTGAAATTGCTCCGTTTTATCAGTCAATAAGCGCTCTGTTTTACCAATCACGCATGTTTACGCGCGCAAATTGACGTACCATTCAAGTACATGCAATTTGCTTTTTTTATATTTCGGTACAGCAGACCTAAAAATCGTTTCAACTACTCTCTTTTTTGCTTGTACGTTGCTGCACAATACCTTTATAAAGTAAGCTTTTTATTTGTTTTCGAGTGGTGGCACTGGCAACCCTAATTACATTATCCATTTATGGTTGTTAAAGAAACTTTAAAAAAAGTGGCAGATACAAACCATTATTGTCATCACGTATAGCTAAAAGCTTAGTCGTTTGTTTGGTAATAGTGCGTCGAATCGCGCTGAGTGTACTGTTGTTGTATTACCGCATTATCTTGTTAAGCAAGTTAGGCTACGGTGCTTAATTACTCTGAGATATTGGTCGTGGAAATTAATTTACTGTTTATCGGTGTTTTATTAAAGTAAGAATATCATTGATTATGAGTGATATTTCCAAAGTACTGTTTTTATATTACCTATTGTTTAAATAACGAAGAAGGTGAAAGAAATAAGTCTACTGGTCCGGGACGATATCAATATAAGCATAATGTTTTTGTCAAATTTCAAATTATTGGTATATTGGCATATTCAATTTTAGCAAAGTATGCAACAAATTATTAAAAGTATTTAAACAATGTGTTTGTATTTTTTTTTTTTTCGAAAACAAAAAACGCAGTGTTTTTTGGTATTTGGCACTGGCGACTTGCTTTTTTTATCGCATGCAGTATTTCTTCGCCGTTTTATTTCAAAGGTTGTGCATTATTGAATATACTTGAACTCTTGCAACTATACCGATTACCTATGTCAATGTCTTTGCAGTATTGTAATTTTGCTCATAGGCTACTGAATTGGTGTTTGATTTTGTTTCCTATTTTCAAATGCTTTTTGATCAAATTCGCCGCGTGTTGACAATTAATTTGTGAAATTGATTTATTACTCTGTTTAGGGTTTCAAGCGCTTATGGTTCTCAAAACTGTGAAATTGCGTTGCATAACATTTCTTGTTAGAAACCAAACTTGCTCTGTATATCGGCAGCAAAATGGATTGAGAAGAACAAGGCATAGTTTAAAAAATAAAACTTCAGTTATCAACACTAATCTCTTTTACACCATCTGGCGGTAAACAAACTGAGCTAATAACTTAAAACTTGTCGAAACATATAGTTTTTAAAGATTCGCCGCATGTCGACAAATTAATTTGTGAAATTGATTTGTTACCCTGTTTAGGGTTTAATGCGCTTAAGGTTCTCAAAACAGTGAAGTTGCGTATGTTGACAAGTTTTTTAAGATGTCTATTCTGTTGTGCATGTTTTGTGTGTAAGTATCACGATTTTTAAGGTATCGGTATATTGCAATGGTTTATTGCTGTGAGTGTATTTTGGATAGCATGAGCGTGGCTTCAAAATTATTTTGGTATTTGGCAAGCATTTCAGAAAATCAAAGTTTGGGGCAATTTACTAGATTTTTAAACAGGTAAAAAAATTGTGATTCCAACTCTTGCTAGGCAGTAATGGGTGGGCCATGCCCTTTTGTTCCACATTTATTGATTTTGATCCAAACCCGTGATTGCCTTAGCCACAACAACCGCGCTTTGCTGATGAGTAATGGCTACGCTCGTGTTTTTGCAAGTGAAAGGCTCTAACTGTAAATGCAGTCTACTGAAATAGCTCCATGCACGTCATTTACGGTTTTTCGCTCAGACTTTGATTAATAGCTTAGCTCAATTGCTCCACTTTGCCGATTCCAAACTCTTTCATTTGTCAGGGTAGATGGACTAGCGCTGTTTTACTGTCATAAGCTTAGGAATGGAATGATCGAGGTTCAATTACTCCCGTAGTAATCCGTCAAATCCCACCAATTTAATTTTAACTATCACCAAACAAAAGTAGTCTGCTGTAGCAGTTACAGTAGTGTGATCAATCACCTTTAGTAAGTAATGGGCGCAAATTTACGTAAAAATCCGTTAAAATCGAAAAAAAATTTTGGGCGCTCGCCGACTATGCAAAACCTTAGAGGGAACACTGATCTCATGTTGATTACCTACCACAACATTATCATGATAATAAAACAACACAATAATCCATGAATGAAAAAAGCCAAATTATACACATGGAAATGATTAATATACACAAAAGACCCTTACTTCATTAGTTGGAAATCGGGTGCAAACGTCAACTGATTATGAATCCCCATTTTAATAATTTGTTACAGAAATTATAATCGTTTGGTTAAATGTTTGGTTTGCCTCAAAATTTTTACTTTCTTTTTACCTGTGTTCAAAAAGAGCACTTTGTATAAACAACCTTTTCTGTAGAATATAAAAATACAGTCAATTTCTAAAGGGTTCTTTGGCAGAATTTCATGAAGCATTGTGAAAATAAACAAAAACGCCTACAACTTCCCAATTGTTCATGTTGAAACTTCATTTTGGGCTCCATACTCACTAATTCAAATCTGAAAATGCTGTTGGAATACTGTATTTTCTAAGGGTATTAGTCTATTTGGGAGATAAGCCGACCTAAATTTCTGGGCCTAAAAACTAGAATTTCAAGCTATATTCGCCGTATAAGTTGACCCCTTTTCTTCTAGACTAACGATATTTCAAGATTTACAGTATTATTGCATGTATTTTCAAGTAAAAAGTTGCTAAATATTGTTTATCAATTTTTTAACAACTATGGCTCCTGCAAGAAAACAAATGAAGTACGATACTGCTGAAGCCGAAGAAGAATGCGACCCATTTGATGATGTGCTGATGGGACTTACAAATGCGGAAACGTTAGGACTGTTTAAATTGGATGATGAGAAAGATGACTTTGATACATTTTAACTGTAGTGTAAATATGTAAAGTATATGTATAAATTTTTCTCAATAAAAAGATTTTTTCAATGTACCCTGAAGGTCTACTTGGCATATAAGTCGACCCTAATATTTAAACAAAAATTTTAGGGGTCACTATTCGACTTATACCCCAGAAAATATCATAGCTTACATTTTTTTGTTAGAGTAGATTAAATACTATATTACAATCAAATTTAAGCTTACTTTTAATTAATATAAAGCAAAGAGCCAAAACGTGAGCGAACATTTTTTACTGAACGTTTCAAGACATTACTAGTCTCATCATCAGCAGATAAATGATATAGGCAATAGCAACTTGTCACAAACAAAGCACAGGAAAAAAAGCAAAGCAATGACGCATAAAATGGAAAAAAAAAAAAGGGAAGCGAGCGTAAAATTAAAAGCAATTATTGTTTTCACACGTTGAATAAATATAATGGAATTGAAGCTTTGTCGGAGTTTAGATCTGGATTTCTTTGTTGAATCATTAAGGTTTCTTTGATTAATAATTTTCGCCAATGGTCAGATCTAGCCAGGATGATGGGGTTATTAAAACAAACTGCATGATTAGGGTTATCAGTCAAATGTCGAGTGACGTCCGTATCCTGTGGTGTTTTAGAAGAAGGATCGTGGTTATTGATACGGGTAATTAGATTCCGTGACGTTTGGCCAATATACAAACTGCCACAGTTACAACTTATTTCGTACACAACGCCATATTGATGGAGAATTTGTTGTTGCTCTTTATGTTTAAACACATTTTTTAAACTATACATATCGTTAATTAATAAAAATTTGGTTTCAAAATCAAGCTTGGCAAAAAAACAATTAATTTCTTTTTCTATTTGCGGTGAAATTTCGCGAATAAATGGTAACCGCATAAAAAACTTTTTAACTCGAGGGTCCTCGAAAATATTTTCTTTGGGGATGTCTTTTCCATAGTGTTTTTCCATAAAACGGTTAATGTGCTTGTTAAGAAAGTTTTTGGGGTAGCCATTTTTTTCCAAAACTAAAGCAATTTGATTAAATTCTTTACGAAGCAATGTGAAAGAACTGCAGATTTGATGAGCACGATGCAATAAATTGTTAATTAGATTGCGTTTGTGTTTGGTTGGAGTATAGCTGTCCCATTTGGTATATAATCCTGAAAATGTTGACTTTTTATATACTGTCGTTTCAATTCCGTTTGATGTTTTGGTAATTAAAACATCCGAAAAAGGCAGTTTTCTTTCATTTTCTTCTTCTTTGGTGAATTTCAAATTTGGATGAATGGAGTTGAATATTTGATATATGTATTCCACGTCATTTGGATTGTCGAATGCCAAAAAGAGATCATCAACGTAGCGCATGATAACGGGTGGATTTTTTATTTTTGCCAAGACTTCGTTTGTTAGCCAATTCATGCAGATGTCTGCCATTGCTGGAGCTAAGGGTGAGCCCATTGCCAAACCATCCAATTGGTGATAATAATTTTGGTTAAATTGCAGGGTGGTTTTTTGCAAGTCCATTTTAGTAGTTTGTCGAATTGTTTTTTACTTAGTTCGTTGATTTTGCTTATACGTATAGTTTAAAAAATGTGTTTAAACATAAAGAGCAACAACAAATTCTCCATCAATATGGCGTTGTGTACAAAATAAGTTGTAACTGTGGCAGTTCGTATATTGGCCAAACGTCACGGAATCTAATTACCCGTATCAATAACCACGATCCTTCTTCTAAAACACCACAGGATACGGACGTCACTCGACATTTGACTGATAACCCTAATCACGCAGTTTGTTTTAATAACCCCATCATCCTGGCTAGATCTGACCATTGGCGAAAATTATTAATCAAAGAAACCTTAATGATTCAACAAAGAAATCCAGATCTAAACTCCGACAAAGCTTCAATTCCATTATATTTATTCAACGTGTGAAAACAATAATTGCTTTTAATTTTACGCTCGCTTCCTTTTTTTTTTTCCTTTTTATGCGTCATTGCTTTGCTTTTTTTCCTGTGCTTTGTTTGTGACAAGTTGCTGTTGCCTATATCATTTATCTGCTGATGATGAGACTAGTAATGTCTTGAAACGTTCAGTAAAAAATGTTCGCTCACGTTTTGGCTCTTTGCTTTATATTAAGATTACTTAAACGATCCAATCATTATGCTCCTAAGCTTACTTTGATTCTGGCATAATTTTTCAACAAAGCACCAAAATTACTGTATCGCGACAATTCTTCATTTATAATATAATGCTATATTATTGTTAAAGTGATATTTAACATAATCAATTTTTTGGTAAAGTTTTTAGTATGAGGAAACAACAGTGAAATTAAAAGTTCTACTACTTTCTTATAACTAGGGCAAATTTTTTCAAACATGTAAATTTTTTGGTAGTAAGCTTGAATGACGTGCTGTTTTGCAGGAACTCTGGATACAAGGAGTAAGTGTGGTGTTTTTAACTTGAGAGGTCAATAAAAAGTCAATTTTGTATAGTTATCATCATCATCATTATTTAAAATTTCCCTTTAGTATTGGTGCGAAAAAGTGACATTTTAAAAGTTTATTTACACGTTCTTCACTTTGTTTTGCAATGTCAACTACTTGTTACATGATAATGGTGCAGATTACCATATCTGTTGCAATCAAAGAATTGTGATGCAATAGTTAAAATTGGATAAAACATGCAAGAATGTTGCAATTGAATGGTTCCTTGTGACTTGTGCATCTTGACTTGTGCATTTAACAGGAACAATATTCTTTAAGTTTTTAGCGAAAAATGATTGCAGTGTAGCGCAGATAGGCATCTAGGTTGTTTGTTCAGAAACAAAGAGGCATCTGCATTGTTAGTTTGGACTAACATTCTACTATTTAGTCCGCTATATAGTAAATAAAAATAACAAAGTGAATTGTAGTTTATTTAAGCAAGTGCAGTCTGCAAGCGAACTAAGACTATACCTTTGCATAAGGTTTCACTTACAAAAAAATCGAGGACAATTAAATGCTGGGACTGCCAGTTTTTGTTAGCTTTGCCTTTCACAGCGCAAAATGCAGGAGGCACCTTTATTCCAAATCGATGTAGTTTACGTATCAATTAGAACTAAATAAACAAAGCATTTTTAAGTCTTTGATGTTTTAGGAAGAGGAAAACAGCTCTTTTTCAGATTTTTGTGCAAATGTAGCCAAGTCTTTGATTTTTTAGGAAGAGGAAAACAGCTCTTTTTCAGGTTTTTGTGCAAATGTAGCCAAACAGACAATAGTTTACTGTGAATTCAACTGTCAAACTGGTGAAGTAACACATTAAAAAAACTTGTGGTGCCAGTACTTCAAGAAGTGCTCAATAACATCTTATAGCTGATTTAAAATTGAAACACCTAGATGTCCCTGATTATCGGTGAAATAAACTGTTCCGCAAGTTTTTCATTAAAATTTTTTTACCTAGACATTTCGATTTCAATTAATAAAGTAGTTAAAGTTGTATTTAGATAGTGATTCAGATTCTTAAATAATGCCGAAAGTTAAAACTATTTATGCGTATAAAATTCAATCCATAGTTAAAGAATTCCCTAACAAATTTGTGCAAAGTATTAACAATGAATTATACTGCAATTTGTGTAACTGTGCGGTTTCTTGCAACAAACGCTTTCTTGTTGATTCTCATCGAAATACGTCAAAACATCAAAAAGCATTAGGCAGCAGATCTGAAGATTTTATCCCCCAGACTTTGCAAACGTTTTTAGGGAGCAGTGACACCGATTTTGTTGAAAAGGTAACCAAGGCATTTTTGTCTGCTGATACTCCTTTGAACAAGTTTAACAATACATATATTAAAAACCTCTTTCGTGACATTGGTCAAAGATTAGCACCTGAAACTACTTGTAGACAAACAGCACTGCAATTAAGCAAAGAAGAATTAAGAATCATTCCATGTCAAGTGATCCAGAAAAATTGAAAATTTACACCCACCCCTTTGGATTTTTTTCAAATTTGGCATGCTGTCAGAGTTTAGTCACGCTGATTCCAAAAAACTAATTTTTTTTCAAAATCGGTTAACAAGTGCCAAAGTTACAAGGGTTTAAAAATCGCCATTTTTGTGATCACTCAAGCGTAAAATTTTACTATTTTTTTAAGGCTAAACTTCCATTGCAGATATCTCGTGCTTTAGAAAGTTGTAAGAAGTCATTTTGACACCAATCATTAACTTAAGCATACCATATCATTTGACATGCATTTCACCTTTGTGTGACCTTTACTTTGACCTCTGACCCCCAATTTCGACATCAGTGGTCTCAAAAATCACTAGCGCGTGATGAATGTTCAAACCTTTATATCTCGAAGTGCTCATAAGACACCATGACATGTGACATAACATCTGAAAGGTCTTGACAAGGGTTATTAGAATCAGGAATAAAATTAATGGCTTATGGAGTTTTAAAGCTTGATATTAACAAAACTTCAAAAATTTGATAAAAACAAAAAATTTTGAAAAAACAAACGTATAACTAATAAAATAATTCATGAAAACAACACAAATTTGCTAACACAATATGTTGTTTAAATTAGTTAGTTCTTGTCTTATTATTTCAAATGTTTTTTCATGCTGACATTTCAAAAATTTTCATTTTAAGTCAAGAAGTGTCTTTCGTAACTAATCATTTCTGTGTCATTCCAATTGTGACATGAATCAAAAGTGCTTTATTAGTCATGGCACTATCAGGCACTATGCCTTTGATTCTGACAGTTGGCCATTAAATTTTTTTGTTTTGAGTGAAGTAGTAAGTGCAGAGAAGCAAAATAGCATAATAAAGGTCTTGTAACACAAAATTAGTTTATTTTTTTGCTTTCTTTTTCAAATATACATAATTTTGCTTTAACAGCTTTGATATACATCTTTTTTCAACATAAACAATCCCAGAATGAGTATTGAGTCACAGCTATGTTGTTTTACAGCAATAGTATAACATAATTAATATAGCACAAAATGAGTACATTTATTAACTGTAGTGTTGGCAATGTGTTGCAAAGTGATTGTAGTAAAAAGAAATATTCAACTCAAAAAAAAGATGTTATTTATGTTGAAGGCCCTAATGAAGAAGAAAGACAGCTGTTACAAATTAGGCTGAAAGCAGATTGCAATTCTGATGCTCTTTTGGATACTGTTTGTACATATCACAAGCACTTTTACATTGATTCTTATTTGAAACATTACCAATCATGCTGCAATATTCTTGGAAATCACAAAAAATTGATTCGAAACTCAAGTCTTTGTGTAATCAGTTTAGATTGGTACAAAAAGGTAATTAATCAGCATCCAACAATCAATATCAGTCCTGGAAGAAAAATTTGCTCCAACTGCAAAACAAAAATTGACAATCTCAAAGTTTCTTTTCAAGACATGTCATCCTCAAGTGGAAGCGAAATCGAAGAAATTCAAATGCAGATTAATGCCAACCAAAACCTTACAAATTTGAATGAAAGTTTACATGTAATTGAAGAGTCTCCAGTAAAACTCCAAGGTCTTTCTTCGGCTTCACGATCAAAATATGGTAAACAAAAATTGTCCAGAATACATAAATCTTATGAATCCAAATTGAGAAAAGTACTAAACATAAATATTTTGGAAGACCAAGCCAACAATGATCACATAAGGGAAGATAAAAATTCATTGAATTCTATTGTAAACAAGATTAAGTCTAAAATCCATAACGAAGAAACTACTCAAGCTGAAAAATTGCAAATTTTAACTCTGGTTCCAAGTGATTGGTCAAGAAAAAAAGCAGCAGAAATTTTTAAGTAGGAGAGAGAACTGTTTGAAAAGCAAGAGATTTAGAAGAACATGAAGTTTTTTTCCTTCCACCACTACGAAAAGGCAAATCTACAGCGACTGAAACCATCAACAAAGTATTGGAGTTTTATCAAAACAACGAAAACAGCCGAATATTACCTGGAATTAAAGACAGAGTTAGTATCAAAAGGAATGTACAGGGTGTTCCAAAATGGTTGACCCCATTCTAAACACCCATATCGCGGAAACTACTCGATGGATCATAATGAAATTTAATACACTTTATGTTGAAGGTCATAAGTTTTATTGGCCAAATTTACAAAGAAAAGTACAAATATTTGTTGGTTCTATGACAGATTTTCATAAATGTTCAATATGAGTGCCGCCTGTGACTCTGCACACGTTGAGTCGGTATTCGTGGTGGCCATTTCACCACGATCACCCTACCTTTCTCCGTGTGATTTTTTCTTCTAGGGTTATGTGAAAGGACTAGTCTTTGTACCTCCTCTTCCAGCTAACATTGAAGAAATGAAACAGAGAATTACAGCTGCACTGTAAACTGTTACCGAAGACATGGTACAGCGAGTTTGGCACGAGCTCGAATACCGACTCGACATGTGCAGAGTCACAGGCAGCGCTCACATTGAACATTCATGAAAATCTGTCATAGAACCAACAAGTATTTGTACTTTTTGTAAATTTAACCAATAAAACTTATGACCTTCGACATAAATATATTTAGTGTCATTATGATCCATCAAGTAGTTTCCGCGATATGGGTATTTAGAACGGGGTCAACCATTTTGGAACACCCTGTATATCAACAAAAGCGATTAATTCTTTGCACTGTCAAAGAACTCTATTTAACATTTAAAGAAAATTATCCAGAAAATACGATTGGATTTTCTGAATTCTGTTCCTTAAGACCAAAATGGTGCGTCAGTGCAGGAAAAGCAGGCACTCATTCTGTGTGTGTTTGCACCATTTATCAAAACGTTATTTTGCTCTTGCATGCTGCTCAAATTGAAGAATCCTATAAAGATCTGTTGAAAATGGCTGTATGTGATGATCATAACAAGGATTGCATGCTGCAAAGATGTTCATTATGTACAGGCTTCAATAATGTTAAAACAAAATTATTGGATAAGTTTGAAGAATTAAATGAAGAAATCAGTTACAAACAATGGGTGTCAGTTGATTGAACAAAGTTGATTTCTCAAAGTCTAAGCATTTCGAAGTACATAAACTTAACAATCACCAAACTTGAATCCTTGGTACCTCATCACTACATTGCTCATTCTCAATCTTCATACCTCACTCTTCGAAAAGAAACCATGGAAGAAAATTCTGCTCTCATTTTTAAGGATTTTGCTGAAAATTATGCATTTCATGTTCGAGGCACAGGGGTATCACTGGACCCATCACAGTTGTACAGTTCATCCAGTGGTGTGTTACTACAAGAATTCGGATAATGAACTGCAGCATGCAAGTCTTTGTTTTTTGTCTGATGAATTGCAACACGACGTCGTAATGGTTTACCAAATTCAAGTAAATGCCATCCAATACCGGTACTTGAAATCTCTCATGCCAAATTTGAAGATAGTGGAATACTTTAGTGATGGTTGCGCAGCACAGTACAAGAACAGAAAATTATTTGTTGACTTATGCAAACATCAAGAAGATTTTGGTGTCGAAGCTGCTTGGTCATTTTTTGCCACCAGCCATGGCAAATCTCCTGTAACACTAAAAAGATCAACCGCATTAGAGAGCCTCTGTCGTCCTTTGGAAAATCAAATTCTTGATGTGGATTCCATGATGTCATATTGCAAAAGCGCAATTCCAACAATTCAATTTGTTAAAATTTTGAAGAATGATTTAAACCATGTTAAAGCCATATTAGAACCACGTTTTCAAAAATCGTCAACAATCAAAGGAACCAGAACCTTTCATTACTTCAAACTTTTGTCAACAACTCAACTCGGAATGAAGAGAATCAGTTAAGATAATGAATTTTCTCTGCAAGTTATTTTGGAAGATGAAAACCGTTTTTCTTTGATCCAAAATGCTCATGAAAATCAATTTTTAGTAGCTGCATATGACAAAAAATGGTATGTTGGAATTATAAAAGAAATTGATCAGTCAAGTAGTAATTTTCTAGTTGATTTCATAAATCCTTATGGACCATCTCACTCCTTCCATTGGCCAGAAAAACGTGATATTCGTTGGATACTTTGTCAACACATTCTGTGCTTAGTTGATGCACCAACGTTAATTAACAGCCGTGGTTTTTATCAATTATCATTGAAGTCAGCTGAGAATGTAAATGATGCATGGCTACACTTTTGCAAAAGCTAGAAGTAAATTTATGCTGGGTGTTTGTTGTACATTCTCAGTCTTATTGTTTTGTATAAGGTTGGAAACAATTCAATGAAATCGGTACTGATATTCGATGCTTTTTTGTCATCGAATGCATTGAAGCTTTTATTTTTCGGAGTAGTCATAAATTATTCTGCTTTCCACATACTTTTTTTAAGTGCCATGTTTTACGGACCATAAGGCACACTTAAATCCTTTTTTTTTCTCAAAAACTGATCATGCGCCTTTTAAGCCAGTGTGCCTAATGTATGGATCAAGTAGTGCTATATGCTTTATTGCGTAAACTCAAAACCAGTATAGGTTTTATGGTTATTGGTATATAAATAAACCGCCGTCTTATGCAATAAACTGCAGTAATAGCTACTAGCAACTGCGATATTCAATAGGCTCTTTTTTTCTTTTGCCAATTGTACTATTATGACTTGCTTATGTACTATTGTGACTGACTTGCTAATTGTATTGTTGTGAATTGTGACTCCCTAAAATCCATTTCATCTTACAGCCCAGTGCACCTTATGTATGGGAGAAAAAAAATCAAAGCAATTTATCGACAGTGTGCCTTATAATCGAGTGCGTCATATGGTCCGTAAAATACGGTATATAGTTGATATTCTATATTTTTCTTTTTTGGGGGACAATAACCATACTGTTTATTTGCAAATTTATAATTTTTTTACTTGTTTGCTTCAAACTTTGCTCATACTGAAAATCAAAATGTTGTTCATCACAAGCACTAGCATAAATTGTGAACATTGTAAAATGTATGTGGCATTAACATTGTTGAAGATTTGACAGATGTCCCCATCAAAAAAGAACTGTATCAAAATTTTATGTTGAAATTAATGAATTTCATATTTCTTATATCGGTTATCAATATCGGTATCGGCCTAAAAATTTCCAAAAAATAAATATCGGCCTGAGAAAGTCATATCGACTGAGCTCTACATTATACTGGTATCAATGTTTGTTTGACTAATATTTTGAAATATAATGGAGGTTGAAGTGTGCTCTGAAGATTGGCAAAGCAGATTTTTCTTTGCAATACTTAAATTATATTCTAAATGTTTGTTCAAATAATAGGTAAAAGTTGCATTTTACTAACTCGCTCGATTATGTTTTGGCAAAAATATTTGATCCTGCAAACAAAGCGAACTTGAAATGTTTCTATCATTTATAAACTAAACTACTTCTGCATAACTTCCGATTTTTAACTTGCTTGCGCAGCACATTAACCATTCACTAAAACCGAGAGAGCAAAAAACAGTTCGCCTGCTTGAGTGTCAGATTTAAGGGGGCACCGTCCCCCCAGTCCCCTTGAATCGACACCAGTGTACATACATGAAGCAGATCCTTCTGTTTATCGCAACGAAAATTTTGATACACCTCAAGTAGTTCGTTTGTTCAAATGAACCAGGCACTTTGCATCTGTCTAACCACATCGATGCATAGGCCTAAAGTGGTGACTTAAATAAACAAAGCATATGGCATACGCCCAGAGTAGAGTGAGTCTTAAACGTTTTGTTATTGCTTCGACTGCAAAAAAAATTTTGAAATTCCTGAATATGCTAGCAGAAAAAAATCTCGACTGGCTTTCATCTTCAAACAGTGCATTTATTTGTTGTTTTTTTTTGCAAAAGTGTATTTGGTTTAATAATTTTTTTTACACAAGAACAACTTTTTTCTTTAAATGGTGGGCCCTCTCTTTCTAGTGTGAAGCTCTGTTCTGCTCAGAAGTTTATGATCTGATATATACAAAATATTTATTATTCAACATCCATAGTGTTGTATCTTTACATCACCCGATACAATATAACGTATTCTTATTTCAACAGAATTTATCAACTTATTCAAATAGAATGCAAAAACAAAACAACAGGTAATTCTCACGTAAGTAATACACTCAACTTCACGTACAGTATTCTAGCTTACAAGACTTAAGACAGTTCTTAGAATAATAACACTCCTAACGTTACGTCTTCAAAACAGCGACTGTTAAGAGAACATTTACAAGATTCAGTCAGGTATAACAGAGACAATGACGTGATGATCACGTGAAGAATGATAGCAAAGATTGCACAACGTCAATACAGTAATTGCTTTACAGCCTTCAAAGTTAATCAAAGCTCTAACACATAGATACATCAAATACGCATACTTCCATATGTGTCGGTCATTAATATTGTAGGTGCAGCAAATGCAAAAATCTCACTTGCTTCATAAATATCATGCGAGATCAAATTACAGAGCTAGAACAGCATCTTAAATGATTATTTGGTGAAAAGTAAATATAGCCCTTGTTATAAACTGTGTTACATCAACAAATTTATGTTGTTTGTTGAGTTCAAAAAGGGGGGTTTTGACCCCTGGTTGCACCACTGGTCCTAGGGGCAGTATTTTTTTGCCCCTAGTTGAGCACTATTGCTTTAAAGCTGTAGCAATAAATTACAGTATATGCAAACAGTTTCCAATCAAACTTGAAAAACTACACTTAACCCAAAACAAGAAATTTTCTTTTTTCCTCCCCGATGATATTTACTATTGAACCAAAAACGATTTTTTTTCTCCAACACTTTTTTGTCAGAAAAATGCTTATGTGGTGAAAAACATTGTCATATTGCAATAGCAGACTCTCTGTTTCTGTTGCATAGTTTTGTGAAAGTGTTTCAAGTAAATAATTAAAAATTGCCGTATTTCACTGCAAATACAGTATTGTGTCAAATCATAAATTGATCAAATCTTGGCTGATGCGAAAAAACATCCAAAAAAATGAATAGCCAAATCCAACACAATGAACAATTCTCATTGTGACATCACAATACACGGTTTAGTTGGTCGCAGAACAACAACTGATTAATTTGAAACAAATTTTGGTGAGTAGTTATTGACCATGTCTCAAACCTTTTAAAGCTATTCCCTATAGCCACCAAGGGCTTGGCATTTCATCGTGTCTGTGACTTGCACAAGGTGTTTTGTTTTGGCCTGGGATGTCAGCACAAGTGAAAGATTTTATTTTTAAATTGTGATGTGAAAGGAAAATTTGCTTAAACATGCAAAAAAGAACCTTTGTTTAATTACCAATTCCTACACAACCAAGGGGCAAATTAGCTACTGATTTGTTTACTTTTAATGGTGCATATTAAGTAAATCTTTTATCACACAAGCACAAGTTACAGAGTGAACCTAAAATGTTATATTCATAAACTTACACAAACTCGTTTTTAAGCATCCTAAAATTAACAGCAAATAACTAACCATAAGTAAATACATTATAGACTGGTATGCTTGAACAATAGAGCTGCTTTAAGACATGATCAGTTCAGTCACTTTCCGCTGTACCACAAATAGCATCAACGGCACATAATGCTATGCAACTTAATTCTATACTCGTTACACACCATGAACTGTAAGGTGCATCATTGCACGATTTTAAGTCTACTGTACTCAACAAAAATACTTACATCTATTCCACCAAGTGTAGCAGCCCAACCGAAAACGTAAGTAGCAGAACCAGGATCTACTTCAGCAGTTAGTGCAGCTACAGTGCATCCAGAATAATCAACAGAAATACTAGAAATGGTTTGGCTGAGCACCACCTCAAAAAAATACAGCCCTACAAAATAAGATATGGGTCATTCCATGCGTAATTCGAAATGACTTGTCACCATATGTAACCAAACATGGATAATTGTATCTTTGTTCTTAAACTAAAAGAGTATCATACAGAACAAAAACAACAATAAAATTTTTTTGAATACCTCAAGTGGTTTTTAAGTTATCAGTTTGAATTTTTGGCCACTGGAAGGAGATTTTGCTCCAAGTTTTGAAAATACTGTTGTAATTCCATTTCTGGAGCAATTTGATGCCTGAAAATTGCTACACAGGAATTTTTGGGGTCAAGCAATTCATTTTTGATGTCAAAATTGCAAAAATATGATTGCTTTATGGCGAAAATTAAATTTTTAATTTTGATGAGAGCCCAACTTCCCAGGCAAATTTTGGAGTGTAAAGGTGCGTTTAGACTGGACGCGAAGCTACCAAAATTTGACTTCATCGACAGCTCGTGAAAGGTTGCAACCGCTCGCAACCTTCGCGAGCAGTTGCACAACTGCGCTTGCTTGCAGGCTGTAGTAAGATGACCTACTAAATCACTGATTGGATTTTTACGATCGCTGTTTGCTAGAAAATAATGTGAATAGTATATTTGTATGGTTTACCGCCTATTTATCAGTCCAAAGAGGAGGTTGTTGGCAAAGTTAGATTTGCAATAGCCCTAGTCTAGCCAAGTTAATTTGGATCTAGACAGCTAAGGCTGTAAATCCTAAAGTGATCTTTCATGGCTATGCTGGATCTCAGAGCTTCATTAGAATGAATACACCAAAGCAGTAGGCCTAGCCCCACGACATCTAGCTTTTAAAACAAAACTTTTTATTCTGTGCAGCATAGCAAAAGCTATTGTATCAGTCCAGTGGTTCTTTTGGCTGAGCAGCTTTTGCTTTTTTGTCTTAAAATAAACTTAAACTAACATGATGTTTTTTTTTTCAGAATATAAAATAATCCACCAACAGGCTAGTTTTGAATGTGTTGATAGTGTTTTTACCCATTGTTTGTTAGCTTGTTGTTTTAAAAGTAACCACAATTGATCAATTCCTTGAATACTGGAAAACTTGCAAAAGTTTTTCGCTGTCTAGCCTACTTGACCAAGCCAACTTGGTGAATAAAACTGTATTTAGAATTGGTTTCAAGCTACACTGCTACATACAAGAGCTAGATAGACACAAAAAATCGAAAAATTCCTATGAACTTTTGGATTGGCCTAATGTAATTAGTAGTCACTTCTTTGAATAGGTACAAACATGGAATTTTTTCTCCTGACTGTCCTCTTAAAAGTCTTCTTGTTTCTGAAGGTTTGTGACCGTGATCAAGTTGAACTGGAAGCAATGGTTTTAGACTCCCCCAAGTTTTATAATCATGAATTGTAGTCTAGTAGTGATTTTTCACTCCAGTCCGATGTGATGAAAATAGAAGTGTCAAGTGTGTTAAATATTCATTTACTGTGTCTTTGTGTAATATCTGACTATAGTTGTTTCTGAATTTTAAAATATTTTTACTGCCTTTTAAAATTTTAACTGCTTTACATGGTAAATAGAGTGACAAAGTAAACTATTTTAGGTCTGAAGTTCAATCATTTCAATTACAGTCAGTGTATTTAGATGAACTAGAAAGCCAATACATATCTAATCAGTAGAAAGTGAGTTCTATTTTTTTGCTGAGGTTACTATTATTGGTAGAGAAGTACCTGCGAAGCAAGTTCATAATTATTGTTCCATTCTCATTAGTCACCACTAAACAAAAAACTTGATACAGCATTTATAACAATAATAATTGGACTGGGGGAGGAAGCGTCAGGTACATGAAAATGTGAGAACTAACAACACTTTTATTTCAGATGCTTGAGTAACAATTTTTACATAAAAAAATCTAAATGGTTTTTATCAGGGACATAACCAAAAACTTGCTAAGAAGAGGGGCTTGACCTTACAGCTATAAGTTTGTCTGTATCTTACAAACGGTGGTTTGGAGCAAAGCCCTTTGAGGTAAACGTGACCGTCGCAACGTAGCCTACAGGTACCGCAAGAAAATGCTAACTAATAAAATGCTCTCGAAAGCATTTAATTTCGCACTAAACATCGATACGCGCTCCGCTAGCAAGTACAACACCAAACTTAGTTTTAGAGGCTGACTTTTCCTCTAAGCAACTGCTGGTTTTACTGTGCTAAATTCTTGTCGTTTAATGATGGTGTCAAATCATGCAAAAACTGCAATGTTTTTTTGCTTTCTCCAGCAAATCAACACAGCAATCCATTGCACAATAAGCAAAAAATCCACTACATAACTGATGACAAATCCAGCTTTCATTTTCACTCATAGCATTAACATTGGGAGTCTTCATAAACAGCACAAAATCACAAATACAAACAACTGTTTAAGCTTACTACAGGTATCATAACATGCTTGCCTGAAAAAGAAAAATCACATCAAAAAAACAACATAGTTTATGCTTTAAATGTACCTGTACACTAGCCTATTGGTCTACACTCCACAAGATACCAGTTGATCTACCACTTCCATAAGGAGACATAGATGGTGAAAGCGTTTAAGGATTTGTTAACTGAGTAAACACCTAAAGAGAACTTTTGACATCTGCTTCCAGCTTTTTGCGTTTCTGCATTAAAACCCAGAACTGTCATTGTCAAAACAGATTATCAGATTATGGCAAGTTTTCAGTGGAAGGATCTAAACAAATCATTGATAGCTAGTAAATAGTCTATATACTACTACGTTTTTGAAGAAATGACTAGTCTTTTGATTTCCAAATTCGATCTACTGTACTTCGTTTTTCACTAATACTTTACAAACTTTTTTCTCAAGATTGTTTTGTCGTCACGGTTATTGCGTGATAACTTAATATAAACTCAATCTTCGTTTTACCGGTAATTCCAGCGCTCTATGACGAAACAGAACCTGTGATTACTACAACAGCGCTTCAATAATAAAGTACACAAAGCTTTCTGCTCATTGAATACATTTTAAAAGTAAGTTATTAAAATTAGCCTATGAAGCGACCAGTCGCGAAGATTAGCAACCACTCGCGAAGGTTGGCAACCTTCGCGAGTGACGTAATCGACCACTCGCGAAGGTTGGCGAAGGTCGCCAACCTTCGCTTCGCGTTGCTTCACGTCCAGTCTAAACGCACCTCAAGTGCGTTGCAGCAGCAAAAAAGTTTTTTTCATCTGTATCTACATCGCACGTAGTTTTTAAAAATACAACAGTTTTTTTATTTACTTTATTTTGGCATCTGAACTTGAGATGGTTTTTGTTTGGATAGTTAATTCTAATAAATCAGCAATTTTAATGGTTGTATCACTTTGAAAATTGTTGGGATTTTCTGAAAAAAGTTTGGAAAACTAGTTGACTTGTTGTGTGAAGTAACTACAGTATAATTCCAGTACTTTAAATACAAAAATTGTTTCATTTATACATCACCAATAGTTCAGTCAATCATGATACTGTTCTTGGAGTTTTGATAATAAGTTTAGTTTTAGTTCAAAGGCAATAATTTTTTGTTAAAGACTCAAAGGGGTAGCTAGCTCATGGGATAACCTACCAATAGCATTTATCAACTTCATAAAGTATTAGGTTTCTATTTTGCAGTAGGGCAATTCCAAGCGTGACTAACGAAACATTTTGACGGTTTTTTTACATATATAAAAAAAAGGAAATTCGGTACAAAAACAGTAGTGTAGGATTTAAACACTATTAATAAGAACATGAGGTTGCACTACTAAATAAATTCAAAAAAAAAACAAAAATTCTTGTGGCTAACGGGACAGGGCACAAATTGGTAAAATTGTGTCTGTCAAATTCAAAAGTGTGCTCATTGGCTGAATGAATTTTTTTCCACTTTCAATATATGATGCATTGACTATCAAGGAAATGTTAACATATCTTATTTTTGCTCTGTCCAAGTAGCCATGTGTTCTGCAGCAGTGATATTTTCAAAAGTAGCCACTGTGACTAAAGGGCAGTGATGCAAAGGGCTTTATAAAAAATTGGCCAGCTTTTTAAAAATATGGTATCAGCGTCTAGGGGAGCTTTGCCCGCCAGACCCCCCATTTACCGTCTCACAAGACTGCATATATTATCAATGATGTAAACATTGTTGAAAAAAGTCCACGAGCACTAACCAAGATTGTGTAGCAACGTTTGAAGCTCACCAGACCCCCACAAATGAGCAACAAACTTTATAGTAAATTTAGTATTGCAATCATCACTATAATCTTCATCTATCAACTCAGAAGTTACATAGCAGGCTTGACGCATTTTGTGTTTTCCACGACTGTGAGGTAGCACTTACCTCACATATCTGCTTTCCCATTAGGCTAGTGTTTCATCAGCATCTGAATTCACACATAGCCTATCCTGGCATCCCACTCGAACCTTCAAACCACACACAAGGGCAATTTCTACACTTGCCTTCCTTCGTACTCTCTTCTCTGATTACTCTGATCTAAGCCTGACAACAAGGTCACCAGAAAGAGGATTCTCGACCAGTATCACACTGGCACTTCACTTAGCTCTAACACATTGCGCTAGCATCACTAAGCATGGACGACATCATATTAGCAATTTATCACAATAGTACGCTATATGCATATTTCAAACTTGCTTGTTATCATCAGGCGTACATAACTGTGTAAATGCCTACTAAAAATTTTGAACCCCAAAAGCCAAAATTAGCCAACTGTACTAGCCAGCAAAGTAAACTGCTATCAACAATGCCAGTCATGTACGCCTGATGATAACAAACAAGTTTAAAATATGCAGAGAGTGTACTATTGTGATAAATTGCTAATATGACGTCATATATATTGTGTCCATGCTTAGTGATGCTAGCGAAATGCAATTGAGCTAAGTGAAGTGCCAGTGTGATACTGGTCGAGAATCCTCTTTCTGGTGACCTTGTTGTCAGGCTTAGATCAGAGTAATCTGAGAAGAGAGTACGAAGGCAAGTGTAGAAATTGCCCTTGTGTGTGGTTTGAAGGTTCGAGTGGGATGCCAGGATAAGCTATGTGTGAATTTAGATGCTGATGAAACACTAGCCTAATGGGAAAGCAGATATGTGAGGTAAGTGCTACCTCACAGTCGTGAAAAAAATCTATCAATTCAGTTTGAGCTCCAACAAGATGAAGTGCAAAAATGAGAAAAATTGAGTAACTGTAATTAGTTGTGTCAAAACCACAGCAAAAAAATATGCATTTGGAAAAAAAAAAGTAAGCTTACCCATCGAAAAGGGGCCCAAAGCATAACCAGGATGCTTTAGGATGAGCAACAATTTTAATAATTAAAAGACTGAATATCTACCATAGCAATCAGGGACAATTGTTATCAATAGCCTACATGAAAGCACTACCGGTATGTGATATGCAATTGTTTAAATGTTGTGCAGTATTGTCGTTCGCAAAATTGGTTGCGAAGTTACTGCAACTCAAACTTGCTTTAGATTAGCAGGCAAGAATCAGTAAAGCCACAGAGCATTCAAATTGATCACGCCATCATGGCGAATTGTTTATGAGAAATTAATTTGCAATAAAGTCACAAACAATTCCAGCACGGTTTGCCATTGCTTTGCTACTCCAAAAAGACTTCATGATGAAACTACTGCTGAAGTACGAATAGAGCCACAAGTGACGTCCCAGAAATAAATGCAATATAGATCAAAATAACTAGCTAGACTTAAGTCCGCAAAATAATACAGGCATGCTGTACACATTTATTCAAAAACAATCAAACTAAATTGAAATTAGCCAAGATAACAATTGAGCTTAGACAAGCAAATTTTTATCTAAGTTTCTAAAATCTAAGTCCTGCAAAAGAAAAGTTCTTTTGGAAGAACGCCAAGAAACTACAGATTTGAAACTTGCTTAACTCCAATTGTGATGTACGAGTATGTGCCAATGTGTGCGTGTACTTTAATACACATTAACACGCAATGGTAAATAAGTTGCAAAGTCCAGACACCTTCCTGTAAAATAAACTATCAATTATGAAGGCAATTTAGAAGCCTAAACATGCAAGAGGATTTGCGGGAGCTTTGCAACAATTTGATCTTAAAAAAACAGTGTATTGTAGGAAGCTTTCAGCTACCTCAACCACTACTGTAATTTGCGACATGACCGAGAGAACAAGTATACTGTACACCAAAACCCTACAATTTTTGCCAGACCTAAACGTCACTTTACTATAACTGAAGGGCCAAACACATCACAAAATATCGAGTCAAAATCGTGCAATAAATGAAGGTCGCAAAACAGAGAAATTTAACAGTAACATTTTGGCCCCATGACAACCAAAGGAATAAACAGCAAGGTGCGCAGTTTTGCCGGTTTTACTTATTGGGTGTTTTTTATCTTACTTGTTGCCTATCTGATATTAGGTTTATTCCACGCAATAATGCCCTGAATGATGAATTTTGTTTTAAAGATTTTGTTACATATTTATTAATTTGAAACTATGATTGATTCTTTACACCCATTCCATCATAGTTTCAAATTAATAAATATATAACAAAATCTTTAAAACAAAATTCATCATTCAGGGCATTATTGCGTGGAATAAACCTAATATCAGATAGGCAACAAGTAAGATAAAAAACACCCAATAAGTAAAACAGGCAAAACTGCGCACCTTGCTGTTTTTTTAAAGCAGCCAATTATTATTTTAATTAAACAATGTATCGTCTATGGAAGATTCGCATAAGATCAAGCTCAAGCAATACATAGAAATCAACTTGGATTCAAAACCGCTAAGCTTTCATGAAATTTTAGGAAAGTATGCACTTAAGGAAAAACTAAAATATGACATCGCAAGTGATAACCGGGGACTTTGCGAGAGTATCTAACTTTATGAAACAAAAAAACTTTACAATTGCGTTAAGTGTGTTTATGGTTATTGAAAGTTAGATCTGAAACACATCGCTTTTGAATTTCATAACGTTCCATTAACTTGATCAGATTTGTGGTTGACGGCTTTCAAAATTTAAATGTCAAGAAAAGGTATCGATTAAAACGCAAGAACAAAACTTTTTGATTTGAAAATGCCAATAAGATTTTCGGGTTTTGTAACTTACATCATCTTGACCAGAAATTTGACACACTATCCTAAACATCAAATCTACACCCTAAAGTAGCCCACTGCAATAGCTTTTTTTTTAAGAGAAATTTTATATAAGCACACATATAAACATTTCTACTGATCTTTCTCAAAGTTTGAGAACTAAATCAAAACAACGCCTGCCTTAGCAATTACAATTAGCATGGAAAAAGATACGTACACAAACAAAATTTATAAACAAAAAATCAAATTCTTATAAATTTATAACTGATATTGCAGAGTCCAACTTTACGATGACTTCACATTGAAAACTTATTTTAATTTATTCAACTCGATGCTTTCCAGAACCCCAAGTGTAACATTTAAAATCAAGCAACTATTTACCAAAAATTATCTACTTCTGTTGCAGATAGTGCTTTTTTTAGTCAATTTAGCAGCTTGGAGGTTAATTGCTCTCAAAGTTTAGAGGTTTCAAAAAGTTATCAATATCATGCAGTAACGTCAATCAAAAAGCTATTGGTTGTTTCTAACAGTTTTTCACAGTATTATGAAGTAGCTGCATCGCATTCAACGATCTTTAAAATTCTTGCGACCTAATTACATCAGCCAAACTTAACACTAACCACAGCAAGAAATACGCACGCATTTTGCAGCTATTCCTACAGTGAGAACCTATTTGGTGTGACCCAACGGCCAACATAATGGATATTCTACAGTGTTTTGTATTGCATCTATTATTCAGCACGAAAGCTTTCTTTAAAAAATTGTTCAAAAACTTTGAAAATGAATAAAGAACCTAAATTTAAAATTTCAGTGAGTATTTCTTTTTTTGGAATGAAAAAATAGATCCAAAAACATGAAGCATATTTTCCACCGCAACAAAGAGTAGCGATTTTTTTTTCCTTGATAGCTCATCAAAACAAGTCAAGTGCAGCGCCTGCACGTCACAAATAGCAAAGAAAAAAGCACAATTTTCACCGCGCTCGGCTTCAGTTGTAAAATGGGTTTTAGGCAACATCTGCATCTTCATTCTTCAAACCAAAAAATCGCATGAAGAGTGGAACTTTTCTTACTCCAACAACCACTGTGCTTTTTTGCCATGTTACGCAGTAAATGCATTGGCAATCGTTTTGATTAAATGTAAGAAGAAAGCCACCAAAAAATAAACGTTTTGTTTTTTTGCTTAATTTACAATTCCTTTTTTTCTTGCGCTGCTCTTTATTGCTTAATCTCTTAAAATGTAAATTTTCACTGAAGTAGTGACTTAGATAAAATAACGTTTTCATAATCGTAACTCTGTTGTTGCAAAACAAAGCTTATTTATCCTTAAACAAAGAATGTGCATTCACAGTTGCCCAACTTCCCCCCATACCCCAAAGTTTTTCTCATCGGTTCTAGATGATTTACAAAAATGACCCATTTGGTCAAAAAATCGACGAATTTCGCCAAAAAGCAGAAGATTTGCACCACTGAAAGAGACATTCCATTCGTGACTAACCAAATAATTGGTTTTTCAGTACTATATTTCATCTTTGTTTGCATTAAAAAGAGATCTTAGAAATATACACGTAATATTTGATTATTATCTGACTTCTAACTAATGCTTTATACCTTAGATTGTTGTGAACTTATTTCACATGGCATCGTCTATTTCATATAAAATATTCCACAAAATTTCTCACACTGCTTCAATTTTTATTCTCATTCTATGTTGATTGTTAATTCGTTTTTATTTTAAAGAGGTGGTGATAAACAATACTACTACTATCGGTACTGATTAATTTAATAACTCTGGGTTTTACTTGTATCAAATTTGCAATACTACAAACCAAATCTAAATTTGCAGACAAGCGTTCGTGTGATTGTTAGGAATAAAATAGACACAAAAAATGTTTGTTTAGGTTTTTAATTTAGAAAATTTTGATTTCTCAATCTTGTGACATTTTGGAAGTATGAATTTCCAAACTAAATAAGCATCAGAAACTTACTTGGTAAAATAACGTTTTTTGTTTCTTGACTTTTTGCCCATCAATTTTAACACCTAAACAATGTTTTTAAGCAGGTGATTGCCTTGAAAAACCATCCCTTAAGTAGAAGTTACAAACATCCAAATTATTCTCAGTAGTTGCTTTCCTCTTTTGGGAACTACTTACTTTAAATGAGAATTGCAGGCAACCCCTTACATTACCCCATTAATTAATGGGGGAGTTAGGGCAACCCCATTACATTGACTTCATTCTTTTTGGCCCAGCTGTTCCAGAAATATTATACTTCAAACACGATATAGGGGCCATAATAATTTTTTTTCTTTTGCAATTCTGGCATTGATAACATTGGCACTCAACCCCAGTTCTATTCTAAAGACAATCCACAATTAGGCTAACCCGATTATGTTAATCAGTTTGATCTTATCAGCAGACCAGATTAAAGATAGAAAAATGAGTAAGTAGACTGTACAGTAGGGTAATGACTACAGAAAAAAATTAGCCTGCTATGGCATAAAATGAGTTTTTTGTTATGTATGAAAGATTTCAAAACAATTTTTGAAAAATTTTACAAAAAGGTCCCCCACCAACTCATTTTTCTGGCCCCACTTGCCCAAAATTTTGGGTTTTTTGGTTTGCAGTGCATGACAGCGACAATTTGCAAGCTTAAAAACCTTTTAGGTGGTTGGGCCTTATGATTACACACAGTTTTTTAAAAAATTAAACGGAATTGAGCGATAGGATCAAAAGTTATGAGCAATAAAGTGTTAAACTTGTGAAATGCTGCCTCCAGCGGTAAAAATGCAAACAGTACTATAATTGGCTTATTATTGTTAGAAATTGATGTCAAATTGTATTTTTTTGGTAGAATTTGTTCAAAGCAAGTATTTTATAAACTGTTGCGACTATAGAGGAAAACATTACTGTTCTGATAATGAGATTTTAAAAAATAAACTCGTAATATTTTCAAAATTTAAATTAAGCGTAATCATATATGCCAAACAGTAGCAATTGACATTGGTAGAGGACTGCTTTAAAAAGACAACTGCTTGTGTTCAGACGAGTGGTTAGCGACGAACCTCAGGGTACATTATTAAAGGGGGGTTGCAACATATAACAGGTATTTGTAACTTTATCTTACATGCGGAGATATGGAAAATAATAAATATTCTACAAATTTTTGATAAAACTTAATATTTTGTTTTTTTTCTTGCTCCACAGAAGCTCCTTTAGACATGGGCCCCCAGGTGAAACAAATTTCTGTAAAAAATCAAACAACAAAAATGGGAAAAAACTTCTATAAATAAAAATGACACAAATAAAAGCATTGAATTTTCAGTGAAGACCGTCTTTGGTGTGGTTTTCACCTTTATCTGGCAGAAAAAAACAGCATAAAAGTTAGGGTAAAAACCTTTTGTTTTCACCAACAAAATTAATAGAAAAATGTAGTAAATATACGATGAAGCTTGCCCCCTTTGACTTAAACCAATAGTTGCGCCATTTCCAAGTAGGCTAAACTTTTCCAGGAAGGGTCTTGGGCTCTTGGCCCAGCTGGCTTCCCTCTGGCTATGGCCTTGAGTAGAATATATCTGAAGCTGCATTCACACAGGCGACTTGTAGCAGTGAGAATCGGCACTTTGCCTTTTAATTCTTCCTCTTTTTACCTTTTTTCTTTCTCAAATCAATAAAGAAAGAAACAAGAGAAAGAATTAAAAGGCAAAATGCCGATTCTCACAGCTAAAAGCAGTAATGTAGCCAGGGGCGGCGGGGGGAGGAGGTTTGGCCCCCCATTGGCATGCAGAGTATGCAAAGCACCCTGTTTTTATTACTTTTGAGACTGCTCTAAAAGCAAAAATAGCTCACCCTTTGTCACTGGCATCAAGAACGTGACTGCTTGGACTTTGTACTTGAAGCAAATTTGGTCGCAAAACGCAATCCCAACACAGGCGTAGACCTTTTTTTTCTTTTTGGTTGGTCTTCACCTAATTTCGGGCAAAAAAACGTTCTAATTCCAAGTGTAAACTGCTTCAGTTTGATTTCACTCCTCAGACACAGCCCTCCTATATTGCAAATTCTTAGCTAAAAGTCGCCCATGCGAATGCAGCCTGAGAGCGATCCCTTCGTCATCCAAAGCTAAAAGAATTATCATGATTTTTAACATCATTCAAAAGAAAGCTCATTGTACAATTCAATTTTCTTGAAGAGTTGTAGGTGTGGTTCTATGCAATGATATTTTTGTAACAAATCTCTTAGCTGCTAAGTGATGGTTTGAAACTTTATGACAACAATTGTCACTTTTTAATGCTTTTTTGTGCTAAAATTTACCTAAACGGTAAAGGAAGTGTTTTTAAGGTCTGCTAGTGACTAAGTTTAAATTTCTCTTTTTTTGCTTTTGGTTGCGCGCTGCAGCGTATTTTGACAGAATTTCTAAGAGGGGAGGAGAAAAAATTTAGAGTGATGTTGCTCAACCTTGCTTGGATAATGGATCTACTTGGGTTGCTAATCTGCGTACTTCAAATATTAAAAATCGTTGTACTTCCCAAAAAAACCAAACTTTATGCTTTTGATTAGATTACCTACTAACATTACAGTTTGGGTATAGTTTATGATAGTGCTTTTGTGTGGAAGAAAAACAATGTAGTACGGTAGTTCACAGCAATCTGTCATAATATCTTTGATAGTTTGAATGTGTTTAAAGTACGAGGGGTGTATGAAAAGTTTTAAGCATCAGAAAAACTAAAAGGAATTTGAGATTTATAATCATTTATTTTTCAACATAGTCCCCTTCAAGGGCTGAACACTTTCTCCCACGGTGCTGAAGAGCTTTTATCCCGGTGTAAAACAACTCTTTTGCTTGAGACTCAAAAAAACTCCTCGACTGCAATTATGACATCATCGCTGGCAAAATGGCAACCAGCCAAGGCTTTTTTTATTTGTGGGAAAAGATGAAAGTCGGAGGGGGCCAGGTCTGGCAAATAAGGTGGATGGGGGCAAGTTCAAATCAGCAATCATGAATTGTTGCCATGGAAAACCACGGAGGTGTGAGCTGGTGCATTGTCTTGGTGGAAGAGAATTCTTGTGAGCTTCCTTGGCCTTTTTCTTTGATTGCTTCCCTTAGACGCTTCAGTTGTCCAGAATAATGGTGTCTAGTCACTGTGTGGCTCTTCTGAAGGTATTCAATCAGTATGATATCTGGTAATTTAGTTTTTTTGATACTTAAAACTTTTCATACACCCCTCGTACCTTTACGTAAAATTGGAAAAATGATGGTTTCAGTTTTCTACAGTAAACTTTTGTGAAGACAATTGCAATGACAACGTTAAAAGTTTTACTACTCAAAATTGGAACTTGAAACTATCCTAAGCTTAAGCATGTTAAAAGTATGTCAACCTTAGCACAAAAAATCATGTATATTGCTTTTAAATGACAAAATTTCACTGAAATGCTTGCTTTAGTTGTTTCCTAACCATTAAAATAAAATTTGACGTCAATTTCACACTATAATAAGCCAATTATTATACTTTTTGCACTTCTGCCGCTGAAGGCAGCATTTCACAAGTTTAACACTTTATTACTCATAACTTTTGATCCTCTTGCTCGATTCCATTTAATTTTTTTAAAAACTGTGTGTAATCATAAGGACCAACCACCTAAAAGGTTTTGAGCTTGCAAATTGTCGCTGTCATGCACTGCAAACCAAAAAACCCAAAATTTTGGGCAAGTGGGGCCAGAAAAATGAGTTGGTGGGGGACCTTTTTGAAAATTTTTCAAAAATTGTTTTGAAATCTTTCATACATAATAAAAAACTCATCTCATGCCATAGCAGGCAATTTAAAATTCTGCAAAAAAATTTTTAGTCATTGCCCTACTGTACAGATGCCAAGTGATCTTAGTAAAAATCAAGCTGTCAGATACCTTTTGGTCCAAATCATAGCCTTGCAGTAAGGCCATTTATTACTAGTCCACCACATAATAACTGATAATCACACTATCAGTTCCATACCTGAACAAGCCTGCCATATTTGCATATTTAGTGACCCTAACATAGACTTTTTAAAGCAAATTGCAATGGCCTACTAGCATTACTTTCACTTGTTTTTAGACGCTTCCTACATAATTTGACAGCTTAATTTTTACTCAGACGGCTTGGCTACAATATGGGCTACTCTTTTTACCACTTCAGATCTGTTCTGCTGTGACAAGATCAAACTAATTAGTGTGTCGAAAAATGGCTCAATGCAGGATATTAATTGCAGCATTGCCTTAGAATAAAATTAAAATGGTGTAGCCAATGTTATCAAAGTCAGGATTGCAAATACAAATTAAAACCAGAGAGGCTCCTACGTCGTGTTTGAAATACAATATCTTTGGAACAACTGAGTCAAAAAGGATGTAGTCGATGCTAATCTAATCTAATTCGATTTTTGGTTAAATTGTATATTTACTTGAACTGTTACTACAATGTGACTATCAGGACATTTGTGACTAACGGGACATTTGTGACTAACAAGACAAAACATTTTTGCAAAAACCATCACTTGCTATAAATTTTTTTAATTATTGTTGCCTGATGTTTTAACTACTTAAAGGGTTATTAATTACTCAAAAATAACAAACTTTTTTTTCAATAATTTTTATAAAAAAAATTTTTGTGAAAAATTGTGACTAACCGGACATTGTCTTTTGGTCACCTTGAAAAATCTAAATCTACAAAATAGCATTGTATTAGATATTGTACTAACTTTTACCCTACAAATTTCAAGAAAAGAAGTAGTTTCAAACATCAAACTTGTGTATTTGTGAAAACATGGTATTGAAGTAAACTTTTGGTTGGTCAAAAAACATCCATTTTTTTTTCAAAAAATGTAAATGCACAGGTGCTTTTATTTTAAGACAGCAAAAATTGTCTTTGGAAGGCTATATTCCATAGAAATATTTTTTTGAAGAAGTTCATGATAAAAATAACCAGAGCAACTTATTCTTAATTCAAAGGTCAAACTTTATTTTTTTAGTACTGGAGTACATTTAATGTGGAATTGCCCAGTAGCTGACTATCTTGTAATGCCAAACAAGATTTATCAAAAGATGAAGCAGCTACAGTTTAACAGTCATTTATCATACCTGCATTGCTAAGGAATAGCCGGAAGAGTAGCTTTTTACCAGTTCTCATTGAGAGTGGTCTTTTAATAGTTCTAATCTGCGTTTTAAAGTCTGTATTTTTCTTTAGAAAATATCTTTAACGCATGATGAAAAATTCTAGTTCAGGGGTGCCCAAAGTTTTCAGGAAACAGGCCACATAAACTTTTTTCTGACCTTTAACAAGCCGCACAAATCTTATGAAAGGCTTGGATAATTTTTATCTCGAATACTGCTCATTTATGTTTTGCACGATTGTCCTTATTTCAAATCAAATAATCTTTTAACCAGAGTTAACCTATAATAAACATAAAGTTTGTTTTAGGTTCTTCAAAAATCAAAGCTAGTTCAATTATTCAGAAGAACTTTTTCTTATACAACAAACACAGTCCTGTTTATTACACAGCACCATCATATCCAGATTTGCTAAGTGAAGGGCTTCAAAAAGATAGCATTTTTCTATGTCATAGTTTCAACAGTATCTAGCACTCAACAAGTTGAAAAAACTGCTGTGCGTTTAAAATGCATCACAAACAACATCAACCTTCTATCCCAAATGCTAGATGGTGTGTATGATTTCATGAAAAAAAGTGTTTTTAACAGTTCAATTTTAACGCCATTTAGAAGAAATTTTCATTACAAACACGATATAAAAGCTTCAAAGAATTAAATTACCAACCCAATTTATCCCCCCTCTCATACACATCAGGTTTAAACATGTTTAAAAGTTGGTATATTTGGGTAAACCTTTAAGTAACTTGGCAAAAGAGGAAGGTTTTAGCCCCCTTAAAGCCTTTTCCTCAATAGTTGCACAACAAGGCAAATTTTCTACGAACCACAAAGTATACAGCTGTAACCCATATTTTAGAAGTGCAAACTGCGTGGTGAAAATAAACATTATTTACTCAAATGAAAATATTTACAGTACTTCATAGCTAATGTAATGATTAATGAAATGCAAATTTGCTACTTTCAAAGCTAATTGCAGCACCATTAATAAGCAAAAAATTGACAGAAACTTATTGCAATTACTGATGGAAATTAATGTAAAGAACTAGTGTCAACAAATTTGACAAAAACAGTTTTTTGGTAAAAAAATTGCTAGCATTGAAAGAAACTTTTAAAAGTAAATCTTGAGACCAATTGCCAGCAGCAAAACGTTGTGCGAGGCCACATATACGACCAGTAAGTCACATCTTAGGCAGTCCTGTTCTTAGTAGAACAGTCGTTGATAACATGAACTCATATAGCCTGGGAAGTGTTTTGGAAGATAATCGACGCCACAAAACCACTTACAGCAGAAAAGTTAACCTCAATGAACTCATGCACAATAATAAAGAAAAAACCACAACTACTCTTGAAGTACTACTGCACTTTATTTGTTTTACATAAACGATAAGAAGTATTTCAATCTGTGGTTGATATCAAGTTTTTAAAAAGTGTTCGATGACAAAAAGTTAGAGCAAAACAGCACAAAAACATTAAAAATTAACACCTACGATATAACCCAACATTTTGTTTAACCATAAAAGGATCATTAGGGTAAATCTAAACAAACAATTGGAATTGTTAAAAATTGTAATTTTGAATGTTTTAATGCTGTGGTTATCTGCTTTGAAATGTTTCAACGATATTACTTGCGTAAAGATTAATGTAACTTATGTTAGTTGCACACTCACAAACACTATGTGTGTGTAATGGTGTGACCAGCAAAACTGAAAGAATTTTATTTCATGATGTACGTCAAACACTGCTGCTATCTTTTGTTTATAACATAAAAATTTGTCTTTTCCAAGATAAACCACTCAACATCTCAACTAATCTTGCATCCATGAGAGTGTGTGTACCAGTAAAACAGCACTGGTAGCTACTATACATGATGCAAATTGTAACGATGTAAATGCAACAGGGTTGTCACTCATTTTCTTTGAACTTTAAATGTTACTATGCTGAAAGACGATGGAAATTAATCTAAAGCAATATTAAGCAATATTGCAACAGTAGAGGAAGTTCAGTTACGAATTACCAGAAGTTAAAATTTAAAAACCCTGCTACAGGCTGTTTCCCACTGTAGCGTTTTTTTAGAACTTTCTGCATTATTATCAGGTTCTGGCCCATGTCCAATGAGCACTTTAAAAACTAGGTCGACAGTATACAAGTTAAAGTGATACTGTATGTATGTATATCATAGTTGAGTCACACAATAATGCTTTTTTTTTTTAATTTCTGCCTTTTTTAAAGTAATACAATGATTAATATTGAAAATTTGTTAGAGTTAACTATCCAAACAAAAACTGTCTCCACTTCAAATGCCAATAAAAGTAAATAAAAAACTGTTGTGCTTTCAAAAACTATGTGCAATGTTGTTACAGATGAAAAAAATCTGTTGTTGCAGCGATACGCCTACACCCTTAAATTTACCCCCAAAGTTGGGCTCTTGTCAAAATTTAGAATTACGTTTTCACCATAAACTAGTCATATTTTTGCAATTTTGACATCAAAAATAAATTTTCCGACCCCAAAAACCCCCATTGGGGTGTTTATTTTGCCTCAAAATTTTATTTTCTTTTTACTTGTGTTCAAAAGGTGCAATTTGTATTTAAAACGTTTTCTGTAAAATATTTTTGAAAACAGTCCATTTCTAGGGAGTCCTGTGGCAGAATTTCATAAACCTTTGTGAAAATAAACAAAAACATCTCCAACTTCTTCATCGTTCATGATAGAAACTTCATTTTGGGCTCCATACCCACTAATTCAAAACTGATGATGCTTTTGGAGTACATTAAAATGTGATCGAATTTAAGCTTACTTTGATTCTGGCATAATTTCACTACAAAGCACCAAAATTACTGTATTGCAGTAAATTTTCATATTATGTAACATTGTAATGTATTTCCAAATCAATTTTTAGGTAAACTTTTTAGTATGAGGTGACAATGGTGAAATTAGAAAGTTTTAATGCTTTCCTATAACATAACTTTATTAACTGTGAATCTAGTTACGATAATATGGTAACATGGTTGTGTGGTAGCTTCTTCATACTATTCTACTAATTATTGAAATCATAGAAAGATCACTGCAGGCTATGTGATGTGCAGATTACTGGTAAACTTTTGTACAATAGCTTTAATTTTGAGTTAGTGAACATACTGTAGAACAAGCTAAATTGGCTGTCATTCCTAAATGTTTCTGTACTAAATTAATTTAATTTTGTCTTCTTGTGTTGGTATGAAATTTTTTCTATCATAGTTTGACAAACAATTTTTCATGACTTTTGGTTACTTTGAATCTATACTCTGGAAAAGGAAAAACAACATCAATCCACAAGCAGGTCCATGATCACAACACCACAGGAATGCACAGGTGAGCATCCGCGACCGGTTTCGTCCTTGCTCAAGGGACTCATCAGGAGGAAGAACAACGAGAATACCAATTTAAGCAATGCAGAGACGGAGAACAAACTTGCAAATCGATATCATGCATAGGCATCACGCCAAGCGAGTGTTCCTTGTCAAAAGAACAAAGCTATAAGGACCCCAAGTAGACTATCAAGAACTACAAAAACCACCAAGGGAACCACAAGGGTACCAGAGATATTGCACCTCCGGGCCGGGAACCATAGCGAATCAATGGAAAAGAAAAAACAACATCAATCCACAAGCAGGTCCATGATCACAACACCACAGGAATGCACAGGTGAGCATCCGCGACCGGTTTCGTCCTTGCTCAAGGGACTCATCAGGCGGAAGAACAACGAGAAAACCAATTTAAGCAATGCAGAGACGAAGAACAAACTTGCAAATCGACATTATGCATAGGCATTACGCCAAGCGAGTGTTCCATGTCAAAAGAACAAAGCTATAGGGACCCCAAGTAGACTATTAAGAACTACAAAAACCACCAAAGGAACCACAAGGGTTCCAGAGATATCGCACCTCCAAGCGGGGAACCATAGCGAATCAATGGAGAGGAAAAAACAACAAACACAACGTCGATCACAAGCAGGTCCATGATCACAACATCACAGGAATTGCACAGGTGAGCATTGATTCGCTATGGTTCCCGGCCCGGAGGGGCAATATCTCTGGTACCCTTGTGGTTCCCTTAGTGGTTTTTGTAGTTCTTGATAGTCTACTTGGGGTCCCTATAGCTTTGTTCTTTTGACATGGAACACTCGCTTGGCGTGATGCCTATGCATAATGTCGATTTGCAAGTTTGTTCTCCGTCTCTGCATTGCTTAAATTGGTTTTCTCGTTGTTCTTCCTCCTGATGAGTCCCTTGAGCAAGGACGAAACCGGTCGCGGATGCTCACCTGTACATTCCTGTGGTGTTGTGATCATGGACCTGCTTGTGGATCGATGTTGTTTTTTCTTTTCCATTGATTCGCTATGGTTTCCCGCCCAGAGGTGCGATATCTCTGGTACCCTTGTGGTTCCCTTGGTGGTTTTTGTAATCTATACTCTCCAGGCATCTTTGATTGACTACCGCTTTATTTCTAAGCATTAAAGCAAAAACAAGCCAATTCCATGCAACATTTAAAATTCGCCTTTGTCAAAACAACACAAATATGTCAAAGCATTTTAGTGTAAATGAATTTGTAAAGTATCATCAGACTTTGCTATCTTAACTTTTATTTGGTATCGCAAAACTTTTTTTTTTCCCAAGTTCCAAAAATTGGTAGTTTCTCTCTTTGTAAAGCTACATACAGCATAGTGTAGGACAATGCGCTATTTAGTCACTTCCAAATTTATCCAGATCTGAAGGCAGTGATGTGAAATTTTTTAGAAATTGTTTGCGAAACTTCAATATAGGTGCTTGAGTGTTTTACTTTTGGATGTTGTTAAAGCATTATATAAAATGCACTTTAAAAATAGCTGCACTTTAAAGCAAAACTAGTGATACGCTATATTTACTAAACTATAAGATTGCATCTACATGTCAAATGCCAAAATTAAAGTGCTTTTCCTTATTAATCTTTGCCTCGATTCATTTCTGCTGATGTAGATACTTTGATAAATAAGTCATTTAAGTCGACATTAATGGTCCTACCAAACAATGCAAACACCTTTATGATGACAATTTGGTAGCTCACACTAACAAAATTCTCTTGGTTAAGAAATGCAAGTTAGAATTTAGGAAATGATAAAAAAAAGGTACCAGCATTGTGACCTCAGCCTCATCTCGGTTGTTTCTAAACATTGCACCAAAGTTTGGGTTTGACAAAGCAGACTCTAAAAAATTAACATTTTGATATAAGATAAACCTTTTGTGTTTTTAAAAGTGACCTTAACTTCCTTTCAAAAATATTGATTTTTAAGTAGATGCCAGTTAAACATGTTAAAGTCTTAAATATTCTAGTAGCTGTGCTAATGAGCTAAAAATGGAGTAAAACTCTGAAGCCCACAAATTTTCTCAAAATTTACAAAACGCTACGCATAGTTCTAAACAGGAGATTCAAAATTGTCAGTATTCACACACACTGGATATAACCTCAAGTTGAAGCGACTTTAGGCGCCTAACTAAAACTGAATTAAGAAACTCGACAAGCTAACTTCTATTTGAAAAATCAGCCCAAAACATGCATTTGGGAATGACGTAAATACGGTTGTACATCTAAATTGCTTTGTGTTTGAGGCCATGTTTTGGATGATATGTTATTTGAAAAAGATTTAACTGTTTAATTGATAATACCCCAATGGGGTAAAACCGATTTTAGGTAGTACAGTAATATGTTTTAGTAGTGTAGTATATTAACTGATTTCATATGTGCTGGCTAATCTGATGGCTGTAATACTTTTCATTTTCAAAGACAAAATCCTTAGCTAATGTAACTAAATGCCTAAAAAACAAGCATAGTTTTTGAAAAGGAATAAATTATCTTTGTTTTTGTCTTGCTCTTAATACTCATTCCAAAAGAAATTGTAAATATAGCAAAAAAAAGTCAAGTTTTATTCTTGCATAAGTCAAATGGGTTGATTTTCTAGTGCGGAATGTTAATTGGATATTACTGGTGAATAGTGATAGAATTAAGCATTTGATACTTGTATGTGCTATTAGGCAATAAGTAATAGATGAAGCTGTATATTGGATGGTTAAATTATAGGTTGAATTGCTGATTGGCAATTGAGAAATTAAATACCATATTCATATTTAATCGTTTTGCATTCTTCTGGCCTAAAGGCTACCAGCTCAGAAGCCTAGGGAAGAGCCACCAGAATGGCGAAGACTTGAAACAAGCAATGCAAAAAATTGTCTTCCAACAGGAATCGAACCTGCAGCCTTTGGATTGCCGGTTCACTGCTGGTAATCCAAAGGCTGCAGGTTCGATTCCTGTGGGAAAACAATTTTTTCGCATTGCTTGTTTCAACTAGTCGCTATTCTGGAGGCTCTTCCCTAGGCTTTCGAGCTGGTAGCCTTTAGGCCAGAAGCACACAAAACGATTAAATATTATAACTCTGGCCTGCAAACATCAAAAAACATCTTAATTGACTTATTATTAATACCATATTCATGGTCCATGCAATTTAGAATCACGCACATTATGAAAATTGGTAGTGCTGGTATTTTGTTATATTTTAAAAATCGCGGTGAAAATTAAATGCATGTGATGGTTTTTCTAAAGAGACACTTTAAATATTATAATACCACGTGAACATAATCAATTTAATGTGAATAGCATCAAAAAATTTCTTTCAAGCCTAAAAAATAGAGAAATAAAAGCCGTTTGTGGTTCTTTTCACAATGATTCATGTAAAGTGCTCAGAGGATCCCCTAAAGTTTGTTGGATTTCAAAAATTTTTTGTATGTCCTATTTTTTTCCAAAATGAACAGTTTGAACACAGGTAAAAAGTAATATGATAGCTTTCAAAAAATAGTGAGGCTTTATAAGCACCCTAACCTCCATCTAGCAATTTTCAGGCATCAGATTGCTCCAGACAGGCATTACAGTACTATTTTGAAAACTTTGGAGCAAAATCTCCCTCTAGTGGCCAAAAATTCAAACTGCAATAACTTGAAAACCACGTGAGGTATTCGAAAAAATTTTTTCTTAGTCATTATTATTTTTTGGCAACTTTAGCCTAAAATGCAAATTTGCGCTATACTAAAAACATAGTTACAAAAATTTAGAAATTTTGAATTAAGCATGGAATGACCCATATATTTAACATTTAAAACATAACTTGCCTAAAATAAAAATGATTTTAGCTTTAACTAGGCCCATCATCAGTCCTATTCCAATCCGACGAAAATTCTATTTCAAAGATTTCTTTTGAAAAAGAGTGATGATGACCTTTTCTAAAGCAAAAATGAATTTAATTTTATATAATTCTATTTTGGGCTAATTATTGAATATCATTACATAAATAATTCAATTATGAGGGGTTTAACATTACCATTAAAAGAGCGATCAATGAAAAATCAAGAGAGGATAATACAAATTGCAATAATCCGTGAGATAGGAAATTCCCAGCACCAGCAGCCTGTTTTACCCTCATGGGGTCTGTAGAGGGTAATCTAACAATAAATTCTGCTCTTTTACTCCAGCCTGCATTGACCCTGCAAGCCATCTGGCAGCCAACCAATAACTAAACACTGCACAGCCAAAACTATCCAGATGAGCAGAGCTAATTATAACTGTTAGGCTAGTAATCGAAAGTAACAAAGCAAAACAACCACAAGATGGGGTGACAAAAATAAAAGCAGATTAATCGGATACAATAATTATAATGCACTCCAGAATTACTCAATAAATTGTCAATTTGAAGCTAAATGATTGTGCTCATGACCAACAATGAGATCAAAGATCTGGTGATGCTTAAGATGTATTGTCGATTCCTTATCTTGAATTTAGCTTTGACGGCATTTATCTGATCTTGGAATGCTTTTGAGTGAAGAATTTAGACTGCCTGTTAAAATCATAAGTTTCTCGATAAAGCACAGCCAGCATTGTTTCATTATAGGTTGGTATTCTTAACTAAGTTCTTCAGAATGCCAATAATGACAATCAGCTACCTTCTTTCAATTGCAGCTGCCTTCTTTTAATTTCTGGAATAAGAGCCAATGTGCATGACATGGCCCATGTACTGACCATTTGGAACTCAGTAAACTCCCAAATCTGCAAACAATCTGGACAAAGTATGCTATGAAAGTAGGAAATGAAATTAAGTCTAGATTTTACAAACATAGACACAGCTTTGAACACCACAATAGAAAACATAGCAGCTCTCTTAAATGAAGTATGATCCATCAAAAGACATGGTGGCCAGCCACATGTTTACTTGGAATACTCATTGTCATGCCCCTTGCATACCACAGCAGTTGAAATACTGCGCACTAAGCCTTAAGCCGCATTTACACGAGCAACTTTTAGCAGCGAGAATCAACATTTTGCCTTTTTTCTTGCTCAAATCGCATAGATCACTTACACGGCGCAAGATTCACGTGAGATTTTGTCTGCGCGATATCGCCAGACACGCCCCCAAAAAAATCAAATCGCAGCAGTCACTCACACAGAAGAGATTTTAACGCAATGCTTGCATACGATTGCAACTCGCAGAAGTCACTTACACGTTGAGACTGCGTGCCAGTGATTCTCACAGTCGCTATCGGCGGAAGAGTCGCTATCGTACTGGTTTACTTACACGGCACGAGATAGTTTCAAAGCGCTGCTTGCTGGTTTTGAATTTACAAAAGCCAACTGCCGCAAAAGCACTTCAAATGCGCCGCTTGTCAGCTTTTGCGTTTGAAACAATCACGCTTCGGAATTTTGAAAAGAAAATGCATGAAGCCAACGCGAGCGTGAAACAAAATACAGGGAATACAATTAAGTAGCTAATTTCGTTAAAACTTGCATTGAAAATGCAAGGTGAAAGATGAAGCACTAAACGCTTGAAATTACTCAAAAAAGCTTATTTTTTCTGTATCATTCTGAGTTAGCTTGGATGGAGCAAAGTCAAGCGAGCATTACTGCTCATAATCTATTATAAAATTCTGTCACTTACCCTTTAGGTCTTGGTTTTTCACCACTGCAACCCATCTCTGACTGTGTTTCTTGTTTGGTTATACATAAAACTTTGGTAAAATAAAACAATAAAATTTATCAACATTTCTGTGCAATTAATTCTAAAAGCACTTTTGAAATTACCTTTTCTCCAAGCATGTGTGACTGACAAATTCATATTGTTTGTTTCCTTAATAGTGCACAAGTATTTCGTATTTTATAGTAGATCTGTGCTGTTATATTATACGAAATACCAATTGCTAAATTTTATTTTTAAGTTTACTTTTTGAGTTCTTCTGAAGTGATACCAGGAGCCTTTTGTCGCTACTGAAGCACTGGCTCTTTTTTAATTTAAACCAACATTCAAAAAATCCATAAAGCATTTGTACAATATGTGTTTTTATGTGAATTAGTTATGGAGCTACTAAACCACAGCTGTTACAAAGCATCAATATCCACAACAATAAAGTAAGCTGCGCATGCATTTGCTAAACGCAAGGCAATTACAGTAAGTATAGTGCGGAGGATGAATTATTTTGAAGAGTGCAAAAATACATTAGTGACTTCAGGTCAAAACTCATTCCTGGCGTAATTCAAATGAAAAAGCGCCATAAAACCACTCGGAATTGAGAACATGATTTGCTTAGAAATAGCATTTTCATAAAATTAATGTTTAATTACAATATGCGGTGCAGTAGATGTTATGTTTCTCCCTTTAAATGTGGTTATTTTAACCGCAAGAGATGCCGGTAGGCTACAGGCAATCTCGGGTCAGAAAAGAAAGCAAACGCTAACACTTTTTTAGCCGACAAAAACCAGTAGATGGTACTTGTCTACAAGATGCTGGACCCAATCGGTGAGCATAGGGTGTGAGCCTACACTGCTAGCACTGTCACAGCACCGATTGACCTTTTTTTGTGTTGCCCCGCTCTAGTTTCGGAATTCGGCCGCTTCTTATTTTCAGTTTGCGCACGTCAATTTATTTCCTGTAGCTATTGGCTGCAAACTTTTTAAAAATTACGCGCTTTTTGGCCGCGTTACCTTTGTTCTGGCATTCCTTTTCATTCGAGCAATTGGCAAACGGACAAATTTTATTTTGAAGACCGCTCGTACGGCACTTTTTATTTCATTATTTTCGAGTTAAATTTCAGTTATTTTTTGCCATGCCGTACTGTACCATATTATTTGTCTGAACAATACAGTTTAAGTTGGAGAATTTCAATTGTGGTTTGCCCAGACGTACAGGGTGAAGGCTCCAGAGTTTTGCTGGAGCACCTGCAGTCAACAGTATTACGAAGGGCTTCTGTAACAAGCACCTCCATTTCCAAAATATATTGTCCTAACGCCATTATTGAGAATTCATTGTCTTAGCTATTCTAGGGTTTTCAGATTTTTAACTTACTCATATGTTTTTGCTATGTCAGAATATTAGCAATGACAAAATTGATTACATTTTTTTTTTATACACAAAAAATTTTGTAAAAGCACGAGGCTCATTTTCGCTCAAAATTTAATAACAAATTAGGAAGAACAACCGAAAAAGAATAAATTCCAAATCAAAAAACAAACTAAATTCTGTTCTGATTAAAAACAATAAAGCTTGAGTGGTTTTTTGGTATTTGCGAGCAAAATTGCAACTAAGTTGAGACTATAGAGTGCTGTTGCGCACAGCGCAGATAACAAAAACACTTTTTGGCTCTCGTTCAAACAGAAATTAGTGCTCGCTTTTTCGCTTTCCGCCATTTTATGATGCTGCAAAAGCAGCCAAAAAGGCGTTTACAAGCAGACATAGCACTAGGAATATTAACAAACATGGTCGCCATAATTGACATCAATGATCTCAAACTTTAAGAACCAATTATGAGCAACTGAGGCTTAACATTGGCAAAAAGACAAAAAACAGCCAGCCTTAACTCAAAGTTTGCTGATTCTTATAAAAAAGCATGCTTAAGGTATCATAAAAGCAGAATACAATTAAGGTACTGTTACCTGTGGTTAATTTATTGTATATTTTATAAAGGGTTAAAGTTTTGCTTGATTGGCTTCACAGTTGCTAGCAATCAGCTCATCTGCAGTAGACCTATCTGCAGTAGACCAGTGCAGTAGACTAGCTGCCATTTCTGCAGTAGACCAGTGCAAGAATGCATAAGAAACTTATTGGTTCTGCGGTTCTAATACAAAGTAAATTTAGTATCGAAATCACAATTAATTACGGTAAAAGCGCTACAGATTATTTTATACTATGAACACAATACTTTGTGAAGCAAATTTAGGGTAATTGCAGCCAGCGACTCGCAAAGCATTTGTGCATTGCGCTATGCCTGAGCGACTCATAAATTGCATACGATTTGCTGTTTACACAAGCGAGACTCTGCCCTGAGACTCTCGAGATGTTGAAATCGACCTCGTGTAAGTGATCACGTGCGAGAACGATTCTTGCATTGAGTCGTACAAAATTATAATCGGCATCACAAATCGCAGGTGTTACTTACACGGCGGCGATTCTTCCCAAACGCGATCGCGGTAAGCGAGTCTCGCCTCGTGTGAGTAACCACTCTGCGAGAAAGATTTTCACGCATTAAAAATCTTCGAATCGCGTTGCAAAAAAGCCGCCCGTGTAAATACGGCTTTACCGAGATGCTTCGATTTTAACAGCTAATCCAAATTCTACACTCAACAAGCGCTCTAAGATCACATCAATGCCATCACAAAGCCAAGTTCAAGGTAAAAAATCTACAACACATCTTTGATCTCATCACCGCACATGAACACAACCGTTTAGTCACATATTCACAATCCATTCAGAAATTAATTCTGCAGTGCTTAGACAGTGATTATTGCATCCGACAAATCTGCTTTTATGTTCGTCACTCCTTCTTATGGTTGCTTTGCCAACCTTCTCCTTTCTAGCCTAACAGTTCTGATAAGCTCACGTGGATAGCTTAGGCTGCACAATTGCGCATTGTTTAGTTGTAGGCTGGCTGCCAGATGGCTTCTAGAATGTAGTGTCACAGTAGGCTGGAGTAAAAGAACAAAATTTATTCTTTTACCTTTAGATTACCCTTTGAGAATCAGTGGAGGTGAAACAGGCTGCTGGTGCTGGAGGTTTCAAATTCAGTAGATTGCTGCAATTTGTATTATTACATAAATATTATTTTAAATCTGATATGATTGCTAGCAGTCACCCAAATAAAAACTGAGCATTTAGGAGCATTTTTAAAAAACGTACACCATAATTTGTAACTATACCAAAACAATAACTACATGGGTGCTTGCTAAGAAGCAAGCTCACTGACGCATGTTGAATAATGAATTAAAACTTTGTGGTTTTGTATCACGAGAGCACTCAAAAAACATTTTTTCTGGTGCACTAAGGGAGATTTGGAATTTTAAACAGCAAACTTATCAAAATATAGTAAACCCCTGTAATGCGACCACTTTGGGAACTATTATAAAACACTGCTCATCTAACAGAAGTGGTCACATTACCGTAATTAAACTTTTTGCATCATAATTTGAATTCAAAGAACTGCTGCATGTAACTAGGCAATGACCAATATGACTTCAAAAATAAATACTCTCAACAACTGTTGTGCTAAAAAGCAAATTAGTTTTCTCACGATTAAGCAATAACTTTTACTTTCTCACTTCAGTAACATGCAGTTTTGACTGAATCGTGGAGAACATATCATTCCAAAAACTTGAAAACCAGAATAGCACTACAGGTGTTTACGTTGGCAGCACCTAAGTCAAAGCAGCTAGTTGGAACTAAAATATGGTGGTCTAAAAATCAGGGTGTTCACATTTAGCAAGTTTCTAATGCAGTTAAAATGATAGGTAATAATTCGAGACTATATAAAACTGGTCATCTAACCAAAGTGATCGTTTTACCAGGATGGCCGCAAACCGAGTTCCACAGTACAACCAGAAATATTAACTGATTATAATAATAGAAAAAACATTCTACTGTATTAGCTTAAGCCAATTAATAATCAATTATTGGGGAGAACAATTGGATAGTTCCTAAAAGGTGGCCTTGCAAATGTTTACTTCTTAAATATCAATTTAAATTAAAGACATTTGCTCTCTAAAACAGTACTTATGGATCTGTTTGCTCAAAGTCAAAAAAAGAATAACGCTATGTCCAAAACAAAACCAGCTAATCGCAAAGAGTTTTACTAATTTTGCATGCATGATTCATATTCGTCCAAAGTAGCTATTCTCTTCTGTACTTATATAGGTCAAAACTAATAAAACGGCAACTGCTCTATGTTTTGTTTCACAGGAGATGTTCTTTAATTGCCAAAGCATGATCAAAAAGCAAAAAATCTTTTGCCTTTAAATTTCAAAATAGAAATTGTTTGCTAAAGCTTCCACCATCAGTACTATAAACGCACATCATATCTTAAAGAGATACAGCTCAAAACCTTTTTACTCAGGAACTGAGAACTGCTTGAGGAAAAAAAGGTGCCCAAAACACTTCTTCCCAATTTCCCTTAATCGCTAACTACAATTTACTCCGTTTGACTCCGTACTAATTTGTGATATCACACCAGGCATGTGTTTGCAAAATTTTTTAAAGACTAAGGAAAACGATGTTTGATGAGGAACATAATAGGATTCTGCTTTAGATAGCATTTCTAATTCAAACTAAATTCATCGGTGGCATTATGCGAGTGATATAATCTGTTGTATCAAAGCTAACTGTAGATCAGTACTGGTAGCCTAGGTCTGCAGGAAGACCAAATTAAATAGGCCTCCTGTAGTCTATTGCCTACTATACCAGCCAAAAATGACACCTATCTGGTCTGTTGATCTTATTCTTGCCAAATCTTTTTCACTAAGCTAAAGTAAGTTCCATTACGGGTATTGTACAACCAGCAACAAGCAATTTTATAAAACACCAGTAACAGAATAGGTACCATTACAAGTATATACTCAGCATAGGCTAATCTCAAATATGTAACCAGAAACTAGCGCAATAATACAGTAAGCCTAATCTAATACACACAACTTACTAACTAGTAGCAGTATGTAGCCTACCAAATCTTGGCTACTGCTAGTGCTATTGGTATCTGCAGACCTAGGCTACCAGTACTGATCTACACCATGACCATTTTTGGTTTTGAAGTTTATATCATTCATAGGCTAAAAACATCACCAAAGCTGGTCTAATTCTGATGCAACAGATTATGTCTCTAGTACAATGCCACCGATGAACTTAGTTTGAGTTTGAATTGCTGTCTAAAGCAGATCCCTTCCTCATCAAATATCATGTTCCTTAGTCAGCAAAAAATTTTTGTAAACTCATGCCAGGTGTGATGTCACAAATTGGTACAGAGTCAAACGGAGTAAATAGTATTTTCCAAATAAGTGAAATTGGGAAGAAATATTTGGGCACTTTTTATTACCCCAAGTAGTTCTCAATTTTTCAATAAAACTGATTTCGAGCAGTATCTCTTTAACTAATCCGTAAAAAGTTATTGCCTAATGTCTCATATAAGCATAATAAACTTTCTAGATTTCCCCAGCTATCATCAAAACAATGAAAAGTAGCGATTGATCAATCAGATAATTCAATTACATGCCAATCTAGTAATTAACACTGAGTAAGAATGTAGTTTCAATAACTACAAGCAACTGGTATTTTTTTACGAAAATGTTTTAATCAACGCTTAGGGTGTTCACTGAACAGTGAACACACGCAATGAATATGCCCATGGTACTGAATGAAATTGAAAGCTCACATTAGCTGTAATGCTGCAACTAACGCATGCTTAAACAAGCGATGATGAAGCCATATTTAAAGTGGGGAGGGGGGCAGAGCAGTGAGCAGTTTCTTTTGCCTACAGTGCATATTCTTGTGTGGCTAAGCAAGCAACCAGGATATTGGTACAGTGAGTGCTTGAATCCAAAGTAAAATTTTTTGTTCAAGAAATATCACAAATTTGGGTGTGTAAGGAAACTGGCGCTAGGGATGTTCATTCTAGTATTTCGATTCGATTCGATTCCGATTCCCAAATGATCCGAAATCTTTTTTTGATACTACTGAATCGAAATACTCGCGCTAAGTTTTTAGGCAGCACTGCTTTGTAGGGAAAATAAACAGGCATCACGAGCATTGTTACATAACAGTGTCATTTAATTGCCTCGCATGATGATTAGAGAGATGGTTAGTACAGACGGCGCCGCTTTCACGCACACTCGCATGCTCGGCCGTGTGTATTGTCGCAAATGCAGGAGTGCACGTGTTTGCAAATGCGCTCAAAAAAAAGCCACCCACTCGCCTCAATGCTTTTTCGCAAGTCCCACGTGCAAATAAACAATAACGTCACAATTACTTTTGTGATTGCGGAGATGTGGTTACTTTTTAGCAGTTTGCCGGGCGCCGATTATGTAAATGTCAGATATTGAATTAGCAAAAGTCTTTCTGCGGAGATCGTTACCATAACTTTACTGTTATTAAATCTTCAGTTACAAAAGAACAGGTATAACATAATACCATAGGTGGGCAAGTTAACGCAAAACGTTAGCTTCGTTAACCACTAGTCCGTTAACAAACTTCACACCTACGTTAACGTTAATCCGTTATTTTTAGCTTTAATTAACGGAAGTTAATAAAGTCCGTTAATCCGTTAACATTTTGCGTGGAATTTACATTTCTTTTTATTCTCTCGCTTCTAGAACACGTATTGACGCTGTTGAGCAGATTGTAAGTAAATATTTATTGCATTGGTGGTCTTTTTGTGTTTTGGAAGTTACGTTTTACAGTCTAATCTAATTTCAAGATAAAAAATAAGTTCAAATGCACTAACGAAGCTGCGATCGGAAAATCTTTGGAAATTTTGAACAGCGGTAATAATTAATAGGCTGCAGCTTATTATTTGCCACAAAAAAGAGCTCCTTTCTTCGCTTTCTATAAAACTTGTGCTAATACGCAACAAGTGTTACCAGTGCAAATTGGTTTGTACTGGTACGATGAATGAACGGTGCAAGATATTAACGATAAAAACCTTCACGGAAGCTAACAAAACTTAACGGAAGTTAATTTAGTCCGTTAACAGAACGTAACGGAAGTTAATTTAGTCCGTTAACATTAAAAAAACTTTTTAACGGATTAACGAGTTAATGAAAAAGTTAGCTTCGTTATTAACGGATTAACGATTAACGGACTTGTGCCCACCTATGCATAATACTAGTCATAGCAAAAGTTTTTACAGATAGAGAATTAAGACTTCAAATTAAATTTACATGCGATTGCGATAGTCTGGGTAATTATGAAGCGTTCAGCGGCAGGAAGAAAAAGAACATCTGATGTATGGGACCATTTTGAACTTCCCGTCTTGGACAAAGACGGAAATAAATGTGTTCGTTGCACGCACTGCAGAGAGAGTTTAACTTACTGTGCAGAGAGAGTTTAACTTACTCTGTTTTCTGCAAGCTTTTGATTTTGATAAAATTTTTCGTTACCAGCACCAACATCTTGTCATATGTAAATAGTAAATCGAAATTAGGAATCGAAATACTGGAATCGAAACATTTGATTCGGAATCGATTCGAAATTAGCAAAGAATCGGTAATGAACATCCCTAACTGGCGCAACTTAAGCGTATCACAAATGGGGGGCTAGGAGCAGAGCCCCAGGCATCATAGGTCATGAGGATAGGGATTTAAGCTTTCAGCCAAGCCAATTTTGTAATTCTTCGAAAAAAAAGCCATTTTAACACAGTTTGGATAATGTTTTGCACGTTTTTAGAGCCATTTGGAACAACTTAATGGTTAAAACTTGGAATCCAGTTGAAAAATTAAAGCCCTTTTAGCTTCCTTTACACACAGGTCAAGTCAAAACATGTCTGAACACTTGCATTTTGGAATTAAATTTAGGAAGTAACTTGACTAAGAGGGAACTGAAGCCCCCTTATCCCACTACCTGGTTGCATCACTCCATGCAGTTAAAAGCTTAATGCGATTTTTATTGTTTTAACCAGCTATTGAAGTTTAATAAAGTCTCTCAAAGTTGCAGAAGCAATGCATTTTAAATCGATACAGTGCACACTGCACACATACCCATCATTCCAAACCATAATTGTGAATTCATCATCAAAAAAACACTTAATGACAGAAATTTTGCGTTAACGGAAGTTAATAAAGTCCGTTAACACTTAATGAAGTTAATAAAGTCCGTTAACACTTAATGACAGAAATTTTGCGTTAACGGAAGTTAATAAAGTCCGAACAACCTGACTTTTTTAGAAAAAACTTGCTAAATTTCCTTATTAAACCAAGAGTTTGAGCACTTTTACCACCTGCACATTCTAACACACAAAAAGAAACTTTTTAATTTGTGGAAAAACCAAGCAGTGTATTGCCCAAATTGTATAGTTAACTTAAGCAAAAAGAAACTTAGTCTTCACGAAACAAATGCTCTGAGGTTTGGTTTGAATAATCCGATCTTGCCAGAAAGAGTCCAAAAAGATAAAATCATAACAAATGTTGAAAAGTTAGTTAGACCTTGAAGCGAAATACTGACATTACGGTTAATGAAGAACTTAGAGATGAATTTAAATTTTTGGTAAAGCGTTTCACAAATGATGCTGAACGTGCTTGCTCTGAGCGAGCTAACCAGTCCCTCCACCGAACTCTACGATCATTAGCTAGAAATGCTGATATCAAACTATGCAAGTTTGACAAAGGAAATGGTTTGGCAATTTTGGAAGCTAAAGATTATTTCTTAAAACTTGAAAAAATAATAGAGGACAGATCAAAATTCGTTGAAGTTAAATGGCAAGACGATACAATTCATCCTATTATTCAAAAAGAAAATTCTATAGCATACTACATCAAAAGATATCTAAAGAAGATTGATGGCTACGCTGCCCTAATTCCATCTGGGAGTAAGCCTGGTAAACTATATGGTTTGGCTAAAGTCTATAAAGATAACACACCTCTGCGACCGGTTGTAGCTATGGTTGGAACCCCTGAATACAAATTAGCTAAATATCTGGATAATTTAACAAAACCACACATTCCAGACACTTATTTGTTAAAATCCACTGACGATTTCATTGAGCATTTGAAACAGTTTCGATGTAATAATTCGTATCGCATAGTGAGTTTTGATGTTGTATCGTTATTTACAAATGTTCCACTTTCTGAAACTATTGAGCTTATAATTGATCGTTTGTATGCAGATGGCAATCCATATGCTATTCCGTTTGACAAAGATGTTTTTCGCAAACTAATGTTCATGGCAACTCAAGGCTTATTCATGTACAAGGACAAATTATATAAGCAGATAGATGGTGTGACAATGGGCTTGTGTCTCGCGCCTACATTGGCCAATTTTTTCTTAGGTTGCTTGGAGCAGAAATTACTTGCTAGTACTAACAATCCTTCACCTAATTTGTATTTGCGGTGCATAGATGATATTTATGCTGTTTTTGATAGTAATAGCGCGTGTACACAGTTTTTGGATATTCTCAATTCACAGCACAAAGACATTAAATTTACTTTGAAAAAAATACAAATTGCAAGAATTTGCCTTTCCTAGATGTGCAAATAAAACTGAATGACTCTGGCTATGACACTTGCGTTTGGCGAAAACCCACAAATACTGGATTGCTACTTAATTTTAATGCACTGGTCCAAACACTTGGAAATCTGGTTTAATTATGTGCTTGTTGCATTGTGCTAAGAAAATAAGCTCGAGTACCAAATTGTATGTGCAGGAATTAAAGCGTTTATGCCATATTTTTCGCAACAATGGATATCCTGATTGGTTTAGAAATAACACCATAAAAAAATTTGAAAAACGACAAAACAACCCTTCAGATAAATACGAAACGCGATTTTCTTTTCACTATTGGAATACCATTTTTTGGAAAAGCATCACGAGTGTTTGCAAAAAGACTAACTGCTCTAGTTAAAACGAAATTTAATGTCAATATTAATGTTTATTATACATGTTTTAAAACTGGATCGTATTTTCAACTTAAGTGTTCTACTCCGTTTCCTTTATTGTCAAATGTCGTGTACAAATTTTCTTGTTCGCGTGATGCGAATATTTCCTACATCGATATGACTACACGACATCTTGGCACTAGGATTCAGGAACATCTGCACCACAAAACCATAAAATCAGCAATACAAGAACACTTTAAAATATGCCAAAACTGCAAGCTAAACAATACAAATTTGAATGGTTTTAAAGTTTTACGCACTTGTAATTCAGAATATGCTACAAAGATACAAGAAGCTTTACTCATAAAAAAACACAATCCACAACTCAATAGACAGCTCTATGCTAATGGTTTATCTTTTTTACTAAATGTTTATTAGGTTAGCATGTAATATGTTTTTGAGTGTGTGCAGTTTTTTTTTTTTTTCTGAATGTATTCGAGATATTATCTTCATGTCATTGCATAATTTGTACAATTGTTTACATTAAAATTGCGTGCTTGTTGCATTGAGGTAAACTATATTGCTTTTTTGAAAGTTGCTCATTTGCTAGTTTGTTCTTTAACTGTTAACATGTAATTATTTTGCTCAGAAGAGGACCAGAAGAATGGTCAAAAACGTTTAGCGTGTAATAAAAATGATATCTATTTTGAAAATTTTGTCTGTTGCTGCAATATGGCTGATAAAGTCAAGCTCTTTGCCGAAGATTTACTATAAATAGATATATTTTGAGTAGCTCTCTTAAAAGTCAGTGCATAGAGAATTGATCCCACTGCCACGTCCTCACCAAGTTAAAAAGTGCGAGTATGCACATGCTTTTGGTTTTACCATCTAAAGAATTAGGTAGTAATTTTTTTCATTCAAAGGTACTGTTCTAAAAATAACATATAAATTAGGGCCTCTCTTGAAAAAACGTGAAGGACCTGGACCCACCTGGCTCCTTGCAAACTATGTACCATTAATCAGCATAAATTTTTAACAAACTCCTACATTTTTCTTTGCAAACGAAAAATTACTTTCCCTAGTGGGGTGTATCTTTCAGTTGAGAACCCTCGGTTAACTACTGTGCGCAAAATAAGTGTAACTTTTTTAATTCTGATTTTTAATACCCACAGATCAAGGTCTACTTTTAAAAACTTTATGTCATTGACAGTCAAAAGGCTAAAAAACATTACCTAAAAGCACAAAATTGTTTATTTTTTTGTTGATCAAATATAACTTACCAAATATGACTGCAGACAGTTTTTTCTTCATATTTCACAAACAATTGGTAACAAATGAATTATTCAGCCTAGGTTACTGATACTAGAAATAGTTAGAAATCAAAAACCTTTTATATAAAAATAGAACAGAAATTAAATCAAAGCTTCATATGTATTACTGAACTGGTTGAATTGCACCAAATTGTTCATATAGAGTTGTTGGGCTAGGTGTTGTAGTGACTTGGCAGTATAGGGTCATTCCATCTCAGATGATCCAATTTTTTTTTAATTTTTAACCATACCATCTATGATTTACATAAAAGAGTTCATGTAAAAACGCCCAAATTGTTAATTTTGTTGAAATAGGGGCTGTAGTTTTGGAGATATGCCCCTTCAAAAATTGGGGTTTTGGCAAAAAACGGGGGTACTTAACTTAAATCGTGATATCATTGCAACCACGTGGGGGATTTCAACAAATTTGCTGTCAGTTTGAAGAAAATTGCTGCAGGACTCCATTTCTGTTAAAAAATTTCCAAAACCTGCCCATTTAGGGTAAATGACTCTAGGTCATTTCCATTATAATTCATCAAATGTTGTACACCACTCAATTGTAAAAATCATTCATATTCACATAATTTAACTCTTTTGTCATTAAATCACAATGCAGCAGGATCTTTTTTTCTACCTTTTTTTGGTTTTGGAATTATTGACTATTAAAATTTTGCATATTTGCCACTAGTGGCACTAGAGCACAAACTTTCAAATAATTAAAATACGTTGGAAACCTCATTTCTTGACTGGTTTTGCTCAACAAAGTGTCAATGTATATGTTTTCAGGGCCAAGGAATTCAAAAATGCAGTCAAATTTGACAAAAACTAAAAAATGTGACAAATACAGAATTAAGGTATTTTAGTGAAAATGCATTGTTCCGCTTCTGAGCCCTCCCATTTCCCAATGATTCAACAGTTTTTATTCTGCTTTGTGGTAGCATGTATTGTGATGACGCAAGTTCCCAAGATTAAAATATCTTTTCTGGAACTGTATTTAAAATGCATTTTTAACCAACAAATTACCCTGCATACGTAGCTAGGATTTTTGATTAGGGGGGAAAGGGGCCTAAACCACAAATCACATGCAATGACGTCATCATAAATTTGCAGAAGAGAACTTTTGTATGACAAAAATATCGCAGAGTGGATGATCAGGCCTTGTGTTTGGCACTTAACCAGGACTTTGCTAAACAGGGAGCCTAAAGAGCAGAGCCTCCAGGTGCCGGAGGCTATAGGGGCCTGGGGGCTAAGACCCCAGCCACTGGAAAATTTTTTATAATTTTTTATAATTTTTTGGAAAAAAAGCCATTTTTGATGCCACTGGATCACATTTTGCATGTGTTCAGAGCCATTTAACAGAACTACATTTTTAATATTTGAATGTCAATCAGAAAATTAAATTGTTCAATCCTCCTTTTGTTTACAATTTAAGTCCAAAACACTACATTTTGGTGCTAAATTTTGTGATTTGGTCCAAGTATGAGGAAGTAAGACACATTGCCTCCAGTAACGTTTTAGCAAAATATAATAATGCACTCATAGACTTTTTTTTAGAGATTTTCCTTTTGTCATGAAAATAAGAAGTTATAGGAGCACATGTACAGTTAGGGGGCCCAGGCCCCTTCCATTCAAACTCAATAATTTGTTCAATGAGCATTTCCCCTAAATGTTCTTAAAAAAATATTTTTTCACATAAAAACTAGCGAGGTGGAAGAAATTTTAATTGAAAAATGGTATAATAGATGGTTAGACATACTAACCAGCATGTTATTGATTTACATTGCATGGGGCCCCTGGTACTTTGAGGATTTTTGCAACATCTTCCTGCCAAATATAGGTGAAGACCAAATAAATGTCATACTATCTGAGAGCAAGGCACCTGGCACTGTGCCATATGGTAAATCCAGCCCTGGTTATTGCATTATGTTTAAAATGGTTAGATGTGGGCCTGATATTACATGTTTTAGGACAAAATCCTTCATTTCACTCAGGTTATACATGCAAATTTGTTGCCAAAATTGACTTGTGGGGCCCCAGGCCCCCTGATCGTCAATTTATTGTTAATCACTGTTCTGCACATGCTCTGTTGTATTAAAAGATGCTAAACGAAACTGAAAAACATGGGACTTTTTTGTCACATTTTTATCATTGGTGTCATTTCAATTGGGGGCAGGGGCGGGCCCCCTCCTTCGGCTATGCCTTTGTCTAAGCACTGGGCGCCTGGGACTGTGCCATTTGATAAATCCTGCCCTGGTTATTGCATTGCCTTTATAAAAATTTGAGTTGAGGTGAAAATACCCTAATTTCACCAAGGCTATACATTTAAATTAGTTGGAAAAATTGAATTGAGGGGGCCCTGTTGTCAATATTATTGTTCATTACTGTTTTACGCGTGTACTGTTGCACACGAAAATGCTATAAGAAAGTGGAACTGAATAAATAACAGACTTTTGGTTGTTGGTAGCATTTCAATTGGGGGAACCAGGGCCCCCTGACCTCCCTCCCTTGGCTACACCTATGTTACCCTCACATAACTGGGACTTCACATGAGCGCATAGTATCATTGGTTTTGTTCGCAAATTTTGGCAGATGAGGATTGATTTGCTTATAACTAACAAACGGTACGACCTAAAAGGTTCAAATTTGGACTCAACATAACAAATAATGAAAGCGTCTTGTGTGCCAATTTTGGGGATTCTAGGTCACATGATTGTAAATTGAGACAAAAAAATCATAAAAAAACAGTAATTTTTGGCTTGAAAAGTTATTAAATTGTTTATAATTCCAAAACCACTTGACGTGCAAAGCTGAAATTTGGACACAATGTGTGTGCTTATAAATGCTTGATGCAAACCAAGTTTGGGGGCGTCCAGTCACGAGACCAAAATTTTAAAGGCCAAAAATGAGCAGAAAGTAGACGATTTTGAACCGATATATCTCAGTAATTACCAATATTGATGAAAAGTAGTTTGTGATTTTTGAGCACACTATCAACTACCTTTCTTTTGGTTATGTTCATTTACCCCAACTTGAATACTATTTTTCTTTTTCTTTTTTCTTACTTTTTTTTCTTTTTTCTTATTCTTCTCCAGCTATCTACTTTTAAACCGCTAAACACACTGTATTCAAAGTTTGAGCGATTGAAGATATAAGGGAGGACTAGTGCCAGACTAAAATTGAGGTGCCAGGTTGGGGAAATCCCCCTCATATGGTTCCTCCAAAATTTTAAACTTTTAAACCATTGGAGCTAGATGAATCAAATTTTCGGAATGGGTAGATATTAGAAATAAACTAATTTTAACAAAAATTGGGGGAGCCACTTGGAGGGTTTCCCCCCAAACAAACTGTCCAAAATTTAAACTTTTTTACCATTTCAAGCTAGATACACGAAATTTTTAAGGTATTTATATCGGAAAAGTAAAACTTGACAAAATTTGGGAGTACCAAAATGGGGGTACCTCTCAAACGGGGTCGAAAAAGTTCAAACTTTTTAACCACTTATGCCAGACACATGAAATTTTCAGAATAGGCAAATGTTACAAAAAGATAAAATTTGACAAACTTTGGGGGTATCAAAATGGGGGGGTTCTTCCTCAAATGGGGCCGCCTAAATTTTGAACTTTTAAACCATTACAGCTAGATAAATCAAATTTTTGGAGTGATGATATTAAAAGCAAACTAAACCAAACTAAAATTATGGGTTACAAAATTGGGGGTTACCCCCAAACAGGGACCTCCAAAATTCAAGCTTTTTAACCGTTAAAGCTGGACACAAAGTTTTTAAGGTAAGTAAATTTAAAACAAACATAAAATTTAAAACAATTTGGAGTACCAAAATGGGGTTCCCCTTAAATGGGGCTGCCAAAAATCAAACTTTCTAACCACACATGCTAGTAGACACATGAAATGTTTAGGGTTGGCAAATATGAAGAAAAGATGAAATTTGGCAAAATTTGGGCATATCAAAATGGGGGGTACCCCTCAAACGGGGCTGCCAAAATTCAAACTTTTTAACCACTCATGCTAGACACATGAAATTTTCAGAATACGCAAATATGAAGAAAAGATAAAATTTGACAAATTTGGGGGCACCAAAATGAAGGATTCCTCTTCAAACAAGAACGCCAAAACTTAAAATTTAACCACTAACGTCTTTGACAAGAAATTGTTGCCTTTGAACTAATACTAAACTTTTTATTAAAACTCCATGTACAGTACCGGTATCATGATTGACTGAGCTATTGGTGATATATGGATAGAACAATTTTTCCATTTTCAGTACCTAAATTATACTATAGTTACCTCACACACCAACAAGTCAACTTTTTTCAGAAAATCCCAACAATTTTCAAAGTGATACAACCATTAAAATAACAGGTTTACTAAAATTAACATTCCCAACGAAAACCTTTTCCAGTTCAGATGCCAATACATAGTAAATGCAAAACTGTTATATTTTTTAAAAAAATATGAGCAATGTAGATATAAACAAAAAAAAAATTTTTTGTCACAGCGACGTGCCTACACCCCGAAATTTGCCCCCAAAGTTGGGCTCTTGTCAAAATTTAACATCAATTTTTCACCAAGGAGCAGTCATATTTTTGCAATTTTGGCATTAAAAATCAATTCCTTGACCCCAAAAACCCCTTTGTAGCAACTTTTAGGCATCAGATACATTTTTTGTTTCGCATTTGTTTTGGGTTCGCATTTTTTGCACTTAGAGAAAATACTGCTAGTGACTACCAACTGGTTTTATTGCTTTTAATGTTTAATGCTCTAATCAATCTTCATAAATCTCTTTGCAGCAGACTGCACAATATGCATACCATCTCAAAACCACAAAATAACATTAGTGAAATAACAGAAATGTTTTTACTTGGGTGAAAGCATTCACATGATGCTTTTAGTGAAGATGAGGCAATAGTATTATGATTTCTCTGTTAAAGCTAAAGAAAAGCAGGTAACAAAGCAGACAATGCTACATAGCTGCTGATATTAAAATAAATTCTCTAGATCTTGGGTAGATGGGCAATGTTTCGAAGATCAGTTGTGATTAAAAGCTTCAAAGGAAATAGCAGACATAGGTGGGATTAAGAGCTAATATTGAGCAATTGGAGCAAACTTGCAATTGTACTAATGTATGCTAAATATAAAATCTAATATTGAGCAAATGGAGCAAACTTGCACTTGCACAAATGTATGCTAAATATAATTAAATTACAGAAAGAGTTTAATGGTAGGCGAGCACTATAGAAAAAACGTAACTACAACCAAAAAACTTAGAAAAAATTCCGAGAATTAGTAGTTCCTAGCAAGATAAGTCATCGTGGTTTTCGACTAGATTGCTGAAACACAAACTAGATGTTATTGCTCAAGCAAATCTTTAAGAAGTCATGAGATCAGAACAAAAATCTTTACATGTTTAGAAGGCCTAAAATTAATGCATAATGAATAGTTGAGTACCTTGGAATAAATTTGGGATTCAAGTTTTGTTGGAGTACCAACATAACATTGATGGTGGGGCACTTGACATTAAGTCATTTTGATGTTAACTACAAGTTTGCATCAATAATTACTTACTATCAATCAAGCAGGAACCAGGCTATATTAGCATCGTTGGACTTAGCCTAAATCAGTGATTGCTGTGCAGGATTCTGGAGCAGTAGATAAGGTGATGCTGAAATGTGTGAATAAGTTTACATACTTTGGAGATGCATTCCACAGTGATGAAAGAAAATTTTTAAAAAGATAAAATAATGCTATTTTGCCTCCAATGCCAAAATAGCCCTAACCCTTACCCTAACAATGGAAAAATACTATTTTGCCTCTCTGCACTAGTGGCCACTTTCTTGTTTTAAAAGCGGTTCTTACAACCAATTCAGAACAAGCTTACCAGTAATTTTCCTAGAGAGAGGCAAAATGGTAATGCGCTACATTTACGATTTGGTCAATGACTAGATGTGTTTGCGAATTGCTGAAAAAAGTTTTGTCATTTCAGTCAACATAACCAGAAAAAATTGAAAGTAGGCTAGCCTATATGGTGCACTTGAGCACATAATTTCTAAAATCATTCTTGCAATTTTACTGTAAAAATGACAAGTTGAAATGCCCAAACAGTACTAGTTACTTAAGGCATTAATTTAAAGTTTTGAATAAAAACTTTTAACTATTCTTGATTTGGTAGGTTCTAGGACCAACAGTCAACTTGTGTAAGCGTATCAAATTACTTGCTTTGATATGCGGTTTATTAAGCCTAGTAGCAGGTGTGGAGGCAAGTGCTGACATTTTCCCAAAAGTGTCCTCTCCATACTGCATACTTAACTATTTTGTTATCACTTATAGTAGAACTCTGCCCAGAAAATGACAAATGGGCAAAATCCATTTTTTAGAAAACTCTAGGTGGCTGCTTGGACAATACTGGGACCTGGGTGTGATGAAACTGTATGTATATAATTTCGTCTTTTGAAGGGAGACGTAGAAAGTAATGAAAGTCTGTGGTACAGCAGCTCAATCTGGAGTGGCTGCCCTCAAAAACTTTCATTATACCACGGGAATTAATTTTGTTAATAATTCAAAAATGGCAAAAAATGCTTCAAAAACAAGAATACTTGACATTTTTGCAATCATCTCGAAAAACAAATGATTTAGACCAATAGTTCTTCTTCAAGTTGAATATAAATTGGCTATTGCTAGCATTTTGACACAAATTTTAGCTCGATACGCTATTCATAGCCAGAGTTTGAATAAATTTGTAAATTTTGTTCAAAGTGACTTGGCACAGGGAATGTGCACCGTTAAATAAGCAAAAATTTCAGTGACATCACTCGTTTTCAGAAATTTTTATTCTGATTATTGCAGTTATGGGTGTGGGTTTGGGTTTAGGTTAGGGCTAAGATTAGGGTTAAGGTTAGAGCTAAGGGTTGTTTTTTTAGGCTATATTTCAAGATGTCTGCATGCACGGACATTGCGCCAAGCCTTTTCCAATTTTGTTTGCCCATATGTTACCCTGGAAACAAGCCAAGTGGCTGGCTAAAACATCAAAATTTTACAAAAATTTTTTTACCATTTTTCAAGTTATCTCATTTAGCATGACAAAATCACCAAAGCAAATTGGAAGAGGTTTGGCAAATGTTCCATTCGCGCAGACATTTTGAAATACAAAGAGACTTGGCGAATGAAACCCGCGCGGTTAAATAAACAAAGATTCTGGTGACGACACTCGTTTTCATAAATTTTTTATTTGGCAGTGGCTATTTTGCTGCTTGAGGCAAAATAGCCCCATGTTATTTTGCCATTTGGAGGCAAAATAGTCCTAACAGCTATTTTGCCGCAACTGCCAAAATAGCCCTAAGCCTAATCCTAACCCAAAGCCTAAACCTGACCCAAACTCTAACCCTAATCCTAACCCTATCCCAACCCTAACCCAAACAGAGGAAAAACACAATCGGTATTTTGCCTCTAGAGGTAAAATAGCCACTTTCTTTTTATTTTGATTATTGCACTTATAGGTTTGGGTTAGGGTTTAGGTTAGGCTTTGGGTTAGGGCTAGGATTAGGGTTAAGGTTAGAGCTTAGGATTAGTTTTTTTAGGCTTTATTTCAAAATGTCTGCGCGAATGGAACATTTGCCAAGCCGCCTCCTTTGAAATAAAGCCTAAAAAAAAAAAACCCAAGCCCAAAGCCTAACCTAAACCTATTAGTGTAATAATCATCAATAAAAATTTCCGAAAACGAGTGACGTCACTAGAATCGTTGTTCATTTAACCGCGCATGTTCCACTTGCCAAGTCACTTCAAAACAAGTTTAAGAAAAAAACTTAAAAGTACGATTGTGAGCCTACTGCATACAGGCATAGCCTAAACAAAACAGATTTTCTTTTTAGTCGCAGTAAACACTAGTAGTGAACAAGTAAACCTGTAAACTTAGCATTTTATCAGCCTGAACTCAGACTCCAAAAAATTTCATCCTTTTGCCAACCTTAAACCAACGTAAAAAGAAATAGAGAACTTAAAACTCGAACTCGTAAAAACAGGCTAAACTGAAACCCTAAAACTGAACTCGTATAAATATCGATTGAGTTTGCAGACCTGCATTCTTTAGCAGCCAGACAACAAATGTACTGCACTTATAATTATAGGCCTATCAACACTGAAAACACATATGGCAAGGGCGCCTAAAAAAACATCATATTTTTAGAAGAAAAAAAAGTCAAGAAGGGGCTTTTTCAAAAAACTACGAACAAAAAGGCTGAAAAAGTCTAATCGAGTTAAAAACCTCGTTTGAAGGTCATCCAATATCCATCTGTTTTTCCGAGAAGAATTAGGCTAAATCAAACTAACACCATTTTTTGAGACCACCTTTCCTCAATTCTACTGTTTTCCTGAAGAAATTTTCCATGTAGAATTCTTTTTTTTAAAGACAACCAATTTTTAACTTACTTTGGGGGGATTTGCCCCTGTATTTGAGTAATTTACACGAGATTTTCATCAAAAACATCTGACAACACATTGAAAGTCAAAAAGATCAGACAAAACCAGTAAATAATTTGTAGGTATGTGGTCATAGCAACACTTCGTGTTGCCGTTTGACAATTTTTTTCTATTGTGGTTAGTTTCAGTAGTGTCACAGCAGAGTTCTCTATTAGGGGTTGGTAAACTCTTTCTCTTTTTTGTTTCTTTATTATCTTCGTCACGCATGAGAGATAATGCACAAAATTGTGATTTTGTCGAAAAATCAGTTCTGAAGGTTAGCAAAGGCTGGTAGGAAAAAACGACAATATTAGCGTTCAAAGTCATCGAATTTCAGCAGCTGAGATTTTGTAGGCTAGAAAAAGCACTGATAGTTAATCAACTAGAAGAACTATCAGCGAAGTTCTTCAAATTTAAAATTACGTATAGCTTAAAAAACCTGAAACGCTAAGCCCCAAGCTGCCTAGCAAGGTAACAAGAAATGATGGTATTAAACTGTTAAACTTGCTTTGAAGCTGGTGTTTTTTGTCATAATGTCTTAGGCTGTGCTTTAAAATTAGCGTAAAGTCGTCAGTTTTTTGTAAGTTAGCATAAACCTTGGGTTAGGTCGCATGGGCCTATCAGTTAATGCTGAATAACATTCTGATTCTAATAGGCCTATTGGTTACTGGTTAGTCGGGTTTGACTGCTACGTGGTGTGAGTTAGATAACAGTAAAGTTGAAATAGTCTAAATGTAAAGTGTTATAGGCGGTTCACACTAGTCCGGAAAACGGAAAGCGGAACGTTTTTTCCGTTGGTAGGGCATGTTCTCACTAAACGCGGATTTTTTACTATTTTTCACGCGCGGAAAACTTCTCGCTTTCAACGGAAGAAAAATGAAGTTGAAATATTTCAACTTTTTCCGTTTCCGCGGGCGGAAAATCGATAGGCCTACTCAGGTGTTCAAAGTATCAACGATGCACTGTGCTCAGTGAAACATTGATCAAAACCAAACAGAATGTTTTTATTACACAGTAAAACATTTTGGCTCTTGATTGTAAAGTAGACTTTAATCAGACTGGCATGTAGGCACAGTATAGGCTAGGCTTATAGCTTGAAGACTTAATCCATTTTTGGTCAAGGCATGCACCGTAGCCTACTGCAGCAAACACTTAATAGTGGTACCAGTGTCTCAGCTATGGTGGCCTACTGGTATAGGCCGTTGGCCTAGCCTTGTGGTCATAGCATCTGCTTTGCAGTGAGTTTAGAGAGCAGTTTAGTAGCGTATATATCGATTGGCTATCGATACCGGCACCCTCTTCAACAGTTCAACTCTCCTAGTTTTGCCTCTGCCAGTCTACCGGTAGTTAGTCTATGGTGCATTAAGTAAAGCGCAAAAATTTGTTTGATACTGGTGGAGTTCAAAATGCAATACCAGTAGCATGCTATTTCCCAATTATAGGGTAGGCCTACAGTTGCAAGCATTGTTTTGCATTTTTTATCAGGTTTATTACCGGTACTTAGTGCAGTACAGCTGTAGGCTAGCCTTAACCCTAAAAACTGTGATGGTGAATTCAAACTGTGATTGCATTATGGATTTAAATCAAAATTTAATTGAACTCAGAGGCCTAGTGCGTTGGTAGCCTACATATCAGATATCCTTGTTGGTATGATCTACTGGAAAACAACCTACTGGTAAGTTGCATGTATTTTAGAGTTACGATACTAAGTTGGTTGTTGTCGCATGCGGTCGTTAATATAAACTGGTGGTACTGGTATACAGAGCTGGGCACCCGCTACTTGAATAGTAGCGTCGCTACCGCTGCCGCTATTTGACGTTTAAAGCAGCGGCGCTGCCGCTACCGCTGCTTGATTTACAAAAGCAGCGGCGCTTCCGCTGCCGCTAATGGGTTCAAAAACAGCGGCGCTGCCGCTACTTAACAAAACAAAACATTTTTTTTTTTCTGAAGTTACAAACTAAATGTAATCACAAAAGTATACCGTCATTAGCATTAACAATGGCTATATAGCAAACACAAACTTCGCTATTCATCACTAAAAATAAACTAAAAAAGTCGTACTAAAAAAGTCGTAGCATTAACAAATGGCTATATACCAAACACAAACTTCGCTATTCATCACTAAAAATAAACTATTGGACTGTAACAGTACGATTAAGTTAATTAGAAAAATGATCAAAGAAAATAGAACGCGAGGAACAAAAGCCAGTACTGCACAATGCATAATTAAAACCTTGTCTTTTGATTACCAATAACGAGAGCAACCAGTGCTTGTGGCTGTCAATCAGGATTAACGAGGACAGCGACGAAAACTGTTAAGTGATAACGTGAGAAAAACAGAACTATTTTGTCGTTTTGGATTCAGAGCAACAAGTGTCATTACGGATTAAAAGAATCGAAGACAAAAGCTTTATTTTATTGTTTACATTTCTTAATTGCAGTTTAAAAGAATGTTCTTTAAAGTTTTTTTGCAGTAGCGGAAGCGGCAGATTTATTGCTTTCACAGAAGCGCTGAAGCGCTGTTCGCTACTGGGCCTCAAATATAGCGGCGCTGCCGCTTTTCGCTGTTAGCAGAAAAAAGCAGCGGCGCTTCCGCTTCCGCTATTAAAAAAACAGCGGCGCTGGTAGCGCCGCTACTGAACAGCGGCGCTGTGCCCACCTCTGCTGGTATATGGTAGCACTAGTGCTGGGCAAGTTAATGAGAAATGTTAACTTTGTTGAAACTAAGAAGGAAGTGTCTAGAATACCGGTCCGGTTTCGGACACCAAATCACTGCTGCGCCGGCAGCCTGTTATATTGCTTTTTTCTCATTGCTTCGGTTTAAATACGGCACTTTACACAAGAAATGCGTAGCACAGATGATGTAGTGGCAAGTACGCATGCCTGCTTACCCGAGGGTTAGGGTATCGATTCCCGTCAAATACACTTGGCAGAAATAGCGCTAGAGAGTTACTTCGCTACCTAATTCTTTTTTTTTCTCTAAAACCTTATGATTAGAGTTAGGGTTCGGGCAGCGATGCCAGCTTGAGAGATAGTAAATTGAACAGCAAATTAAAAGAGTGGCGCCGCTGGTGCAGCAGCGATTAGATGTTGAACACTAGGCCGGTGCAATAGACACTGCCAACTAAGAATCTTCTAGCAGTTTTTTAAGTAGCCTAAGTTAAAACTGAAAAACAAAAGTGATGCAAGTTAAAAGTTAATTTTTTTTAAAATTCAATATTACCCTGCAGCTAATGCCCAATAACATGATTCCATTTTCATACGAGATAAAAATCACATACTGGTACTCATTCTGATTGCTATTACTATGGTACACTATTTCTATTCTAATAAAGAGAGACAGAGTGGAAGCTTTTTTTATTTTATTTTTTATTTCTATTACCATGGCATTAGTACACATGTGTAGCCTAGAAATTCTTTGGATTAACGTAAACATTAAAGTAGATTAACAAAAGTTATTGTTAGTAAGTTAACTCACAAAGGTTTTTAACTTGTTATATAAAAAAAAACTTAATTTTGTTGTTAACGAGTTAATGCCCAGTACAGGGTAGCACCATGCACTGCATTGTTATTGTATTATAGCATGAAAGAAAAAGCAATGGTATGTCTAATATCAGCAATTGCGACTTGCATTGAATTAAAATTTGGAAGCTTTTGGCATACAGTATCATCTGGTGTTTGACCAGTAGCATACTGCATAGCTTGGGGGTGGTAAGGCCTTCCATTAACCCGTCGACAAAAATCACAGATGCAGAATAAGGACAATACTTTTGTACTGGAATGAACTCAAAAATAAAAGTATTTGAAAAAAATTTTTTTTGGGGTGGAGGTAATTTGTCAAAAATAAGACTCATTACCTCACAAATCAGGAAAACTTTGAAAAATGACCAAATAAGCAATTAAATTTGATCGCTTGTTGAAAAATGCAGAACATAGGTTTCATCAAAACAAATATAAGCTCACAAATGGGGGGCGGGCTGGCTATTCAGTATTATTAGTTAATTGCCAATCACTTTTCTCTGATCTCATTCCATCAGCCCTCCCAATTATCTTTTGCTACAATATAAAATGTATGTAGTCGTTAGTTGAAAAAGATCACTCCGTTTGAGTTTGATTGAACTATATATTTGATTTTATGATTTTTTTACCTGAGCGTAACTGAACTTTTACCATTAACCACTTCCAACAGAGCCTGTTTATGCAACCAGTTTAATCATGTTTTTGCTCTGCTAATTTCTATGCCACATTTTAATAGCATTAAGTTTTATCAAAATAGGCCTAAAATTTAGCTATTTTTGCAAAAAAATCCCAAAGTTTAGAATGACTGGAGCTTTGTTCCCCCCAGACCCCTGAAACAACCCCTCACATTACAGATTTCTAGCTACGTGCCTGCAATTGAAATAGTGCACACTACGCATCAGTTCTTCGAAAATGTAGCCAGATCAGCATTAGCGGTATGTATTATACACTATGGACTTCTTTGATGTGTACGTAACCACGTGCCGGTACCATGCTTTTAGCTTTTGTGCTGAAAATGTAACTGTACTGTACCATACGCACACACCATCTACTGTACTTCTAATCTTACATTTTGGTAATATGCCAGCAATAAGTAGCTATGTTCATGTAAACCCATGTCAATTGTCCAATGGCCATCATCAGAACCAAACAGTCTCTTAAGAATAGTTTATATGCAGAGCATTGATTTCTTCACAAAAAATGTAGATGAAAGCACATTAACTTTGTAACTGATTTAGTAATTGCACTACTGGGTGGCCTGTAGTCATATGGTTTACTTTGGTGTTTGTCCAAAGCGATTGCAAGGCTTTCTACACTTCTTTTATTATTTATTGGAGAATTATAGTCATTTTTGATGAAGATTTTCTGTTAGTCAAAGGATCGGGTAATTAATGGGCAATAGCAGTGGGTGACAGTGGACTACATGTTAGCCAGTTGTCGCTTGGTGCAACCTTGGGTTACAAACAAGATGTTTAGCAGTTTTGTTACATTTTGTTGTACTTAGTGTGTAGCTGAGGAATGTTCAGTACGATGGAAGACATTACACGATTGCTATGCTAAAGAAAAAAAGCGCTCAAACTTCCAAGTGGTTCTGCAGCACCAAAAAAAAGAAATGAAGATTGTTTCTACTACTTAAGTTTTTAGATGATCATTTGTTACAACCCAGGTATAAAAGTTTGTTTAAAAAATTCTTCAGCTAAACGTTGACTATTGTCTTCTAGGATTATGTTATATGAGTTATATAAGGTACAGCATCTTAATGTATCTAAATCTCTAGCATATACTGTTACATCAACAATACAAAATTATTGATTCAGCATAAACAAGCCATTAACAGAACCAAACTGGGTACCAGTAGTTTAAAAAACATATACTTAGCTTTTCAAATGCTTTTAAATTTTCAAAATGTTTGTAATTTTGACTTACGCACTAAACATACTCTTTTTAATATTTTACATGAATTGTAAGCAAAATTTTTGTGAATGCCTTCTAGATTTTTGCTAAGCGATATGCATTTCAAGGAGCAATGTGGCACCAAACTATTCTGTGTAGATGAACAATTTTGAAGTGGTGCAGAATTTGAATATGACTTTTAATAAAGTCAATTTCATTTTGCTTTTGCAATAAGCTTTTCGAATAGAACTCTTCAGTTGCAATCTCTGCCTGGTTTGGTAAGTGGGAGCAAGCAACATCCTGCTTACCACATACCAAACCAGACAGAGATCGCAAGTGAAGAGTTCTATCCGAAAAGCTTATCGCAAAAGCGAAATAAAATCGAGTTTATTGAAAGTCATATTCAAATGTACTGTGTAGCTGGCTGTTGACTGCAGAGGCTACAGTCAGTACCTGTGACTGAGCTAAAGCCAGTGATCCAGTCTAGATTGGTTCCAGTTCCAATATTGGTTATATAACATTGATATAAGCATAAACTCACGTAGTAAGTCCCTGATTTTCAACAGATGAGTGGCACTAGTGTAAATTATGATATAAATAAGAACGGTATTATATTGTAATTACATTTTATTCACCAACTTGCCTTGGCCAGGAGACTGCGAAGGCACTTTTTGGTCTTTGAGTCAAGATGTTGCCTGCCCACTTGTCTACCAAACATGGCAGAGGCTTCACACTGTCCCTTTAATTGCTGAACGTCAAGCATGAAAGCTATCAATGCCAATTTTTGTAGTATTTGGTTTGACCAATCGAGAATCGAACCCGAGTCTACAGCTTTAGTAGCAGACGCTTTATCCACTTGACCACTGATCGTTTTAATTAAAATACCAGATGATTTGTTTAGCACTGCTAGTAATTACCAACTCAATGAAGATACACTTCAAGCTCTTGATTTCACGCAACAGGATGGTGATGAAAACCTTATTTATTGTACGTACTATTCAATAGAATTTGGCCAAATGATTTGTAAGCATGGACTAGTGATCTACTAACTATTCTTAGCTAATAGTTAAGCACCATACTTTTTGTTTGATATAATAAAGTTGAATCCAAGTTTGCTGCTGCTTAAAACCTTTAATTGAAGGCTTTGGAAGCTGTAATCATGTGATTTGAAACCACTTTTCATGCTGACATCATTGTACGATGCAGCAGCTGTAGCTATTACCTTTGTAGCCTAAAAAAAATATCACAGTGGAACAAAAGTACTTCTGCTTTTTAATGTGAGCAGCGAGCACACATTTGCATAATGTTATGTTTTTGTGTAATCTCAAACCTTTATGTAGCAATGGCTTTTTTAGACTTTTATAGCTTTTATTTTATAGCAATAGCTCACTATTACGTTTTTTGTTATTTTCAGTGCAAAGCGAGGGTGCAGTCAGAGCAGCAAGTGTTAATGAAAGTTCTTTAAGCAACAATACCAGTTTAGAAAAAGAGTCAAGTTGCAAGATTTTCAAGAACGATGTGTCACATTTCTCTTGGTTGGTTTAAGTTGGTAACTGGTTAAAATCAACGATTGATAAAGCGAGAATAATCAACTAAGCGAGTGAAGCAAAGTTTTACAACAGTAAGACCTGATTATACATACGAGGAACTCAATAATGATTAGAAACTTTTCAACTGGTGTGTAGGCAATTATGGTTTTTAGCTTCCTTAAATTTGAAATGGCCGTCATAAATATTTATTAAAAAACGATGTCTACTTGGGAAAAGAGTCATTTCTTTTACATCCATTGAGAGAAAAAAGACGTCACATCTTCTGGTGGGAACTAAGAGCGGAGTTTATGAGATTCTTTAACTATTTTTAACTTCAGTGCAAAATTACACGTAACATAATTTTCAGGAGAGTGGTACATGCTAAACCAGTACGTATATTAGGTTTCAAAAGTGTTAGTTCTGATATCTTCACTTAGGTGTTCTAATAATATGTTTTAGGAAAAAGTACTGGAGTTGCTGCAACATAACCCCGAAATTGTAGACCAACAATCAAGCTTCGACGATGTCGAATTTTTCTGCAGCACATTAGCCGCAAAGTTGCTTAAGCTATCTAGTGGCTTGGCAGGAAGACTGATGAGTGACATTTTCTTGCTGTTGAGAAATGCTAAAAGCTATTCGAGCTAACTTCTTGTTGCTGTTACCAGAATAAAGAACAACAAAAATAATGTTAACTTTATTGTAAATAAACTGTTAGTGACAATGACCTATGTTACCTGCTGCTAATAAGGCCCGGCAGGTAGTCGTGTAGTCTGACCACTGTGGTCACTACTCTTTTTTTTTTCCGTTAAATTAAAATTTGTTTTACCCGTTGATAAGAAATGTATACTTGTATTAATACTGTTTATACACAAAATTTCATTGATTGATGCTGTCGGTACAGTACAATTTTAATGACGTCAAATGCAAGCTTTTACAGTATTATATTGATCATTGGCCCAGACGATGCCAAAACAGAATTTTATCTTATTGGTATGGCGTTGGATGGAACATAATGTAAGACGTTATTCAATCGTGACATTTTCTTCCACGACCTTTAATTAAATTTTAAAATTTAAACTTCGGCTACGAGCCACTATATGTTATGTTTCATGATATGTTGTAGTAGGAAATGTGATGGAAGACCAGCTTCCACTCCATCATCCTAATATTTAATTCTATGCTTTAAAACGTTCTATCCCAAAATTTGCTTTTTGTTGCTTGCCCTGCTTATTATTTGCTATATATCTCATCTACATACAGCCTGGGACCAAAGTTAGAGTAGAGGTGGAGACTGAACTTTAATGCTATTTTGGAAAAAGATAGAGCGTAGTAAAATCTACTCGCGTTGATTTGAACTTTCTTGCTGATTGCCGTTTGATTTTATCTCTACGATTTTATACGACTGAATAGCATTTAAACTTGTAAGGATACAAAACCAGAAGTGCAAATATCTTGGAAACGGCAACAACTAGCATGTTTAAATCAACGCGAATGATTTTAGTGTGCTGTACCTTTTGTCCAAGTAGCATTGAAAATCAGTCTCGATTTCCTTTCAAAGGCACTTTAGAAAAACTAAATGTTTGCCCAAAATTGTTTTGATTGTTACTTGTTGGTTTGGGTGTTTTTTTGATCAACAACTTTGCCGTTCTTAATGGCGGTAAGCTTGTTCGCATTGAGATGATCTTATGTGGTAATTTTGTTCACTGTTCAAATTACTATTGGGCTCGAATCCTAAGCGCTGTACTTCATGATATTCCAGGAAATGTACGAATGTAAGTAGTGCTTGCAGAGGCGTCGCTAAGGATTGTGGCACGCTGGGCGGGTTTTCGTGGTGGTACCCTTTTTTTATTCCAAAAATAGGTGCGGACCAAAAAAAAAAGAAAAAGGTCTTCGCTGCAAAGTGAGTGGGTTTTCAGTCCAAAAGTATGTGAAGACCAAAAAAAAAGGTCTTCGCCTAACAATTAGTGGGTTTTCGGCCTAAATGAAGATGGGGACTAAACAAAAAGAAAGGTATTTGCCACAAATTGGTGGAGTTATGGTTTCAAATCATAATATGGTGACACCCGGCACGGGCCGCCCGCCTACCCCCTAGCGACGCCACTGAGTGCTTGATCCTAAAGCAGCATTGCTAGTGGGCTAGCAAAATATTACCGCTTTTAAACGATCTACCTGTAGGTTTATATGTTATATCTACTTTCCCACTACAGTAACAACTGTGTTCACGATACTTGCAATAAAATCAATCTTCGCTTCGATAATTTCTGCCATTGGATAGTTTCACATTAAAGCAATTATAGTCTGTATTGGAGTCATTGAGACGCATTAGCTGGAGTCAGTTGTTTGTAAACCTTTCATCCGCATCTCCCTATTTACTGGTGTAACTGGGGGGAACAAGCACTTCAAAGTTGGCCTTGTTAAGTCAAATCAAAAAGCTAAATGATTGTATGAGGTTCATTAACAGACAGCGGAAAGACTTACAACGTTAGCACTTGACAGGTGACGTTGGGAAGACTTGTTTGTAAGTTCGCTGTCTTTTGCGGGGGTAGCTAGGCAAACATGCTATTGAAACCCGACATTATGATAAGTGGAGTTTGAATTCAACATTACGTAGAATTAATGGCACTATACCCTGCAGGCCCGGCGCCAGGATAGCGTGACTGTGGGATCAGAAATAAATTATGGGGGGGTACGAGAAGTTTATTTTGTGTGAATTCGAGAGGGGCACGGGGGCACGAGAAATTTATCCCAGTCTGGATCAGATGAACAAGGTGAGAAACAAAGATTCAAAGGGATTTTCCGGCCGAAATCGGAAATTCAAGCGGTTTTTACAGGTGATCTCCAAAAACAAAATAAAGGTCTTCTCCAAATTTGCAAGGATTTTCCGGCCGTAAACAGGTGATCTCCAAAAAAAAAGAAAAGGTTTTCTCCAAATTTGCAAGGGATTTTCCGGCCGAAATCAGAAATTCAAGCGGTTTTTCCGGCTGAAAATGGGTGATCTCCAAAAAAAAGAAAAAAAGGTTTTCATCCCATAAATGTCATGATATCCGTTGTCAGTTCACAAAGAACACCAATTTGGGCCTCGATTGGCACTCAAGTAGCCCCGAGCCTGTTAATTTCTTCGGGGCACAGTCCACGCTTGGGGGGCACAAGCAGTCATTTGGGGGGAGCACGGCCCGCTATGCCCCCCGTGGCGCCGGGTCTGCTACCCTGTATCACAGACATCAAATGATATATTATTCCTGCTCCTCTTGTATTGGTTGTATAATACACATAATAATCGATCATTCAGCACATCATAATGAAGCAAGACTGTAAAAAGACTTGACATTAATACAAGTGCAAGTTGCAACATCCAAGGGACAAAAGAGAACCGGTAAAGTTTTCAGGTTTTTTTCTTGGCCGCAAGGTGTTTTTCGTGGCCGAGGCAACAAACAAAGTAAGCAACTGCACTGAAACTGGCTGTAATCCAATAGCTACGCCCTACGGTCTAATCCTCCATTCTCTTCGCTACTGCTGCACTATCAAACATGTGACAGTGTATAGAGTAGACTTGTTTGGCATTTACCTGCTAAACAGTTTTGCTTAATTGACAGCTTGAAGTTTTCTCACTTCATCACAAATTTGTACACACACAGTCTTTAACGTGGCAAAGTGGTTTTTGTCATATCATCTCTCGTTGCAAAACAGCTTTTTTGACTTTGGCAATTGCTACCATGGATGACAACCTTTCAGATTGCGCTTTTAGTGTGAACATCTGCACGCAAAAATTGCTGCTGTCCGACGCGGAAATTACGTTTTCCGTTCTCCGCTTTCCGCTTTTCCGTCTAGTGTGAACCGCCCATTACAATCGCAAACAATACAAATGGAGATAAAAACAAGGCTTGGTCCAAACATAGGCCTACGGAGTGGTGAATAGCAAAATTAAGAACTACCGGTAGCTGACTAGGCCTTCATGCTGGCTGGCCCAAATAAGGGGAACATTAAAACTAAATAATGAACAAATTAGCACAATTTTTTCGTAGTCTGAAGTTATAGCACTGATTTTGCCGCTATACATACTGTATGAATTGACATATAGCCTATACGGTATATACAATAATATATCTTTTGTGTAGGCTACTGTGCTAAAGTAGCCTAGACAAGTTTTTGTATCTAATTGCTCAAAAGTTTTAGTTTTAAAAAAGGTTGTTGGTTCCTAAGCTAGGCAGCATTGGATCAAATGATAGGCGTGTACATGGTATGTTACATTTATTTAGATAATATTTCATAAAACATTTGTTAAAACATTTGTTTTTTAGAATTAATTAGTCTAAATTGATAATTTGTAAATTTTTTGGAGTTCAATTAACATGTTTAGAAATATTCAAGCATCTTTTTTAACCAACAAAGTATTCCTGAAAGAGTAACTGAAGGTTTGTTTATGATAGAAATTGGTATCGATGATTCATGTTGCAGTACAACTTCATTTAAAGAATTGCACGAAACATCTTCAACTGATTTGGCGAAACGTAAGTGTGAAGAAATTTGGCTTTGCATTACTCAAAAATATGTTTTAGCCTTACAAAAACAGAGATTTTAAAAAATTTGGTTCAATATTCTTCTGAAAATTTCAATAAAAATGATGTTGTTAAATTTTTTGCAAGAAATTGTCATCTTTCTGAAACTTTCTTTGAACATAACATCACAACTGAAGTAGTAAACAGCCATTTGTTGAATATAATTGGTATAATTTGCTATTGGAATTCAAAAAATTGGATCAAGATCAAGCAGTGTAGATAAATCAATTTAAAAGCGACGCGATGGAGTATTTGAGAGGGTTTCTTATCTACAAAGCAAAATTTAAATTTTGTTCATCAAATTCAAATTTAGATCTTATGACACAGCCAACATCTATTGGGAAGTTAATTAGAGCAGTTTCAAAAAGGAAAAGTTCATTGTATCATGTCTTTATTGCACACCATATATATCAAGTGCAGTCATGAAACATCCAAGCCATTTAATCAAATCAATTTCAACAGAGTAAGCTCATCAATCCTTTCCCATCCTCACTATCAGTCGTATTTGGAAGAAATTTTGATGAAAATAATACCATTGCTGAAAATGAAGAGCAAGTTTATAAAACTCTGGAATATGTTGTTAGATTATTTGCAAGGATGCCTTCTTACACTTTTGCAAAACGACTTTTTCATAATTTGTTTCATAAATCCCCAAAAAATGCTAAGAGTCTTTGTGCTTTACTCCAAGCTTCCACTTCTCATTAAAAATTTTTATCATAAATTTTACACGTGTTGAACTTGTAATGGTTTTATTCAAATAGTTCAGGGAGAGACTAATTCACTGGCAATTTTAAGGTAAAGAGAGTTTCTGATTCAAGATGGGGAAATATTTATCGGCGCATTTTTAATTTACTTTTTTTAGGGGTCAAGAGTAGGTTAGATTTGGTGTTAATGATAGAGTAAGGATTTAAGTTTGGGTTAAATTTGAGTCATAATTACCAAAAAACTAAATAGAGTATGCCAGCGAAATAGAACCTTCCAACAGTTTATATGTTGTAAAGAATAAACTTCAAAACAAAAAAATTCTAGCTATTGTGTTTCTTTGCCTAGTAGAACTAGCTTTGCAAATTATTTATTTTTTTTAGCTATTAGAGGTAGCTAATGTGTTCTTTTGCATAGTAAACCTATCTGTAGCCTCTTGTTATTTATTGTTATGCCTAATTATGTTAGTTGGTTACCTTGCTTGTTTTTGCTAGCGTGCAAGCTTCCACTTCTCATTAAAAATTTCAGCATAAATTTCACATATATTGGTCTTATAATGGTTTTACTCAAACGGTTTAGTGAGAGACTAATTCACTGGCATTTTAGGTTGAAGAGAGTTCCTAAAACAAAAATGAGGTAATATTCATCTGCGTATTTTTGATTTGCTCTTTTTTAAGGGTCAAAAGTAGAGTTAGATTTGGGGTTTATTTTAGAGTAAGAATTTGAGTTTGGGTTAGATTTGAGTCATAATTACCAAAAAAGTAGATACAATATGCCAGTGAAATAGACAGAGGTGGAGTCCTCGAGGACACATTTTGAAGTCGTTGGCCTTGGCCTCGAAGCCTCAAGTCCTTGGCCTCAAAGCCTTAGGTCCTCGAAAATTGCCCTGTCCTCGGCTCGAGGACAGCACTATTTTTTGAACCGTTGAAATTTTGTTGCAAAGCGCCAGAAACCTCGCGGAAAATTTGCAAATACCTTTTTCGTTTTCCGCAATTGGAGCATAGGTTTCGCCAAGCGGGCCTCCCCCCTATTGAAATTTTGCCAATAACAAAAGTGTGACAAAAAAGCCTATTGTTTCTTCAGTTTCAGTTTCTTTTTAGCATTTTTCGCTTACACCAGTAGCGAACAGCAATATTAAATACCAGGGGCCCCGGAGTCCCTCAAATCAATTTTTGCCAGCCAATTTAAACGTAAACCTGGAAGAAATGGATAGTTTTCGTCCTAAAAGTCGCTATCTCAGAATCACATCTAGCCTTTTTATGAACGTAATGCATTAACCAAAGCTGGATTTACCACAATATGGCACAGTACCAGCTAAGGCCCCTGAGCTCAAATTTTAAGACTTTTTATGTTCTTCACCTACATTAGGCAGAAAGATGTTGCCAAGTGCCAGGGCCCAGCGCAATGTAAATCCGGGCCGGCAATAACATGGTTAGTAGGTGTAACCATCTATTGTACTATTTTTCAATAACAATTCATTATTTCACCTCCACCTCGCCAGTTTTTACGCACAAAAAACTTTAATTAAAATTAACCATGGAATATGCTGATTGAACAAATTGTAGCGATAGCACGTTTTGCCACTTCCATAAATTGCACCATTGTTTCTCAATTACAGCGCACCAATCAAATTTGCCCATTCTTTTTATCACTGTGACGCTCCTGTTAAGTTGACGTAACAATGATATACAATGGCAGTTGGTATATAAAGCTGGAGCGAGCCGTCATTTTCTCCCTTACTCAGATAGTCAGAGAAACAAAATTCGTATGCAGTGTTGATTACGAATAAATGAGCGGTGAAAACTTATCCGTCTGTTCGACGTTTTGCTAAAATATATAGAGCCGCTAAACTGGTGACCCCGACGTTGAACCGAGTACAAAGATCGAGTGCAAAGAGCAGAAATATCAGGTGAAGGCTACTAGCCTTGCGAGACAGAAAGAGTACAACCAGCAAACTAGGCGATGGCTGCTTTCTTCAACCTCCCGCCAAGAACTGGGCAGCCACCTGAAGCGTATGCAACACCACTGGGAAGGGGGCGAATCCTTCCGCGCGCGGAAATGAACAACCGTACAGTCCACGACAACTTTGGTAGCCCCCCATTACTGTCCCCGGACGATTTTGTTTTGAGATCCAGTAACAACGTAACAGGCACGAGGGTTTGACACTGCCGAAATTTTGGGATGGGGACGCGGACCTTTATTTCTCGACAATCGAGACAATTTTTAGAGTTAGGGGGATTAATAGCGAGCAGTCAAAACTTGATAGCCTGTTAGCCGCACTTGATATCCGGCATTTTCGGTTTTTGGAACACGTGCTTCCAGATTTAAACGCTCAAAACGCGTACAGCAAAACCAAAAGCGTTTTGCTACAGCATTTCGCGCCGTCCAGCGATGACAAGCTAGAGCGGTTATTAAATGGGAGTAGATTGAGTGATAGGACGTCTCCGTCTAGGCTACTGGCTGAAATGCGTTCGTTATTAGGCGAGAGTGGTTCACAGGATAGGCTTTTGCGTAAGTTGTTTTTAGATCGCTTGCCTGCGGGCGTTCGCCGCATTATTGTCTCGCACCCGGTCGAGGATTTAGATCAGTTGGCTAAAATTGCAGATCGAGTCATGGAGGAGAACCGTAAATGTACATCAGGTTTTGGTGATGGACCCGAATATAATGATTACGCATCATCAATTGGCACCTCTAATGTCAGTCTATCAACATTGCACGATACTGTCTCAGACCTTGCACAGACTGTCACCTCACTCACACATTCTCTCCAGTCCATGCCACACACACCACATAATTTTCCAAACACTAGGGATAACAATGCCACGACCACTTCTTTCTCCCAACGTTCACCAGTTGCAAGAGACACCTCGCCATCTCAATCTTCCACTTCTGTGAGACTCCGATCGTTTTCTCCTTCCCCGTCGAGTTCTGGACATTCGCGTTCCTGGAGCCCACGAAGGCGGCCAGCTTGGGGTGATCGCCCACTGCAATCGTCAACACCCGCACCTAGCCTCAATTCTCGCCCTTCGAAACTACATCCCCAATCATCGATCTGTCACATTCACCGAAAATATGGCGATCAAGCCAGACATTGCGCAGGCAACTGCAATTGGAGAGTTATCAACCGGAATGCATTTCACAGCCCCAATAGTCCACACATCAGCATCATCACTGGGGAAACTCACCCATGGATCATCCATGACCCCAACACTAACATTGCGTTCATCATCGACACCGGAAGCAGGGATTCTATCATACCATGCCAGCGATCAGCAGATGATCCAAGAACTTTTGGCCATCTTTCTGCCGCCAACGATAGTCAAATAGCCACATACGAAAGGGTTACTCTGCGCGTGACTTTGGGATTGCCCGCCGAATTTTCTTGGGATTTTCTTAAGGCAGCTACTTCTCATGCCATCATTGGCTTGGACTTTTTGGAGCACTTCCAAATTTCGCTGAACCCACACAGACGCTTGATGATCCTTCCAGAGATGCATGAGAAGACAAGTACTCTAAGCACAACCTCTACCAAACTCACCGAACACAAGGCAATTGCTGAGCTGCATCGACCGATCCCCACAGCCCAAACTGTATCCTCTTTGGAAAACCTATTCTCACAATACCCATCAGTTTTCGAGGTCGACAACTTTCATCGCCCCACCAGACACCAACACTTCATCACATTCGGACAGTAGGACCACCCGTTTGCTCCAAAGTTCGCTGCTTGAGCCCTGAGAAACTTGACGTTTTAAAATCAGAGCTCCAAAAGTTGCTCGATCTGGGAGTAATTGAACCAACTGAGTCTCCATATGCATCCCCGGTGCACTTGGTACCAAAGAAGAATCCCGGAGAATTTCGCATCACCGGTGATTTTCGTTTGTTGAACGAGCAGACGATCACCGACAAATACTCAATTCCTCTTTTGACAGATTTCATTGGGATGTTGGCTGGATCAACTGTCTTTACTACTCTGAACCTCTACAAGTCATATCATCAGATTCGAATTGCTCCCGAAGACGTTCACAAGACCGCTATGATCACTCCTCTTGGGAATTACGCTTTCAAACGTTTAGCTATGGGTCTTAAGTCAGCTGGTAACACCTTTTGCCGATTTATGCATGAAGTGCTAAGGGGGGTGCCCAATTGCTTCGTCTACATCGATGATATCATGATCTTTTCTGAGTCCGAGGAAGATCATTGGAAACATCTTTCAGAGGTTTTCAACCGCTTAGAGCATTTCGGCCTCATATTGAACAAGGACAAATGCGTTTTTGCTGTGACAGAGGTGGATTTTTTGGGACACAGGGTTGACTCCCAAGGCGTACGCCCGTTGGAGACCAAAGTTTCCGCCATTCGCGACTTTCCCAAACCTAGGACAGTGAAGGACCTTTGCAAATTTCTTGGGGCCATCAACTTCTATCGCTCTTTCATACCCAACGCAGGTGGGATTTTGCAGCCACTGGATTCGCTTTTGACCCCGGGAAAAGGGACCAAAAAGCCCGTACAATGGAGCACGACCGCTGATGTGGCCTTCCACGCTGCGAAGTCATCCCTAGCGCAAGCTGCCAGCCTTGCCTTTCCCATCTCTGGAGCGAGGATTTCCCTTATGACAGACGCATCCGATGTAGCTGTAGGGGCTACATTGCAACAGGAAATCGATGGTCATCAACAACCATTGGGATTTTTCTCCAAGTCTCTATCCCATGCCCAAAGAAACTATTCCACATTCGATCGAGAACTACTGGCCATGTACCTTTCTCTCAAGCACTTTCGCTACTTTCTGGAAGGCCGCCCTTTCACTATTTACACAGACCATGCTCCACTCACTCACGCCATTTCCTCTCCTCCTAAGGATGCACCAGGACGACGCCTTCGCCAGCTCCAATTCATTTCGGAGTTCACTACGGACATTCAGCATGTAAAAGGCACAGATAATGTTGTCGCCGACCTTCTTAGTCGCCCTACAGAGGTGAACCCCCTTTTCAAAGGATATCAAGGGATAGATCTGGAACTTCTGGCCCGGGAGCAACTTCAGGACCCAAAAGTGCTTGAGCTTCGCCGCTCTAACACAACATCGCTACGCCTCCAAGAACACACTGTACCAGAATCCGACTCTCCTTTGCTACTTGACACTTCTCTGTCCATCCCCAGAGTCATTGTGCCATACAACCTTAGGAAACATGTTTTCGACGCTGTACACTCTCTTTCGCACCCGGGAATAAGAGCTTCGAGACAACTGATCAGCGAACGATTCGTCTGGGAAGGGATGCAAAAGGACATAGCTGAATTTACTAGAGCCTGTGTCCCTTGTCAACAGTCCAAGATCCACCGTCACAACTCTGCCCCACTGCAATCGTTTCTACAACCAGACTCGCGATTTTCAGCAATACACTGTGACTTGGTGGGTCCCCTTCCAGAAAGCTGTGGCCACGCTTACCTACTCACCATTATAGACCGGTTTACGAGGCACCTCGAATGCATCCCTCTCCGCGAAATAACTGCCAAAGCGTGTGACGACGCTTTTGTCCTCAACTGGGTGGCCCGCTTTGGTTGTCCACAAATCATGACTTGTGATAGAGGAGTCCAGTTCACCAGTCACCTTTGGGAAGAGCTGTGCAAGTTTCTAGGCTGCAAACTAGTCCACACCACAGCCTTCCATCCTGAGAGCAATGGGTTTTTGGAACGCCAGCATCGAACTTTGAAGGCCGCTCTCAAAGCTCAAGAAAACCCTCGCGATTGGTTTTCCAATTTGGGGTTTGTCCTTCTGGGCATACGCTCTTCTCCCAAATCTGACTTCGAGGTTTCCTCTGCTCAGCTTTGTTTGGGAACTTCTCTACGACTACCAGGGCAATTCTTTGAGCCCTCTTCCGAGACCCCTCGAACCGAATACTGCGCTCAACTTTGCCAGTTTATGTCAACCCTAAGAGCTCCGCCCCCTCACCATCATGGCACACCACGTTCGTACGTCGAAAAAGCACTCCAGACCTGCACACACGTCTTTGTCAAGAACGACACTGCCCGCTCCTCGTTTGATCGACCTTACAAAGGCCCATACAGGGTGCTGAACAAAGGGGACAAATTTTTCACTCTTGATTTGTTCACTCGCAGAGATGTTGTTTCCATTGACCGACTGCGAGCTGCTCATCTTCTCACACCCGACAAAGAACCCGAAACACAGCAGCCTGTTGAAGGACGTTCTCATCCACTTCCAATACAGCCATCCCAGCCAGAAGCATCTTTCCACTCTTACGATGAACAACCCAAGTCTATCTTGCGAACTCGTCATGGACGTATAATTCACAAACCAAAACGGTACGTACACTTTCTTCTTCCCACACACTAGGAGAGGGGTCCTCACCTCCCCCGTGTCTCACCGGGGAAAAAATAGTGAGATCGCCCATTGCAGAGCAGGGTGTGTCGTAAAAGGCGACTTTAAATTGCTCAGCCCTTCTTACGCTACTTTTTTTTCACACCACGTCTAATGCATAAAATGCTAAAACTTCCAAATCAGACGTGAGTGCATTTGGGTTTTCGGCTGCTCTCTAAGATGTGGAGCAATTTTGGGGGGATTTCGATCATTTGCTTGCATGGAGTGACGATGCTCGCCTGGCCAGCTGCATCGCCGCCTGCAGATGTTTCGAAAATCACGTTTTGTTTCACAGCACGTACGCAAAGCGGTAGGAGCTCGAGATCCTAGTCGCATTTGCTTGTCCCTTCGGTAGCTCAGAAGGATTACACCTACACACTTCAATTGCAAGACACAATACATTTTCACATCACCTAAGCATTTCAAAGCTAGGGCACTCACATTGCTGGACACACATCGCAGACATTACACTTACACGATATACACGTACAACTTTTTTTTTCCTAACCTCCGTTTGAGTGTTTGTTCAGGCAGGGAACTGATTTTGCTTGTTGCTAAAAGTTTGTTTCGTTGTTAATTTAGAGATAGTTTTGCTCCTTGCATGTCTTTTTGTTTGCTGAGCTGGTTGTTATAAAAGTCCGTGATTACAATAGTCAGGTGTTTGTTACTTTCGTTTGTTCAATCATAGTCGCAGGTTCGTAAATTTTAGCCTCGAGTCTAATCTAGCGTTTGTCTCGCTGGACGCAAAATTCGGCCTTTTGAGGGGGAACATGAGTTTTTTTTTTCAATCGATTTTTTACAGGGATTGCGGCACCCTGTTTCGCATACCGGAGGCGAAATTTTTTTTTCTACCATGGTTTTGCAGATTTATTACGTCACATCCGCATCCTATCCATACTCCGCGCTCACCTTGGCTTGATCCGCTGTATTCACAGGCAAATTAATGCAAGAGGTAGGTTAGCTTATAGGTTAGTGATCACAGGTAAATACGCCTAATATATGTTAGCGTATCTAGTTAGCCTAGTATCTAGATAGCGTCTGACAAGTTGTTGTAAGCATCACGGTTAAGCTGTTGACTCGAGTCTGAGCAATTGTTGCTATATTAGGCCTACTAGATACCGGTATAAAATTTAAATAATAGCCTAATATCATACAAGGGATGTCTAATGTGATGGTAGTCAGATAACGATGATGTTAGTGCAATTCAAAGTTTTAATCATGTTATGTATATTTACTTACTATTCGTAAATGGCAGGTAATAGCCAAATAATTGATTTTTTGATACAGAATAGACTAGCTTACAGTAAACAGCGTCACTCTTGCATTCAGTTAATGTTAGTCAGTCGATTCATCTGTTCGATGGTCAGAGTAACTACCGTAGTATAGCTTCTGGATTTTGGTAGGTCTCAGTAAGCATAGTAGCCTAGGTGAGGTATGCATAGGTGGGCACAAGTCCCTTAATCGTTAATGCGTTAATAACAAAGCTAACTTTTTTATTAACTTGTTAATCCGTTAAAAAGTTTTTTCATGTTAACGGATTAAATTAACTTCCGTTAAGTGCTGCGAACGGACTAAAGTAACTTCCGTTAAGTTTTGTTAACTTCCGTTAAGGTTTTATTTGTATCTTGCACCATTCATTCATCATACCGGTACACACCAGTTTGCTCTGGTAACACTTGTTGCATATTAGCATAAGTTTTATAGAAGAAAGCGAAGAAAGGAGCTCTTTTTTGAGGCAAATAATAACCTGCAGCCTCAGAGGTCTATTAGTTATTGCTGTTCCCAATTTCCAAAGATTTTCAGGTCGTAGCTTCGATTGTGCATTCGAACTTGTTTTATCGTAAAATTAGATTAGACTGTAAAATGTAACTACCAAAACACAAAAAGACCACCAGAGCAATAAATTTTTTCTTACAATAATCAGCTCAACAGCGTCAATACATGTTCTAGAAGCGAGTGAATAAAAAAGAAATGTGAATTACCCGCAAAATGTTAACGGATTAACGGACTTTATTAACTTCTGTTAATCTAAGCTGAAAATAACAAATTAACGTTAATGGAAGTGTGATGTTTGTTAACGGACTAGTGGTTAACAAAGCTAACGTCTTGCATTAACTTGCCCACCTATGGAGGTATGATATAGCCATACAGTAGTAAGGGGTTAGGTTGAGAGTTCACTATTCAGTTCAGGGTTACTGGTTAACGTTGGCGTACTTACCGATTCTGTGCTATGCCAACTACACCATCCTTGAGATATTATACTTCGCTCTCGGTTTTGGCTTGATGTGCACTGTTAACATCAAAATGTTAAGAAGACCTAGGGCTATGTCAGATGTGTAGGGTAGGTTTATTTTGCTGTTTACATATTTTAAGGTGTTGAGCCTGAGTTAATTGTGGCAATTTCTTGATAGTGTAGACAATGGTAACGCCAAATTTACTACTGGTACTAGCTACTTCTACCGGTACAACTCAGATTAAGTAGCCTAAATCGTTTGTCTCTAACCTGCTCATAGAAAGTTTAGTACCCTAATTTTTTTACACAATAGGTATTAGATTGTTGAACTTAAGAAATGTTCACATGTTGTACTCTATGATTATTCAACATACGAAATTGTGTTGCAGGCATAAAATGTTACCCAGCATAGTATACAAGTAGATCAATTTTTTGATATGCCCATGTTGTAGTCTATTTTATTTTTAAAACGTAGGTATGTTCTGTTGTGGTGATCTGTGGTAACCAGTCCAAACAATTTGCAATTAGTATAGATTCCTGTTCTTACCATTAGTATGTGACCTATGAAGACGGAAAAATGCATTTCTTGTGTAGAGTGCGGGCAGGCAATGATATCCTGTACAATTTATTGGCAAGAAAAAAATACTGATTGTGTACATGCTTAACAGTAAACAAAGAAGCTATAAGGTTTGTTTGCCAAAGTTTCAAGAAGTATCAAGCATCCAGCATCTGTACTACATTTCAAGGATTCTTCCAATCATCTTTTGTATTTGTGCTTACTTTTCAGTCAAAGCCTACTAACAATCGAAGTTGAAAAACATGACTGCTCTAACACTTCAGAGTTTTGGTTATAGCAGTTCAAAAGAAGCCTTGTATGCAATCTTAAATTGATTTTTTGTGGAATTGTGAACATGGACTAATGAAAACTTTGGTTTTACCAACTGGATAGTGCATCAGTATACCAATACAGAGTTTGCAGCTTATGCAATAGTGATATACTGTATGGATTGGGTTTGTTTGAGCTGATAGGTAGGTGTTGTTTTTAGGTAGCAAAGTTCATATTTAGTCCTTTAATACATACCGGTATTTAACAATTTAGCGTGTTATATAGGCAGAGGCTGCTGTTACGTTACATAAGAAAAAGAAAATCGCTATTTTAACCCTAACCCCAACCCTAAACCTAACTTTAACCCTAGGTCTAACCCTAACGATAATCCTAACCCAAAGTCAAAATCTAACCCAAACCCTAACGATAATTTAAACAAAAAAGAGTAAATGAGCACTCACTCTTTACTCTCTTATTCTCTTCATGGGCGTTACATAACGTAATGCTAGCCACTTCGTATTATATATTATGTCTTATTAACAAAATAATGGGATTTAAATTGCATCATGGTTTGAAAGCGTTCGCAGTTTTTTACTGTTAAAATGGTCTTGAAACAGTAGTTAATTTGTTGAGGTATATGATCAATGACTGCTTATTTACATACCTAAAAGAGATTTACTTGGAAACTTTGAGGTTGATCAAATAGCAAATTACTGAATGGTTTATGATGCAAAAAGTATCAAAGTCACCCTTAATCACAAATTGCAGAAAAGGACCACAGAAAAAAATCTGGTATATAAAGTCTTTTCCAATTCAACCTAGTTTGTTTTTTTAGTGGGATTTCCCAAGCATGACGTTCTTGTTAGAGCACTGTTGAATTGAATGCTGACATCTTGATTTGGTCTTCTTGGAAATTTTTGGTGGCCTTCCTGCTCCATGCACTCTTCTACCCCGGCTGATATTTGATCTTCTTGCTGGAGTTGTTCCAGAAATGGGAATCTGAATTGAGGTAGATAACCTATGTTGCGTTGATGTTTATTGTGCATACTTTGGTTTTATTTTTGAAACAATTGTAGCCAGAGATGGCTTTTGTTAAACGTGTACAGTGCAGTATTAAATTGAGAATCTGCAGTGATTTTGTGAAAGTTATTAACAAATGACTGTAATGCTGGTCCATGATATTGAAGGTTTGTCTTGCACGTTTCAATTACCGGTATGGTCTGAAAGCAGTGTGAGGCATGATTGAGCAGGTCTTAATGCACGACATTAGTATCTGTCTTTGCTTGTAGATACTGAAGAAAGACTGTTAACAAGGCATTTCATCAAACTAAAAAGTTCTTAACCTTTTTGATTTTGTTATTAAACACACTTAATTGATTGTATAGTCATTGAAAAGATTATATGTATCAAAGGTGCGTTTAGACAGGAAACAGCAAAATGCCTAAATTGCACTTTTGCAATGTTTGCTAGTCTTCATGGGGGACATACGCAACAATTTGTGAACGCTGATGTAAACAAACATTCACCAACTTAAATCTTTTATTTATTTGTTGTATTATGCAGAAGTGTGTAATAAGTTGGCGGGCCCATCTTTGCATCATTGAGCCTGGACAATGCACCCTTCAAAGAAATGTTGCACAGATGGCAAGTGGTTGGCAACACTGTGCCAATTTCACTGACCCAAGATTTGAACCTTAGACCTCACGCTCCAGAGATGAATGCGTTAGCGTTCGATTAACTAGCATCAGCAAATAGTCCCCAAAGTAGCTTTGCATCAAGTCTAACTGCCAATTTGCTGTGCTTATTTGTATTGTAACTTTTAGTTGATCAGCTATAGATCACACATACTAAAGAGACATTCTAATTTATGTAATGGTGACAGAATTAGTGTCGCAGTAATACATACTTACTGATATTTGGTAATTTTTTTTTTGCAGTTTATGCTGGTATGAAAAGTTATACTGTGGTGTGAAAAGAATTCTATGAATGATGATTTCACTGGAAATTTTTAAGTTAAAGTGAGTGAAATAAAAATTTTCATTATTCATCTTTGCATTTTTTGTTTGCCTTTTTTAAGATCATGAAGAAAGTAGGTCAACAAGCTCACATGGTCTTATGTCTGTCCTGCGTTGAAAAACTGCTGCGACTTTGAAGCCAGTATATGTCTGTGGTTGTTTCGGGCATGGGTTGGAATCCCTTCTGTAGGCATTTTTCTAACAATCAGAGGCTGATTCAGATTGTGACTTGATATGTCTTATTTTCGTGATTTTTTAAGGGTTAAGATTTGGGTTAGTTTTAGAGTGAGTTTTGGAGTAAGAATTTGAGTTTGGGTTAGATCTGGATCAAAATTAATAAAAAAGTAGACAAAAATTTCCAGTGAAAGAGTCTCGTCCGAAGAATCATTATTTGACTTAGGTTATTGATAGTGTTGTAATGCCATGCCAAACTATCCCCATCCAGTTTAAGTTTTTTTGTTTGGTTTCACCTAGAACTTTAGCTGAAATGGTATCAAATTAATGCTAACTTTGGCAAGGTTTCCTGGTTTGACGCTTGAATATATATGCGTCAGTTGTTTCTTTTTCTTATTAGTTGTTTTTAGAGCTGAAGGTAAATCAGACTGCACTAATTATCTTCTCCACTTTTTCAAAAAACAAACTTTAACTGCTTTTCAACCTCTAAAATTAGTTTTTGTTAGTCTTTTTCGAACTCTGTTTGCAATCCTTAACTGTTAAATGCAATGGAACATCGAAGTATACATTTTTACAACTCATTTTGTTTTTAGAGAAATCTGACCATGGGATCCAGCTTCGAAATACAACCGCTATTCGAAACATTACTTCAATTGCTTGCAAGACTCTGCAAATAAACATTTAACTGTCCAAGCATCATTTTTAAGATGTACAAAAAAAGAATTTTGGAACAGAGAAGTTTGTGAAAATCATCTAATACGAAATCTGATCCTTGTGCAACAAGACACTCATTAGCGTTTTTGATAAAACCATCTTCATACGATAACTCTTTGTATTATTCCTGGCAACAAAAGAGACATTAATTTTATGCCTACTTGTTTCACAATAGTGAATATTACATGTACTATTTAATCAGTTAAATTTGTTTATTTATTTAGTTTTAATAATTAATGTAATATGCTTTTCAAATTTTGCTGATTAATTTAGTTTGGTTTAGTTGCAGACAAATGCTGTGATTGAAGTATTCACTACGTCAGTATTTGTATCAGAATTCTTTATAGCAGCGTACCTATTAGATCGCACGTAATTTTTTTTTTAAATATTATTTTGCTAGTTAAGTATTCATAAGCAAAGCATAAATTAATACGTTTGAGTTTGAAGTGTTTAAATAATGTTGTGTGTTTTTTTTTTCTGCAAGATTTCTTCCTTGTTCATAGAGTAAATGCTTTTGCATGTTGGCTTTACTTGCCCTTAACTTTTCATAGACTGTAAGGCTGTTTTTACACATCTGCGCTTGACAACCACCAGAAACAAAATTGTGAAATAATTTTTTTTAAGTTAACAAATATGTGAGTATTTGACTAATCGTTACTGGTTTTAAAGTAATTAATGCAGGCGTTGCGTAGACTAGATACCCATGCAAAAGTTCGTTATTAAGTTATGAGGATGTGGTTTTGAAATGACAAGAGCTTTTTTCAAAATAGCCATTGTGTCAGTCATAACAATGTTATGAGAAAGCGGGATACTAGCGCTAACATAACGCTTTTTATTGCTCTTGGTGACAACGATTTATCGCTTTAAAGGTTTTGTCACAAACGATTGTTATTCTGAGTAAAATGTTTATGCCTTCGAAGCAATTTCAATCAAAGCAATTCTCGAGTTTTGTACCACCAGTCAACGTTTCAAATATTACTACTCTACAATATTTAGATCTATGCGATTTCATAATTAAGTAGCATAAACGTTCTCGACCAAAGTGATGTTGCTTTAAATCTAGAATTTGATGAGAGGTTGTAGACTAGACGAACGCGTTTAATCTCTCTGGATGCGGATTCTAAATCTCGTTGCAATTATTAGTTTTCCCTTCGCATATTTTGTTATTCGCTTGATCGCGCTCAACAAAATTAAACTAAAACAAATATTAATATTGCAATTAAGAACAGGAATGTGGAAGCACCGCTTTGTTAATTGCTTCCACCTTCTTTACACGAACTTATGTTTTGATCTGAAATTGTTTCAGTCAACTTTTTTTTAGGATTTTTCAAAAACGGCTTATGTTCAGTATCATCTAGACAGACTCATGGAACAAAAATGTCGTTACTTTGTTTGTTTTTATTTATTTTTTTGGCTGCACACCAGAGACATGCAATAAGACGCTTTTGCGTGGAGCCTATATGGCTCGAGGTTTTAGATTCAACATAAAAATAGCTTGTCTTTAATCATTTATGCTGCATATCTGTACATGGCTGTAGTTATGGGTGAAATGAATCTTCAACGGTCGGAGAATTTTTCTTAAAAATAACTCGTTTTTAGGTATGGTAAATTTCAACTTTAGTGGCAACGTCCATTTTCTGCACAGCAAAATAACCAACACTCATTACGAAGCTTATTCTGCTTCGGGATATATTCTGATTATTAGAACAATCCCATAGTTACAGTCACCGTCGGTCAGTGGTGTAAAGTAACGAAATACTTGAGTAGATCACTCAAGTGGTTTTTTCCAGCAGCGAATATTTCTTGAGTAGTTTTTTAGTAGGTACTTTTTCTTGCTTACTTATAGACTGAAGTAACGCTATTTAAGTAGTATTTTGCATCAGAAAAGTACAAAGTACTGTAATTTTAAGTTAGAACCTCAAATTCGGCAGAACGATCGACTTTTCTACCGGCAATTGTACAGTTCAGCCAAGTTAGTTGTCTTTTTCTCCTTTTGCGGCTGGCTACTCTTGCGTCAGAGGTCAGACCACCACAGCGACTTTCACAATGCCTTTTTTCTACGTGTGCGATTACGTATCACATCCAGTCTGGCGAAAATTTGTTTAAGATGGTTTTAGTTTCACGTTCGTTGTTTGGTATCTGCCCTTCGCCTCATACTGGCATAGATGTTTGTTTATTCTATTAAAAGTAAATCATGAAAGAGTCAAACAGAGATATATAGATTTGCCAAAAATGTGTCCTTTGATTACTTACCGTCCTTTGATTACTTGATTACTATCGCTAAATTCTACAGTGTGAGTTAAAAATCGCACACCATATATGCAAGAAACATTATCGTGCAGTACTGTAATATTTATTGTTCAATGTAATTACAAAATCTTTTTAATATGATGATCAATTTCGTCCCATGGAAACTCAGACTATGTAGATGGGCTATCTGCAATAGATTTAGTGACGTAATGTTTATCAGGCTTCTGCCTGCCTTCACATATTCTGAAATAAATTAAATTTAAAAAATCCGCAATAAGTTTGATTAATTAAATCCAAAAAAGGTTATCGCAGAATATACTGAAATAGCTATGGTACGTAACTTTTAGCCCACCCTTGAGTAAACTGTACACTGATAAGGCACGTACAACGAGTTTTTTTAATTTAAGCATAATTTAACAATAACAGTAAATGAGCATTTGAGCCAAGATGTAATAAAATGATTCAAAGTAAATTCTGCGTGGCATGATATTCAAATCTCGAAGTCTAACAGTTGTTGTTCTTTTTGATTAATTGTCTTGAATATAATAAGAAACTTGCCAAGTTACAATTAAGAATTCATGACTTATTGAGAGAGGAGGGGTTATAGAAGACTAAGCGCTTTGTGGCAGTGATGTAAAGGTAATTGGCCAGTTGTGATATGTCGAGTGAATAGTTTCTGTATTTTGCTTGAATACTTTCAGAAAAACTTGTACTCGAGTACTTTTAAAACTACGTTTTCACTTTTACTCCAGTCCTTTTTTGGTCAGTACTTTACTTCAAGTAATTTTTTATCAGTAACGAAACTTTTACTTGATTACAATTCTCGAATACTTTTTACACCACTGGTTGCGGTCCGTTATAAGACGTCCATAACTTTATAAAGACTAAAAACGTGATCTTGTTTGGCTTACAATTATAAAAAAAATACAAATAAAAGTCCAAAAAGCTTTTCAGTTGTAGTGAATGGTCGTGACTGTTGGTTAACTTGTAAGAAAATCTAGATATAGAAAGACATTGATAAACGTTAAATTTTTGAATTGATAGTGGGCTAGCTGGCCCTCGATAAAAACAATAACTTTTCGTCGTAACTAGTAGTTCACTCACAAACTTGCGATCAAGCGTTTAATGTGTGGATGAAGGGTGCACATTTATTGTTTCAACTTTCGCAACTAAGAAATACAGTTTTCACATTTCTGCATAGCAGACTGCCACACTATGCTTACGGAGAAAAAAATTAATGACGAGTTTTTCATGCAATCAACAATACTATAGCGATCCCTGTTTTTCTATGCTTTTATGAATTTGTTTCTGCGATGTGATTTTGTTTTTAAAAATTCTTAAATATACGGTAGCAATTTTTCAGATTGAATGTGTTATAAAAAGTAAACAGCGAAGCCCGCTCCTGGTTTATATGTGTCTTATTTTTAGGCGGAAGCAAATAAACGGGCATTTCTTTTACTCAAAATGATCTTAAGTTTTTGTACTACTTGAAAATGACGTCTTAATCAATATCCTTATTTACGCTTTCACCAGAGAACATATTAGATGTTGTCGTTGGTCCATCTTGTACATTGTAGAACTTGATTGTGTATACTGCACAGCGCAGCCGTCCTAAGAAAATTAAGTGGGTTGGTGTAAACCTGCTGCATCGACAAGTTTAGAGTAAGGTCTGGGGGTTTCAGACCTCCTCCAAATTGTTGTCTGCGTCAATTTAAGTCATATGTCCCATGTGAAAACAGAAGACATGGATTGCATGAGCCAATAGCTATACAGTAATTCAAGCTACTTCAACAATTGTTGGTTCGACTCCCACCAGCATCCTTGTTGCTTCCTTGGATGAGTAAATGCTTAGCTTTATCGCTGTTGTTTCTAACGAGCAGTAAAAAGCAGCAAAAATCTAAATTCATCCATACTATCAATCATTCTCATCAACCTACTCTGCAAAACTGAACAAATCGAACCGAAGCAAACCGGTATCTCTAATTTTGTTTATTGAAATGCAGAACTGATGCAAAGAATGAAATGAACGGAAAAGCATAAAATGAAATACTTGTAAAAACTATTGACCGAAAAATCACGACAAATGCTAAAAAAAGTATCACCAAAGTCCCAATCAATTAATCCTGATAATCGCATAAAAAAAAATTATGAAGCGGTCTGGAAGCTGTTTTTCATCTAACTCGGTAGTTTCCAAAGTGGGGTCCGCAGACCTTTTAGAGTTCTTGAACCACTTTCGGAAGGTCCGCAAAACAAATTTGGTAAAGCGTTACTTGGCTCATAGCCTAATAATTTTGCTTCCCACTCCTTAGCATTTGGGAGGTACGCAATCTGTGCTTGCGAGAGTTATTTTGTGCTTCCTATGCGTTCGTTGCGATTACACTACCCGACTCCCCCATGGTGTCACAGAGAGAAAAGTTCAGTTCATCGGTGGCTAATGCTATAGATAGCTACTTCTGTGGCCTAGCAGAAGCTCAGGTTTTTTGTATCTGTGTTAGAGAAGAAAGGAGTGGGCGTCTGGAAGTAACTGCACCCATCCCATTAAACTTCGTTAATTACTGTACATTTGCGCTCTATGTAGGCCTATTTTTCACAATACGGTACATTGATCTCGTAGTTGTGATGGACAAATTTTAAGCTTTGTAGATAAGGCAGCCAAACATTTAAAATTTGCATGGGGACTGCTGTGAATTTTTTTAGTTTGGGAACCACTGATCTTACTTAAAACCAAAATGCCTTTGTACGGGTTAAAACGCTTTACGTTGTAGCAAGACAGAAACATAACTGAGCCTACCGCTGCATAAAAAAGACAAAATAGGTGGAGCCTACCCATGACGACACCATTGATTTAATTGTAAACCATAACTAGATCATTTATATTTCAATTATCGACTATAAGTAGGGTGTAAGTGACTTTGATGACCGTACGGTCTTGTTCGTTGTCTCCCAAGTTTTTGTATTTACCTGTGGTGTATTTAAAAAGTTGATGTAAATAAATATGATATTGCTCAAAACTAAAAATCCTTATCCGCTCATTCCATCATCTTTTGTGGTAAGCTGTGCCTTCGCTCAGGGATATCGAGAACAACCATGCCTAAATCCTCTTTCTTCTATCCTCCTGATGAACTCTGCTATTTGAAAAACACTGGAGAGGCCATTCAGGCGAATACAATGCACAAAATTTAGTATTTCATTCGTTTTTCGTCTCTATCAAACGATAATTGCGCACGATATAACGATTTTCTATCACCTTGAACTCATTACTTGGCGCTTAATGCCAAAAGCTCGAATAATTTCAGAGTGGAAAATCTATTTAATAATAATAATGTACCGGTTCAGCACAATTTTGCGACGGTAAAATTAAAAAATACAATCGTCCATCATATCAAATGTATAATACCATCGTGCCAAACATATTCCATGGACAATGAGAGCCAACTCAGTTCAGTACGGAAGAAACAGAAGTTTCATTTAGTAGCATCCACAATAAGTTGGCAATAACAAATATCCAGAGTCAAAATTAAATTATCCAACACCAAGCAGTGCCGTCACCAGAGAACAACAAAGTGGGGGCGCACTAGCCAAAAGTGAGGGGGCACTAAAATAGACAGAACTTGCAGATAAAAATTGAAATTGTACGGCTACAAATTATGGGCAATTTTAAAAAATCTGTAATCATGTCAAAAAAAAGGCATATAAGGCCAGCAGCGTTTCTTAGCTAGTTTCGTCAGCGGCCTATAATCGCTTTAAAAATCTACTTGCAGCCGTGAATGCGATCAGACGCGAAACCAAGATTTTGCTAAGAGGCAAGAATTTAAACTAAAAGTAAATCTTTTTTTCTACAAAAGTTGTCGAATTTAGGCTCCATGCTGAGCAAACAAATGTAACTCAAGTGTGTTACAGACGAGATCCTGGGGGCGGATCCCCAGCCGCTGGGCGATTTTGCAGCAAAAATAGCAATTTTAATGCCACTTTAATCACATTTCGCTCGTTTTTGAAGTCATATGAGTAATCAAAGGGCACAAATTTGGAAGTCATTTGAAGAATTAAATTCCCCTACCCCTACAGGCCCCCTTACTTCAGGTCAAATCCAAAACACGTTCTAACACTCGTACCTTGAGGTTAAATTGTTTAAGTGACTTGGCTAAAGAGGTGAAGTCCCATTGGCCTCTTATCTCTTGAATGCGCCATTGACTGCGACCTAAAGACAGGGCCTCAGAGAGAAAAATTTCCAGGGGGTACGAAGGTCGATACCGGGCCCCCAAGCCTTATTGGGGGCCCATGCCATTAAATCAATTTTTGTCGGATGGGTTTAGACTGTAGATCTTTATTTAAAAGTGAGGGGATAACGATATTCCCATATAGTTAGGACCTATGAAAAACACAACTAGACATAAAATTGCTTTAAATCCAGCTAGGGGGTTTGGAGGAGCGCTTTGAGCTCCCCAGTGGGGTTCGGGGCAGAGTCCCGGAAGCTTTAGCACTTTTTATGTTTCTCGAGGGTAAAATACAGCATTTGATCAACATCCCAGCACCAAACTTGCTTAAATTGACAAGCAGAAAACGTGATATACATGAAAGAAAGTATGTGATGTGGGGGATGATGACATGCACACAATATTATACAACATAATGACTTTATTAATGCAAATCCAAATATTTTACTGATAAAAGTTTTAAGACGTCATCTGCAATCATAGACTTCACAAACCCAAATACCTATTAAACTCATACAGATAGAGTGAATTGCTTAATGATAGTAGTAGAGTATGTCAACTTTGACTCTGCTCTCTGAGGTTGAAATGCTTTTGGATCTCTAAAAATTTACGCTCTCGTACATTGTTATACCATAGAATTAGCGCTCTCAAGTCAGAGAAATGTCACAAAACGTTGACTTTGGTGCAAGTGTATGGCCTTTGATACATTTTCCTCTTCTTTTAATCAAATCGGCCACTATTGGATGCCCTAAAGGCTGTGTAGCAAAAATAGCGACCAATTATCAGTACTGAATAGGCTGACTAACATTTTTGCAGTAAGCAAGTTTGATTACGGTGGTATGGTGCGATACCAAAACTTAAGGAGGAAACCGGAACTCTTCCGGGCCCCTAGAGCCCGGCCCCCCCTAGGCGTGGGCCCTGGTACGATGTACCCCCTGAACCCACTCTCACAGGCCCTGCCTTAAGATCGTGAGTGTGCTAAAAAAACAAAAATAGTTGGTCTTCTTAAAAACGTTTTCACGTACTGTTTCAGGTCATAATTACTAACGAAGCACCGGAAACGATTCTGTAGGCTTACATCTTTTTTCCGCGACACATCCGTGAAGGCGTGTTAATAAGACGGGTTACTGCATCACGATTATTATAGCAGTCGGTTGGCAGCTATTTCGCAAAGAATCGAGTAAACGTCCAATGGTAATTATGTTTGAACATTATTATTCCTTTTTCCATCATTGTCTTGTCGTTAGGAGATATTTAAAAACAGTATTTTGAGTAAACTGAAATGGGGGGCACAACCAGCTATTAGGGGTGCACGGCCTCCTGGCCTCCCCGTAGCGACGGCACTGACACCCAGCAACATCAAAGTTAGTTAATCTTAAACAAAGTAATTTTAAACCAAAAAAGTGCCATATTTACGAAAAAATAGCAAAATATTTTAAGTTAAGACTAAAAGCAGTAAAATATACAAGCCAGGCTAACTGTGAGAACAAACATTATGACTTCGATGTTATCCTACATTAATTTAAAGCATACATTTTCTGTTAAAACATACATAACTGTTTGAAACAATTAGCAGACACTTTACATTCACAGCTGGCACATAAATTAGCCTAATACAACTAAACCAAACTAAATTAATCAGCAAAATTTGAAAAGCATATTACATTAATTATCAAAACTAAATAAATAAACAAATTTAACTGATTAAATAGTACATGTAATATTCACCATTGTAAAACAAGTAGGCATAAAATTAATGTCTCTTTTGTTGCCAGGAATAATACAAAGAGTTATCGTATGAAGATGGTTTTATCAAAAACGCTAATGAGTGTCTTGTTGCACAAGGATCAGATTTCGTATTAGATGATTTTCACAAACTTCTCTGTTCCAAAATTCTTTTTTTGTACATCTTAAAAATGATGCTTGGACAGTTAAATGTTTATTTGCAGAGTCTTGCAAGCAATTGAAGTAATGTTTCGAATAGCGGTTGTATTTCGAAGCTGGATCCCATGGTCAGATTTCTCTAAAAACAAAATGAGTTGTAAAAATGTATACTTCGATGTTCCATTGCATTTAACAGTTAAGGATTGCAAACAGAGTTCGAAAAAGACTAACAAAAACTAATTTTAGAGGTTGAAAAGCAGTTAAAGTTTGTTTTTTGAAAAAGTGGAGAAGATAATTAGTGCAGTCTGATTTACCTTCAGCTCTAAAAACAACTAATAAGAAAAAGAAACAACTGACGCATATATATTCAAGCGTCAAACCAGGAAACCTTGCCAAAGTTAGCATTAATTTGATACCATTTCAGCTAAAGTTCTAGGTGAAACCAAACAAAAAAACTTAAACTGGATGGGGATAGTTTGGCATGGCATTACAACACTATCAATAACCTAAGTCAAATAATGATTCTTCGGACGAGACTCTTTCACTGGAAATTTTTGTCTACTTTTTTATTAATTTTGATCCAGATCTAACCCAAACTCAAATTCTTACTCCAAAACTCACTCTAAAACTAACCCAAATCTTAACCCTTAAAAAATCACGAAAATAAGACATATCAAGTCACAATCTGAATCAGCCTCTGATTGTTAGAAAAATGCCTACAGAAGGGATTCCAACCCATGCCCGAAACAACCACAGACATATACTGGCTTCAAAGTCGCAGCAGTTTTTCAACGCAGGACAGACATAAGACCATGTGAGCTTGTTGACCTACTTTCTTCATGATCTTAAAAAAGGCAAACAAAAAATGCAAAGATGAATAATGAAAATTTTTATTTCACTCACTTTAACTTAAAAATTTCCAGTGAAATCATCATTCATAGAATTCTTTTCACACCACAGTATAACTTTTCATACCAGCATAAACTGCAAAAAAAAAATTACCAAATATCAGTAAGTATGTATTACTGCGACACTAATTCTGTCACCATTACATAAATTAGAATGTCTCTTTAGTATGTGTGATCTATAGCTGATCAACTAAAAGTTACAATACAAATAAGCACAGCAAATTGGCAGTTAGACTTGATGCAAAGCTACTTTGGGGACTATTTGCTGATGCTAGTTAATCGAACGCTAACGCATTCATCTCTGGAGCGTGAGGTCTAAGGTTCAAATCTTGGGTCAGTGAAATTGGCACAGTGTTGCCAACCACTTGCCATCTGTGCAACATTTCTTTGAAGGGTGCATTGTCCAGGCTCAATGATGCAAAGATGGGCCCGCCAACTTATTACACACTTCTGCATAATACAACAAATAAATAAAAGATTTAAGTTGGTGAATGTTTGTTTACATCAGCGTTCACAAATTGTTGCGTATGTCCCCCATGAAGACTAGCAAACATTGCAAAAGTGCAATTTAGGCATTTTGCTGTTTCCTGTCTAAACGCACCTTTGATACATATAATCTTTTCAATGACTATACAATCAATTAAGTGTGTTTAATAACAAAATCAAAAAGGTTAAGAACTTTTTAGTTTGATGAAATGCCTTGTTAACAGTCTTTCTTCAGTATCTACAAGCAAAGACAGATACTAATGTCGTGCATTAAGACCTGCTCAATCATGCCTCACACTGCTTTCAGACCATACCGGTAATTGAAACGTGCAAGACAAACCTTCAATATCATGGACCAGCATTACAGTCATTTGTTAATAACTTTCACAAAATCACTGCAGATTCTCAATTTAATACTGCACTGTACACGTTTAACAAAAGCCATCTCTGGCTACAATTGTTTCAAAAATAAAACCAAAGTATGCACAATAAACATCAACGCAACATAGGTTATCTACCTCAATTCAGATTCCCATTTCTGGAACAACTCCAGCAAGAAGATCAAATATCAGCCGGGGTAGAAGAGTGCATGGAGCAGGAAGGCCACCAAAAATTTCCAAGAAGACCAAATCAAGATGTCAGCATTCAATTCAACAGTGCTCTAACAAGAACGTCATGCTTGGGAAATCCCACTAAAAAAACAAACTAGGTTGAATTGGAAAAGACTTTATATACCAGATTTTTTTCTGTGGTCCTTTTCTGCAATTTGTGATTAAGGGTGACTTTGATA